>CM042333.1:997500-1105000 GCA_023566125.1 Zingel zingel
GCCCATAGGCGTGCTGGTCTTACAGGGAGGTGTGTTCAGGTGCATTCTTGGCGTATTGCTATCTTGAGGCAGTGGGAAGTGATCGCGCCATTGACCAACAAAAACCTGGTCTAAAGACACTAACGCAGCATTTCATTGCTATTTTAACAGCAAATTAGTAAAATGCGCCAAGGCTTATGCACAGCATGCACACACTATGCTTGTCACACACACACACACACACACACACACACACACACACACACACACACACACACACACACACACACACACACAGGGAAGCGCAGCAGCACACAAACATGCATAAGATTACAAATAAAAATATTACGGTGCAAATCCTCATCATAACAGCAATGCTCCACGGTTCAAACGCGCCTGGCTTTTAAAGGGAATGGGAGATGATCTCTGATTGGTTTATTGCATGTTACACCCAAAACACACCTATTAATTAATGAAGACACTAAGTACAACCCTTTTGAACCATGCGCCTGGCGCACAGACCCTTTTTTCCGCTGTCAAACCAGCAAAAGTGGATTTGGACACGCCCTAAACGCACCTGTGCCAGGCGCTTCACACCACGCGCTTAGATCGTTAAAATAGGGCCCATAGTGTTAGCTGTGATGTAGTCTGGCTCACTGGAAATACATAGCTGGGATAAAGCCTGACATCCAGCGCTTTGTCACTCTCCTTTCGCAAGCTCCGCTGTCTATTTGCAAGGGCACTGTCCCTGCATCCGGAGCACATATCCAGAGGGGGAATCCTGTTGATTTTGGTGATCCCCCTGACTCTGCCTCTAGTACCATCATCGGGTACCTGCAAAACCAGTGACATTACCATCAACCTCCGCTGTACTTTGTGATGTTGTCATTTAGCTCAGAGCAGCGCTCTGCCTAACTGCTACCTCACAGAGCTGCTGGCATGGCTGTGTTAGTTTTGTTTCTAAATGTGACGTATGTGTTGGAGTGGTGAAGCTCTCTTTTTCATTTGCTTGTGTTGTCTTAAGTTGTACTGTAGTGCATCAATCCCTCTCGGCCCTTGCAGAGGCCCTTGAGCCGCACAAAGAACCCCTCTGACTCCTTTGGGATAAGAAAATAAGTGTCTCAGAGCGATATACTGTATAATCTTAAATACCAGTATGTTTGGTGAGTAATGTGCACTGCTAAATCCCACAGTTGACACAGATCCTGCACCCTTGGCACCAGTTTTTCTTTATTTTAGAGTCCTTTCTGTGTGTGGCTCTGATACCACCCAGGCTCACAGAGCCCCGCAGAGACTGAGGACATGCTGGATAAAATAGGTTGATAGCTCACTTGTCTTGTAATTTCAGCCCTGTCCTGCCTTGAAGCAGGTTTCTAGGGATCGACTTGTTCCACAGAAGACTTTGTAAGCCGAAGCCTAGAATAAGATGGCAGCTTAGAAAGAATTTTCCTATCTACTCCTCTGTGGATGAGAGGTGGGGGTTAGATGAGGAGATGGTGTCATGCAGGGATGGGGTGGAGTGTTTTGATTTCCTGTTTTTGCAAGATTGGGAAGCAGATATGCAGTCATGCTCTACAGCTCTGGAATGGGAATGTTTTATAAAAAAAATCTGTGTAGACTCCCACAAATTCCACAAAACAGGCAGATAGTTTGGTTATGAGAATTGCATTGGTACTTGGATGTTCCTACACTTTTCAGTGGACATTTATTACCACAAATGCTTTGCAGCATCAGCACAGTGGCCTTGTTGAACTATACAGGCGTCTGTGTGGGATGGTGCTTTTGGGAAAATGGGTCCTCTTCGGTAACAGACTGTTCTCTGCCTGAAAACGTGGACTTCAAAATGTAGGCTGCTGTTTTTGTCTGTGTGCAGTTTCTGTATTTAGGCCTCGTGTTACTTGCGTTTACATTTGTTGATGTCAGGCTTACTCATGACCCACAAGCACAGGTGCACGTACCTAAATAGGCCTGTAACTTTTTTGCATCGTCTTCGAGAAACAAAAGACGGTTTGAGTGTTACAAAAATAGCTTTTGAAATGTTTTTAGTCAGCAGACGCTTTTTTAGGTGTAATGCAACTAAATAACAAAATCGAATAACACAGGTGTGCATAAATCACAAATGTGCGTTTTTTGCTCCATGATCTTCTTAAAAAACAAAACGTAGGGGCTAGTTTAGTCAATTTAGGACAAATAGTCCCCTAGATTTCAATCTCTGCGTGGTCGATGGTATGATCACGATAGTAGTAAGTGTAGATCTGCAAAAGAAAATCCCTACGTAACTCCCAGCAGGTCCTGTGTTTGGAATTTGAGCCCCGCCTCGGCTACAGGGAGTTGGCTGCCGAATCTGGAGGTGGACTGATACTATTGTTGGAGCATCGATGTGAAACTCGAGTCCACACCTAACAGGCATGTGAGGTAGAAACACTGGTTTACTGTTTTTTTTTTTCTATTTTTAATTTTAGAAACTTGAGCACAAGCCAGCTCAACAATCTTTATGTATGCCTCCAAACATAAAAAAAGAAATGACAAGCTCAGGAATTGACTTTGTTCACATGTATCTTGATAACCCGGTAACAGGATTTGATTTAGTGAAATGTGCCAAAGTAAATGTCTGGATTAGAGTAATTCAGCCCCTGTTAAAATGATTTTTATATATGTACCTGCTTCACGAGCGTCACTCGTTCCTACGTCTTTTAAAGTCTGTGAGACATATGTGGATTGGTCAAAACAACTTTTATTATTGTTGTCTATTTATGCGAGATGCAATGTTTGGAGTTCCTGTCGAGCTACAAGCTGAAAGCATCAGCATTCCTCTCTCCTCTGTGCTCCGGCTCCACCTATCTGTTATTAGTGGTTCTCAGAGTGTTTTGTACTGGAAGGAGTTTGTGTGCTAATTGTTTTCACTGGCATTTATCTGGGGTGTTATTGTGTTTCCAGGGCTGAACTTGAGGTCGGTGGCAGGATGATGGTGATTACATAACAGCCTGTGCTGTGAATTATAGTACTTGTGTTTTGTTCGTTTCCTGCAGCCTACAATTACACCAATGTTTAGAGAAGGAAACTTCCCTGTTTCTTTTCCTATGAAATCAAACAGCTACATGTTGAACTGAACAGGACCTGGACATTAGGGCACTGGGTTTAGACCACTGTAAAGGCTGTTGGCTTTTTATTAAAAGGATGGATAACTTTAGCATGCAATGTTTAGCTAAAAGTTTGATGCTAATGCTACGTATGTTTACTTGCTAATGTTAGCTAATGTTGTGCTTGGTCAGTATTACGATTTGGTTTCATTGAAATCATATTTTACTGAAATTATCCTCTCACGGTATCGTTAAAAAAAATCAGTTTTTTCAAAAATAATGATTCTGAGCAAGCTGTAAAGTTAACAAAACAAGTTTTACTTTGTTTGGTCTCATGTACAGCTCATACTTTCAACCATCAGTTTTTAAATTATAATACTTTTGCCATATCATACATAATATTATTGACCAGACAAAAGAATCAATTTCCCATGATTGTCCTAACGCTGTGATGATAAAACTGTGCAGGATAAATGGAAAACTCCTATGAAATTGGTCAAAAAATATTGGCACAAATAATGGCATCCCTAATGAAGCCGTATTGATTCACAGCGTCAGTCTCACCAGTCTAACTGACCGCTGAGTTCAGTGAACGTACCATCTACATACGCTGCCACATTTAGCAGCGTTTGGGTGGATTTTCTGCCTCGCCGAGTTTTTGCATAGTCATACTGAAGGTTTACAGAAAGGAGTAATGTTGTGTTCGGGGGGAAATAAAAAGTTATCTGGTTTCTAAGATAGCTGTGCAGGTAATGTGTGAGGTACACCAGTGGGTTGGCTTTCACTTCAACGTTTTCTTTCATGTCTCGTCTTTGAGGTTTCATCCTCTGTTCTTCTGACTTTTCTTCAGTTGCACATTTCATACCTTTCATACCATGACGTTTAGGTTTTCTTGTTGACTCAACAGACCTTTTAGTTGTTCATGAAGCACAATTTAGGTTACTTTACCTGCTCGAACTCCTGACATCCTGTTTTATATTTATGCAATAAAACAGAATTCACTCTTTTTTTCAGAATTTCGCCACCACTTAAAGTGATTACAACATTACCTACATTTAATCACATTTGACTCAGGGGGCAGGCAGCTAGCGGATCAAGGAGCGATGCCTACGATTTGAGACAAGACCATATGCTGAAACCATGCAGGAACTCATAGTGCACCTTTTAAAGACACAGTTCTTACATGTTTCATTTAATCTGTATTTTCAACAACTATTTGTGTTCGGTAAAGATGTCTGCATTTGCATTGCACATTATAGCATGTTGTAGCTGGTCTTTTGCGTTTGCCTTATAAGTCTGGTCGTTTTGTCTGTATATTAGATTGGTTTTCACTAATACAATCATGTTTCTGTAAAGCCACTTCATATGGAGTCAACTAATCCTTGAATTTAGAGCCCAGGTATACACATTGACCTACATGTGGAACTATGTAGAATTCTTCTCTATCAGAAAAATATTGTGAAATTTGGGCAGGTAGCAGTCACTCAGCCTCATAGAGGTCGTTTATGAACAATAGAGAAAGACACTGTGGTTGAGGTGTGAGGTGAAAATAGCCCAGAAGCACAGGAAGTAAAAAAATAAAATAAAAAAAGCAGGTTTTGGTTTCAGGCCCAGTTTTCAGCCCTCCACCCTGCGCTGATAACTTCCCTTTGGCAGCACCAAGTGTCAGAAACACATGTTAACTGGGGGGATTTTTTCTCAGTCATATTATGTTTTTAAACCGGTCACAACAGACCAGATGAGACTTTCCCATGAGTCACGGTGTGGTGAAGTTGTTGGCGCTGTTCCACCCACCGGTACACAGCGTTTCTAAGAAGTGCTCCTCTGTGCCTGTCCAGTAAAGGCGTTTACAGTTTGGGCAATCTGTTTTTCAGTCATGTTATATCTACAGTATGTATCTATATCTATGTAGGACGCTCATTGGTAAATCAGAAATGAGCATTGTTTTGCTGCATTGTTCTTGCTCTCTCGGTCTGATGACAAAAACAAGAGGCCTCCCCCAAGGGATTGTGGGATGTCTGGCCACCCACAGCCTTGTGGTGTTAGTAGGACACAGACACACAGATTAGCCCTATTCATCTTAACAATGCAGTCATTTACATTATTTCATGAACACACTCAATGCTAACTAAAGAATAACTCATTGAAGTGTTTTGTCAGTACATCTTACAATTAGTTCTTATATTGTGAAAAAAAAATTACATTTGTAATTTAATAAGGTGATCACACTGAATCCTATTTCACACTTTAAAAAAGATATTGAACCATTATTACAGTGAAGAATTTATTGTGTTAGTCCATTTTGTCATTATGGAGTTGTGATGCTGTACAACCATTTTTTTAAATTTTCTTTTGATCATATCTCAATGTTGCTTATAGAAACCCAGGGCTCTCCCGGATAGTTTAACGATCCTGGAGGTTTATTAAATGGTCAACTTCTTTTCAATTATTCTATTATAAACTGTTGTTATTGAGAAATTATATTTTGTCATTTGTCATTTGGCATGGCAGGCAAAGTATCAAATCAAAACTACAATACACAATGAGCCTCAGCTGCTGTTGCCATGGAGAAGAAGCCACTGAGAGAGGAGTGCATCAGAGCGGTGGTGAATTCAAAATGCTTTGTCTGTGCATTTGGGAACAAAACATGGCCGTATTCATCCAAAATTGACCCAGAATTAAAAACTGAATTGATTTAAGATTGTCTTTTCTCGCCCGCTGTTAGCGCCGCATATAACAGAATTTAAAGCTTGTGATTCGCTCACTGAAACTCTTAAGTTTGTATGTACACAGGCTTGTACCTTCGACTTTTTATTGAAGAAGCAGATATTTTCTAACACAGTTGTTAATCTTTTGTACAATGAATCAGGCGCGAGAGTTTCATGCTAATGTAGAGCACATAGGGCACCCAAAATATCTCCTCCAACTCTGCAACTCTATCCAGGGCAAGCCCTTGTATAGAAACCGGATATCCAAAGAATGATAGCGGTTTAACAGTTTTCAGTAGCGACCTATTTGTCACTGTTTTTGATTCTTCATTAATCACTTAGAAATTAAAATGTCAGAAAAGTATGACAAATGTCCATCACAGAGCCCACTGTGGTGGCTTAAAAAAGTATGATCTGACCAACAGTTCATAACTTACAGACATTACATTTATTATGATATTAAACAGAGAAAAGCAGCAAATCTATCATATTTGAGAAGCTGGAGCCGACATCTTCTCTGCATTTTTCTTGATAAATGACTTCAACAATGAATAGATATTCTGTCGACCATGGCTCATTGTGTCCCCAGCTAAATTAGTGTTTTCTACTAATCTCATGTGAATGGGTTGTAGGGCTGGGCTATATATATATATATATATATATATATATATATATATGATAGTGATGTCTTTTCCTGGTTTAAAAGGCTACATTACAGTAAAGTGATGTCATTTTCTGAACTTACCAGACTGTTTGATGATTTGCCTTTAACCACTTAGTCATTATATCCACATTGATGACAAAATGTCATTGTGTAAATATTTAGTGAAGGGCCAATAGTCAACTCTACAATATTGATGCAATATCGATATCGATGTATTTGGTCAAAGATATAGTGATATTTTATTTTCTCCATATTGCCCCGCTCTAATGGGTTGTTCTCTGTTGCAGGTGGTACAAGCTCAACTCTAAGACGGGGAAGAAGGAGAAGGAGCGAGGAGACATCCAAGTCAGCGTCCAGTTCACCCGAAACAACCTGACAGCCAGCATGTACGAGCTGGTGATGAAGGACAAGGGCGTCTCCACCTTCGGCAAGCTGAAAGAGCGCATAAAGGGGAAGAGGAGATCCAGCGAGGAGGACTCGGCCTCAGCCGTCCTACCGAGTGGTTACGGCTCCCTTTACCGGATACGGCAGCGGCTCCCGAGTGATGGAGGCGGGGAAGAGGACTACGAGGACGATGAGGGGGGCGAGGCCCGGCGGAGCAAGATGAGGACCTACTTTCTGAGAGGGAAGCTGAGGAAGTCATCGGACACTCGTTCCTGCACGTCGCTTGGCTCGGAGAGCAGTGAGTCATCGTCCCGGGGCGGGAGCCTCAGCCCCACGGCCGGCATTAGCGTGGTGGTCTCTGACCTCTCCAACTCGCCCAGCAACAGCAGCAACCTGACGGCCGATAACAGCCCAGGTGAGAAGTCTTTATTCTTGATTCTTTATTTGGATCCCCACTAGTCTATATCCACGACGTTTCATTTCTGGGATTTTTCAGGTGCCGCCGGAAATTCCACCGGATGTCCCTCATTTAGGTCGGATGTCCGTTACCTTGCGCTTTCTTTGTGTTGGCATTTTAAACTCCGGCTGATGTGTGAGGACTATGGTTAACTGCTCCTCAGATCTCTGCAGGGTAAATCCAGACAGCTATCCCAGACTATCTGTCCAATCTGAGTTTCCTGTTGCACGACTAAAACAACCTTTGAACGTACACATGTTCCACCAAAACAAGTTCCTTCCTCCTTCCTCCATCCGGCGCTAAGCACCGCCCAAGATGATTGTGGCAACGGCAAATAGTAGTAATAACAAAGCCCATTTCAAATTGCTGGAGTTCCAGGGGACACAAAGGTCTTGTTTGGTTTGACCACTTGTCTAAATCCCAAAGATATTCAGGTTATGATGATGTATGATGAAGAAAAGCAGCCAAGTGTCATTTGAGAGCCTGGAACCGCAAGATGTTTCACTTTATTTCACTCTTTTTGCTTGAAGAATTATTAAAACCATTTATTCATTATCAAAATAATTGCGGATTATTTTTCCGACCGATTAATCGTTTCAACCTACTACTACCACTAGAGCTGCAAAGATAAATTGAATTATCGGTTGTCAACTATTAAATGAATCGCTAACTTTTTGATTAGATCTTTTCTTTGGGAAACACTGATCTGCCTTTTTATTATTTTTTGATATATTATAGACCAAATAACTAATTGATTAATTGAGAAAATTATTGACAGATTAATCGACAATTAAAATAATCATTAGTTTCATCCCTAAATACCACTGTCAATTTGTATTGCAGAACTTGCAGGGTAGTTAAGTTTCAGCTTAATTTGAGCTAATATTTATGTCAAATATTTCGTAATAAACCATTTCCTCAAAATTATTAAACACCAGTTCACTCAGTGTGTGAGAACTGCATAAGTCATTTTGACATTTTGTTCTTGTTTCTGAAGTTGCTTGTTTTAAGTCTGCTGTTGAGAAAAGAGATGGGTGGATGGGTGTGTGTGCTGCAGGAGTGGTGATTGCAAAAGATGGCACAATTACTCCACTCCATCTTCGTCCGCTTATCCGGTATCGGGTCGCGGGGGTAGCAGCTCTAGCAGGGGACCCCAAACTTCCCTTTCCCGAGCAACATTAACCAGCTCCGACTGGGGGATCCCAAGGCGTTCCCAGG
This sequence comes from Zingel zingel, assembly GCA_023566125.1. Taxonomy (NCBI): domain Eukaryota; kingdom Metazoa; phylum Chordata; class Actinopteri; order Perciformes; family Percidae; genus Zingel; species Zingel zingel. The sequence continues at coordinate 1,005,991 of CM042333.1, forward strand.
CCAGGTTAGAGATATAATCCCTCCACCTTGTCCTGGGTCTTCCCCGAGGCCTCCTCCCAGCTGGACGTGCCTGGAACACCTCCCTAGGCAGGCGCCCAGGGGGCATCCTTACAAGATGCCCTAACCACCTCAACTGGCTCCTTTCAACGCGAAGGAGCAGCGGCTCTACTCTGAGCTCCTCACGGATGACTGAGCTTCTCACCCGATCTCTAAGGGAGACGCCAGCCACCCTCCTGAGGAAACCCATTTCGGCCGCTTGTACCCTGGATCTTGTTCTTTCGGTCATGGCCCAGCCTTCATGACCATAGGTGAGGGTAGGAAGGAAAACTGACCAGTAGATTGAGAGCTTTGCCTTCTGGCTCAGCTCTCTTTTCGTCACAACGGTGCGATAAATTGACTGTAATACCGCACCCGCTGCGCCGATTCTCCGGCCAATCTCCCGCTCCATTGTCCCCTCACTCGCGAACAAGACCCCAAGGTACTTGAACTCCTTCACTTGGGGTAAGGACTCATTCCCTACCCGGAGAAGGCACTCCATCGGTTTCCTGCTGAGAACCATGGCCTCCGATTTAGAGGTGCTGATCCTCATCCCAGCCGCTTCACACTCGGCCGCGAACCGATCCAGTGAGCGCTGAAGGTCACAGGCCGATGATGCCATCAGGACCACATCATCTGCAAAAAGCAGCGATGAGATCCCCAGCCCACCGAACTGCAACCCCTCTCCACCCCGACTACGCCTCGATATCCTGTCCATAAATACTACAAACAGGATTGGTGACAAAGCGCAGCCCTGGCGGAGGCCAACTCTCACCTGAAACGAGTCAGACTTACTGCCGAGAACACGGACACAGCTCTCGCTTTGGTCGTACAAAGATTGGATGGCCCTGAGAAGGGACCCCCTCACCCCATACTCCCGCAGCACCTCCCACAGTATCTCCCGGGGTACCCGGTCATACGCCTTCTCCAGATCCACAAAGCACATGTAGACCGGTTGGGCATACTCCCAGGCTCCCTCCAGGATCCTTGCGAGAGTAAAGAGCTGGTCCGTTGTTCCACGACCAGGACGGAATCCGCATTGTTCCTCTTCAACCTGAGGTTCGACTATCGACCGAGCCCTCCTTTCCAGCACCTTGGAGTAGACTTTACCGGGGAGGCTGAGAAGTGTGATACCCCTGTAATTGGCACACACCCTCTGGTCCCCCTTTTTGAAAAGGGGAACCACCACCCCGGTCTGCCACTCCTTAGGCACCGTCCCAGACTTCCACACAATGTTGAAGAGGCGTGTCAACCAAGACAACCCCTCCACACCCAGAGCTTTAAGCATTTCCGGACGGATCTCATCAATCCCTGGGGCTTTGCCACTGTGGAGTTGTTTAACTACCTCAGCAACTTCCACCAGGGAAATTGACGACAATCCCCCATCATCCTCCAGCTCTGCCTCTACCATAGTCGGATTTAGGAGTTCCTCAAAGTGCTCCTTCCACCGCCCTATTACCTCCTCAGTTGACGTCAACAGCGTCCCATCCATACTGTACACAGCTTGGACGGTTCCCCGCTTCCCCCTCCTGAGGTGGCGAATGGTTTTCCAGAAGCACCTTGGTGCCGACCGAAAGTCCTTCTCCATGTCTTCTCCGAACTTCTCCCACACCCGCTGCTTTGCCTTTCACAGCAGAGGCTGCAGCCCTTCGGGCCCTTCGGTACCTTGCAACTGCCTCCGGAGTCCTCCGGGATAACATATCCCGGAAAGACTCCTTCTTCAGTCGGACGGCTTCCCTGACCACCGGTGTCCACCACGGTGTTCGTGGGTTACCGCCCCTTGAGGCACCTAAGACCCTAAGACCACAGCTCTTCACCGCAGCTTCAGCAATGGAAACTTTGAACATTGTCCACTCGGGTTCAATGCCCCCAGCCTCCACAGGGATGCACGAAAAGCTCCGCCGGAGGTGTGAGTTGAAAGTCTGTCGGACAGGGGCCTCCTCCAGACGTTCCCAGTTTACCCGCACTACCCGTTTGGGCTTACCAGGTCTGGTCAGAGTCTTCCCCCACCCCCTGACCCAACTCACCACCAGATGGTGATCGGTTGACAGCTCCGCCCCTCTCTTCACCCGAGTGTCCAAAACATACGGCCTCAGATCAGATGAAACAATTATAAAATCGATCATTGACCTTTGGCCTAGGGTGCTCTGGTACCAGGTACACTTATGAGCATCCCTATGTTCGAACATGGTGTTCGTTATAGACAATCCATGACTAGCACAGAAGTCCAACAACAAACAACCACTCTGGTTTAGATCAGGGAGGCCGTTCCTCCCAATCACGCCTCTCCATGTGTCTCCATTGCCCACGTGCGCGTTGAAGTCCCCCAGCAGAACGATGGAGTCTCCCACTGGAGCCCCATACAGGACTCCACTCAAGGTCTCCAAGAAGGCCGAATACTCCGAACTCTTGTTTGTGCATATGCACCAAACAAGAGTCAGAGTTTTCCCCCCCACCAGCCGCAGGCGTAGGGAGGCGAACCTCTCGTCCACCGGGGTAAACTCCAACGTAGCGGCGCTCAACCGGGGGCTTGTGAGTATCCCCACACCCGCCCGGCGCATCACACCCTGGGCAACTCCGGAGAAGAAAAGAGTCCAACCCCTATCCAGGAGTACGGTTCCAGAACCGAGACTGTGCGTAGAGGTAAGCCCCACCAGATCTAACCGGTAGCGCTCCACCTCCCGCACCAGTTCCGGCTCCTTCCCCCACAGAGAGGGGACATTCCACGTCCCCAGAGCCAGCGTCTGCTGCCCGGGTCTGGTCCGTCGAAGCCCCTGACCTTCACTGCCACCCGTGTGGCAGCGCACCCGACCCCAGCGGTTCCTCCCACAGGTGGTGGGCCCATGGGCTGGAGAGATGGATGCCACGTAACTTTTTCGGGCTGTGCCCGACCGGGCTCCGTGGCAAACCCGGCCACCAGACGCTGGCCAACGAGCCCTCCGTCTGGGCCTGGCTCCAGACGGGGGCCCCGGGCTTCCTCCGGGCAGGGTTACTCCATGTCTACCTCGGTTATTCATAGGGTTTGTGAACCATTCTTTGTCTGGCCCCTCACCTGAGACCACTTTGCCTTGGGAGACCCTACCAGGAGCACAAAGCTCCAGACAACACAGCCCTCAGGTTCATAGGGAAGCACAAACCTCTCCACCACAATAAGGTGATGGTTCCCACAATTACTCCATACTTTTTTCTTTGATTATCTTATCTTTATGAAGGTGGGGTTTTCACTTCTTTCTGTCTGTTAGCAGATTATCTCAAAGAGTTAGAAACGCATTTGCACAGCAATTTTCGCAAAAAACAAAGGGGAAACTTTCAGACTTCAGGGAACAGTTTGACATTTAGGTCTTTACGCTTATTCGCTTTGTTGCTGAGAGTTAGATGGGAAGGTCGATAATATTTTCCCATCTGTCCACTAAATGTGAAGCTACAGCAGGCAGCCAGTTAGCTTAGCTTAGCATAAAGACTGGAAACTGAGGTGGGTGTGGTGTGTTAAAAGATAAAAATCTTGTCAACACCGTGAGGTTATCATACGGAGATATTGTGGTTCACAGTTTTTAAATAAATAAAAAATCATAGTAAGATTTTAGAGATCTTAGACACTTCAAAACACACATACAGTGAGGAAAATAAGTATTTGAACACCCTGCTATTTTGCAGGTTCTCTCACTTGGAAATCATGGAGGGGTCTGAAATTGTCATCGTAGGTGCATGTCCACTGTGAGAGACATAATCTAAAAACAAAAATCCAGTTTCCAATCCATTTTTTAACTATTTATTTGTATGATACAGCTGCAAATAAGTATTTGAACACCTGAGAAAATTAATGTTAATATTTGGTACAGTAGCCTTTGTTTGCAATTACAGAGGTCAAACGTTTCCTGTAGTTTTTCACCAGGTTTGCACACACTGCAGGAGGGAGTTTGGCCCACTCCTCCACACAGATCTTCTCTAGATCAGTCAGTCGCTGAGAAACACGGAGTTTGAGCTCCCTCCAAAGATTCTCTATTGGGTTTAGGTCTGGAGACTGGCTAGGCCACGCCAGAACCTTGATATGCTTCTTACAGAGCCACTCCTTGGTTATCCTGGCTGTGTGCTTCGGGTCATTGTCATGTTGGAAGACCCAGCCTCGACCCATCTTCAATGCTCTAACTGAGGGAAGGAGGTTGTTCCCCAAAATCTCGCAATACATGGCCCGGGTCATCCTCTCCTTAATACAGTGCAGTCGCCCTGTCCCATGTGCAGAAAAACACCCCCAAAGCATGATGCTACCACCCCCATGCTTCACAGTAGGGATGGTGTTCTTGGGATGGTACTCATCATTCTTCTTCCTCCAAACACGGTTAGTGGAATTATGACCAAAAAGTTCTATTTTGGTCTCATCTGACCACATGACTTTCTTCCATGACTCCTCTGGATCATCCAAATGGTCATTGGCAAACTTAAGACGGGCCTTGACATGTGCTGGTTTAAGCAGGGGAACCTTCCGTGCCATGCATGATTTCAAACCATGACGTCTTAGTGTATTACCAACAGTAACCTTGGAAACGGTGGTCCCAGCTCTTTTCAGGTCATTGACCAGCTCCTCCCGTGTAGTCCTGGGCTGATTTCTCACCTTTCTTAGGATCATTGAGACCCCACGAGGTGAGATCTTGCATGTAGCCCCAGTCCGAGGGAGATTGACAGTCATGTTTAGCTTCTTCCATTTTCTAATGATTGCTCCAACAGTGGACCTTTTTTCACCAAGCTGCTTGGCAATTTCCCCGTAGCCCTTTCCAGCCTTGTGGAGGTGTACAATTTTGTCTCTAGTGTCTTTGGACAGCTCTTTGGTCTTGGCCATGTTAGTAGTTGGATTCTTACTGATTGTATGGGGTGGACAGGTGTCTTTATGCAGCTAACGACCTCAAACAAGTGCATCTAATTTAGGATAATAAATGGAGTGGAGGTGGACATTTTAAAGGCAGACTAACAGGTCTTTGAGGGTCAGAATTCTAGCTGATAGACAGGTGTTCAAATACTTATTTGCAGCTGTATCATACAAATAAATAGTTAAAAAATCATACAATGTGATTTCTGGATTTTTGTTTTTAGATTGTCTCTCACAGTGGACATGCACCTACGATGACAATTTCAGACCCCTCCATGATTTCCAAGTGGGAGAACTTGCAAAATAGCAGGGTGTTCAAATACTTATTTTCCTCACTGTATATATTGTGCATTTTTTTTTTTATTTATTAGTGTGACATAAGTTCAACTTTTGCCACATGATTTTGAATACTTATTTGTTTTATTTGCACACACAAGACTGCATAAAACCCAGATTATAATAAAATAAGAAATGTGTCAGGAGACATCAAGAAGCCACAGGCTTAAGGCCGATTTATGCTTCTGCGTTAAATCAATGCCGTGGCTACATTCGTAGGTACGTGGAGATACCGACCATACGCCGGACCCTACGCCGTAGCCTGACGCGCACCTCTCAAAAAATGTTAGCTTCAGAGCGAGTACCAACTCTAGAGGCGTAGTCAGAGAAACAAAGTGTCTCCTCTGTGTTTTCTGACCCCGATCGAAAAGCTGTAGCAGGAAAAGATAAGGTACGGCGTAGGGTGCGGCGTAGGGTCGGTATCTCCACGTACCTACGAACGTACCTAAGAAGCTAACATCATTTAGAAAAATAAAACAAGAAATAATTCAAATAATAAATGCTACAGACATATTTATAGAGAGAAAATGCTGTGATTTTCCATATCATTCACCTCTAACACCCCAGTGATGCTATAACCGGCTAACATACTGAAATGTCTGCTCCTGCTGTTATGAAACAAGTTGATAATGTGCCTGCAAAGAATTAATCAACTTCAAATGAAAGTCCCACATGTGGAGCTGCTAGATTTTGTGTAGACTTTCTGGAGGCATGTGCTCCCCTGAGTGCCATCTGCATGGTTAAATCACCTGATCGGAGAGATGTTGCACTGTGAACACAGAGCAACAGCTCTCATTATTCTAGAAACGATCATTCTTACACCTACTGTATGTGTGCTAGTGATACTAATCTGTCCTGCTGTGAAAAATATTGTCAGTCTAAGCCATTACAAAGTTGTATCACCCAATTACAAATTTAAGTTAGTAAGGTCATTGATTATCTTCATCCATATTTTTCATCCCTTCTTGTCTCTCCACCTCTTTATATTCGCCTCGTTTTTGCAGAGCACACCGAAAACACGTCGCCCAAAGCGTCCTCTCTCACATGTGAGTTTGGGGATGATGACGGCGAGATCAGCATCACAGTGCCTCAGCCCACTGCGTGTGTCAACGGAAGCCATGCTTACAGCATCCAGCCCCTGGACCCTGGCTCAGGAAAACCTGCAGATTCTTTAGGCCTGGGCCTGTTGCAGAAGTCTTTGCCTCTCTCCACGTCTCTGCAGAACCTCAGACCTTCCACCGACCTCCCCAAGGGCTCCGTCGGAGATGGCCGCCGCTGGTCTTTCGACAAGCCTGGCGAGGAGGAGAAGGCGGCCATAGCGGCGGCCCTGGAGCAAAGCGGTCCCATGCTGGGGGATGAGGACGAGCAGTCGGAACAGGCCGCTCAGCCTAAATCCGCTTCCTCCTCCTCTTCCATGGCGGAGTCGGAAAGCCAGGGGAAAAAGCCGAGGAGGAACTTGCTCTCCCATGGGAGGAGTGAGTCTGCGGGGAAAGGGCAGAGTCAGTCCAAGGATGAGTCTGAACAGGCCCCAGCTGGCACTGAGGAGAAACACAAGGGATGGTTTGGATCAAAGGACTCGCACAGCAAACCCAGGTGAGATACGCACTGTGATCACAGTTCACACACACACACACACACACACACACACACACACACACACACACACACACACACACAGGTTAATGTGGTACAACATCCAACAGATGATAGATTATCATTTCAATATGGATTTAATCAAGAGGGTCAAGAAGTCCTTAGGAGAGTTTGTATCTCCTCCCATAAAAATAATTATTCTTTGGTTTATGTTCCAACACTTTCGGGCTCACAATTAAAAACAGAAGTCTGTATTTGATAAGCCACATAAAATTACAGATAACGTTCTGATATAATGCTAACCAGTACAACTTTGCCAACATACGTAGAGCCTCCAAAAAATCCCATGAAGTTGCCTTCAGCTGTGTACACATCCCTCTCTAGCTCCGGGTCTCAGTCTCTGGTTACAGCAGGTATCTGCAATGCAGATAGAGGAGAGGAGCTGCTCTGGTGAAATTAGCTCCATCAAGCTAAGCTCTGCACGGTTCAGTGATGATGTCGATTTCCTTGAAAATATGATGATGTGAAATTTGTTCTCTTACAGGTTTGTGTGTGTGTGTGTGTGTGTGTGTGTGTGTGTGTGCGCGTGTGTGTGTGTTGTCAATGCATTTGTAATGTGTGTGTGGGCAGGGAAAGGGGAGGAAAGAAAACCCTATCTAATTTTATTTCCACTTCTAACACAAGCATGTTGTTTAGTGGGTAATTTATCTGGAGGGTGTCACCTGCTGTACTGTACTCTCTCTTGTGCTGCTCAACTTGTGTGTTGAGTGCATTGCTCCTGCAGTTTGTATTGAAGTCTTATATAAAATGAATCCTTATTTCAGGTCTATAAGAACCCTTAAACAGCTACTTTTCATTTTTACTTGTATCGATTTACTCGACCAAGAGAAAAACAACAACAACAGTATCGTAATGTTTCTGTACACGGAGTGTAAACAAAACATTGGACTGCAAAGTGCCTGCTGATTGAGGCAAGGTCAGCTATTCTGGACCATAGTACACTCAATACCTTTCTGCCAGTGCTATAACTATGCATTTTCACAGCCTACACACCCACATGCTTTCACATCCTTGGGGAAAAGTGCCAAGTTGGCCCCAGTAGTACTAAGTAATCATTAACACCCAGCTGCATCAACTTTTCTTGCAAAATATTACATCACGGTCCAACGAAAACACACAAGAGGCACAGTGATGGATGTTTTGGATGTGGGTTGGTGTCAGGTTTTGTTTTCAGTTTAAGATGCAATATTTTTTTGTTGCATTTTTGCATAGCAGTTACTCTTAAACCCCTATTTGTAGAATTGTTCCAATTATTCTGACCGTAAGATTTAGTTTAGCCAAAAATCTAATTCTATTCAAAGGGGCTTTAAAGCTGCACTAATCAATATTTGATATTAGCAATGGGTACAAGGGATTAAATGACTACTTGTAATGTGAAGGGGCTCGGTAATAGTAATGAACCCACAGTGTGTTATTGACTCTGCTGTTCCCCTTAGACTCTGTGGAGTGCTTTAGCGTCTTTAAGCTCATTGTTGTGGTTGTCCGTTTTGGTTCAGAGATGTGTCTAGCAGCAGCAGACAGACACAGTTAAAGACTAGCTGGTCAATATAGTGGAGCATTTAGCAGCTAAAGAGCCAGATATTTTTTGTGGAGACCAAAACAGAGCCAATATCGGACGTACTCATCAGGTCGAAGAAACTGTAAATGAACACTAATGTTGCTCTGTGTCTGCTGGACGTGTAAACTCTGTACTGGCAATTCTTCTCCATCATGTTTGCTATAGACCAAATCACCATGACATAATAGGAGATAAAAGGTCAAAGCCAGTCTGTAAAAAATGTATGATTTAAGATGTGACTTGAGACAGAAGGGCTACTGCAGGCCTGTAGTTGAGCTGCATGAACAATCCACACTAATCAAGAGGACTGTGTGCCCTTCCTTTCACAGCCTGGTGGTGTCACCTAAACTAGAGCCCAGCACTGACCCCCACCCACCACCCCTCCCACCCAGTCACCACCCCCCGGGTCCCCCTGTAGATACTGCCTCTGTGGTTTCTCCACTGCATCACACTAACCCCTTCTGCCACTCACAGACCACACCACCTGCCGTGTCCCCCTGCAACCCTTTCTTCTCTCTCCTCCAGCACAACCCTTTCTATGAAGACATGCTAACTGCTCAGCCCCTAAAACCTACGCTGCCTCCTCTGCCCTTTCTCTCCAGTTCCCGGACCCCCATAGTTCAACTCTTTCCGCAGGCAAGTAACCCTAACCCCAGCCTGGCTCAGGACAACCCAACCACAGAGGACTCAGTCATTGGTACAGATGCAAAGAGCAAAGTGATGGCCAAAGATGAGAAAAGACCTCTACCTCCAGTTCCCATTGAAGAGGAGAAACCTTTAAGCATGAAGTTGTTAAACCCTATTGTGTCTGCCGGGGAGCTGGACCCGGATTCAGAGTGGGACGAATCTTTTGAAGCGTTTGCAGCTGGCAGGCTGCAGTCTCCTGAGGATCTGACCACAGACTGCAAAACACAGCAAAACACACCCAGTGACCATCCACTGCAACACTGCAATGATAAAGGAGCATCACTATCCTTAACAGATCAAAACACAAATGTAAATGACGCACTACATCATCAACCTTGCACAGAATTTGTATTCGAAGCACATAAAGCCATCCGCCAGGCGACTAACACTAACACCTATCATCTTGACACATTTGCACAATTCCTTGAGACAATCCCAGAGCACACAAGCTTTGAGAGTGACAACATAGCTTTAAATGCTTTCACTAACTCACCAAAACTGGATGCAAGCACCAAAACTAATCACGCTAACAGTGCTACTAGCACAAATGATTTAACCGATACTAATGTGCATCATGCCCCCTGTCACTCCTTATCAGTAAAGCTCAACAGCAGCTCCCCAGATCCTGGTTCTTCAGGTCTCGGCAGCTCAGCAGAAGAGGATTTCCTCTCTTGTCTCTCTTCTTATTCGGACAAATTCTCTGCATCGTCCTGCGAAGAAGCCGAAGCACAGAACTTTGAAAGCAACATCCTCGGCTTTGAGAAATCCTTCGATTCATCTGTTGAAAAAAACTTAAAGCCCTCAGAATCGGAAGATGACATTACTGACAGGTCCAATGGCCTGTCTTTAGTCGACGTAGCCCAGCGCACTGTTATTCAGCACAGGGATGGTGATGAAAAGGCAGATTTACACGGTTCAGAGGGGTCTTTGGCACCGGAGTCCCCAGTGCTCACACATCAGCAGCCTGTGATCGCTGCAAGAGAGACAGGTGAGGATGCACTTACTCAGGCACCAAACCTTTTCAATGTCTTATACTCTGACTTACCAAAACTCTCAGAAATACAGCCAAAACCAGATGTCTCTTTACAGCCTGACAATGAAAATGGAGAGAAAGGCATAGGGGAATTCAGTGGATCTGTAGAGGATTTTTCAAAAGTGTTAAATGATTCCTCACGATCTGTAAGTAACACTTTGGATGTGATGACTCATACGACTCCAGATGATAAACTCTGCTCCACACACCCATCACTATACATCATAACCTCCTCCCCTGACGTGAGGCAGAGTTTGTCGGACTCTCCCGTTGAGAGCACTAGTTTAGGTCCTATACCATTTAGGCTTTTTGGTGATTTCCTCAACACCAGTCGCATTGCGAACAGTCCCAGCCAAGACTTTGACGACACAGTGTTGCACACTCGAGTGCCAGATCTGCGCACCAGCAGCTTTTTCCAAAGCCTTTATGTCAGCACCGACTCGCAGGATTACCAAACTTGTGTGTCTCACCCGTCCAGCAAATGCTCCAGCGGCTCAGAGCCAAACGAGACGCTGCACTCTGGGAACTCAACGCTCTGTGGCGAGCTGAGCGAGATTCAGACGACTGCGGATGCTTCTTTGGGGCAGGAAGATTCCACCAACGCCAAACCATGTAATGAAGAAATCAACCAGACCGACCAATCTGAAGAATCCTTCTGTGGAGCCGAGGACAAGACGACGACTCTTGAGCCAAGTGTCATGACAGGGGAAAACTTCGGTTTACTCCCTGCGGCACCAACGGACTCTTACATGAGCTGCAATCCAAGGAAGCTCATCGAACCAGGTGTGGTAAGTCAGCATGTCGTCTTAGGTGATGTGTTCTCGAAATGCCCTCAGGCACAAAACGCTACACTACACCGCTCCCAGTCCGAGGACATACTGACACCTGCCTTTGACGAACTCCTCCTGCTCTCCTTTGGGAGTGATCCCGGTGCGATACAGGAGTCCTCCTCAGCTCAGCTTGGAATTGACCTCCCCTCCCTGGCCTCCTTTGCTCCCTCTCTCACTCCTCAAAGTAGTAGCTCCCCTGTAGCGCTCTGTTCTCTCCCTCCTCTTGCTAACGCTACGGCGAGGTCACCACCCAGCACGGCACCAGCTGCGGCGCCAAAGCCAATGCTTCAGGAGACGCAGCAGCAGCAGGCAGCCAATCAGCAGAACAGGTGAGGTTGCACATGCTGAAAAGGTGGAGAGGAAGCACTTTTTCCCACTTCCAGAAATCTCTATTCTGTCGTCTCTTCAGTTTCCCTTTCTGCCGCTCTGCTTCCGCCTGCTTTTTTTCTGTGCTGCAAACTCTCAAGGGGATTCTCCTTCTGACCTTCTCTTTCTCATCACTTTGAGATGCACACACATAGACATACAGACAGACAGACAGACAGACAGACAGACAGACAGACACACACACACGGTGTTAACAGGACTCCTCTGCAGGTGTCCTGTGTGTCCTGGCTCCGTGGTAACGGGAGAGAAAACATAGCCTCAGGCCAATTAGCAGTTATTATTTTGCCCTGATTCCTACCACACACCCCTTCCCTCCCAACACACACACACACACACACACACACACACACACACACACACACACACACACACACACACACACACACACACACACACACGCACACCAACCCCCTCTCCCTGCAGGGCCAGCTAGTGTTCTCACACAGCCACACTCACTTGCCAACATCTCAACCAGAAACCAGGCTTTCTACGAGGCAATGAAGGTGTTGTTGTGTCACTGATAGCGTTTCCTTTTCACCTCGGGGTAATAACACAATTCTTCATGTTTGATTGCACCAACACATGCAATTAAGTCTTTCAATTTTCACCAGTATTTCCTTTAATGAGAACTCTTGCACATGTCTAACCTCCTTTGATGCATGATGACTAAAATTAAGAGTTTCTGGGGATTTCAAATGTCTGATGGTGTAGCATCCATGTCTGGTGTCATCCTGGAGGTCCAGAGGGCAATCTGTTGTGCTCCAATAATGGCTGTACCTATATTACCTTGGTTAACTCATGTTAATTGTTCCCTCTCAAATTGTTTAATTTGAAGGATATGTTGGCCTGATAAAGTGAAAGAATCTAGTATTTCACAAGAAAAAAAGCACACATTTGGGAAAAGTCAGAGTTAACATAATGTTTGTGTAACAGAAATACATTTAGCTGTATTTCATATCCATTTCAATTATCTTGAGACCCCTCAGGTTTATCTTGGGGTCCCCTGAACGTTCCCAAACTCAAGGTTGGGAATCTCTGCTCTAAAAGAACAACATCTAAGCCTGAGTTATGACACAAAATGCTTGTAATTTGGTGGTGAGCTGGAGTGCTATGGTAATACCTTTTATTTAAAAAAAAAAAAACTTTAAATGCTAATGAGCAGTGATTGTAACCTACACTAAAAGTATTATATTATACATGTACAATATATGTATATTGTTCAAGCCTTGAGTATCACCCACAGCCACAAGCTGCTATTTAGGCTAAAACTGTGAAAGTTACCCCTTAAAAGATTACACTCTGAAAATCACACACTGCAAAAACCATTCCACAATGTCCCCTTTAGTACTTTTCAAATCGAATCAGAGGAAGAAAAAATAAATGTAAATTGAAGTCCTCTTAGTTGAATGAATTTCTGATGATAATTTCTGACACATTGCTGAAAGATAATTGGCTTTATTTTCAGCCATGAATATTAAAGAGCTGTGGACCTCCAGTATGGCAGCCAGTCACCTGAAAGTCTTCTGTGTAAAACTAAAAAGCCAGAGAGGGTTTGTGGTATGAAGTGGGATAGCTGACCGTGTGTGTGTGTGTGTGTGTGTGTGTGTGTGTGTGTGTGTGTGTGTGTGTGTGTGTGTGTGTGTGTGTGTGTGTGTGTGTGTGTGTGTGTGTGTGTGTGTGTGTGCTGCTTGTTGTGACCCCCTCCAGCCCCCACCCAGTGAAGCCCCTGACCACTGCCATACTGGCTGAAGAGAAGCGGACGGAGGGCCGGTCAGTGCTGGCCACCGGCCTGGAGAAACTCAAGTCCACCATCCACCCAGGGAGGAGCAGCCAGCTCAGCGAGCAGGACACGGACAGGAAGAAGGTACAGTATGTTCTAATAACAGTGATAATAATACTGCAATACTGCCCTACAGAGGCAAACATCAGTAACTATGTGTTTGTGTTTTGAGCTTCAATAATCAGGACTTCTGTAAAAATGAAATTAAAACTTCTGGTAATCAAACAAACTGGCTCCTTTCTCTACCTACACAACTTCTGCTTGTTGACTTTAACAAGCCTGACAATAATAATGCTGATAATAATAATAATAACTTCATTAAACAGCAATAAGTGTAACAAATGTTGCTAAAATTGCAAATTTAGGAAGTCATCGGAGTGAAAACAAAAAGGTACTGGTATAAAGAAGAATAAGCCGTAGTTTTATAAACATTTCTTTCTTTTTTTTTAAATTCTATCTTTATAATGTGTACTCTTAATTTAAAGTTATATAGATTTTAGGCAGGTTACAAGTTTGATTTCACAATTTTCTCCTTCAGTGAGGATGTAGTTAGACACTCAATTTCTAGTGTCTAACTTTTGTTTAATGAAGATATTATTATTATTATTATTATTATTATTATTATTATTATCATCATCATCATCATCATTATTATTGGGGGAAAAAAATAGATCTGTCCTGTTCATGAATGTTTGAATGTTTTTGCATTTACAGTTTGAAACCCTATTTCTTGGGATGAGTACACCGAGAGATACGTGTTATTACATTTCTGATTTGTTTGGAATAAATTAGCATGAGCAGCAATCGCCACTATGGCTGAACAGACAAAGGGCTCCACCTTTAATCAATAGGAAATAGGCTTGTCCGTATTCGATTCTTTCACGATACATGGGCATATTTTGTATTGCGATATTCATTTATTGCGATTCGCTAGTATTGAGTATTGCAATTTTCTTTTCCTTTTTTAAAAAAAAGAAAAGTTGAATAATACACTTCTAGAGACAATATATCATGAGACATTTCTACAAACGAATTGTTTTCTAAGAAGAATGCACATCACATGTCAGTCAGTCTGATATTTATTTCATTTGTAAAGAAGAACATAACATGGATTTTCTGCATTTTCTGCTTTGGCTCTGTTTTGCTAGAAACTGATATGATGTAGTCGCTGTTAGCGTATAAACAGAAAATAATTAGGTGAATCATTGGTAAAAAAAAAAAATCAACAAAACAATATCGATTCCAGGGAAAAGAATTGATTTACAAAATAGTCCAATGAAAACACATCAGTTTGTTCTTATCTTTGTCACCCGTTCATTATTCTTCCGGTCTGTCTTCAGTCTGTGACCGAGGGCGCGGGCTCGTACTACCACCTGACCCACAGTGAGCTGGTGGCCCTGCTGGTGCAGCGGGAGGCCGAGCTGCAGGGGCAGAAGGCGGAGTTTGAGCGTCAGAAATCTCTGCTGGCCAAGCGGGAGGTGGAGCTGAAGAAGTTGAAGCCGCAGGTCAAAGATCTGGAGGACTACATTGACACGCTGCTGGTGCGCATCATGGAGCAGAAGCCCACTCTCCTGCAAGTGCGCTCCAAGTTAAAGTGACGAAGGGGGAGGGGAAGGGTTAGCAGTTGTGTTCACTCTGTCCTCCACAACAGCTCTTTAGTCTTTTCACTGCTATGCTGTCCTTTTTGATACAAATATCTAGGCATTGAGAGATGTCGAGGCCATGTTTTCCAGCCGGCATGCTTTAACTGTGCTGAAACACACACACATCCTGGCAGACGGCTTTGGTTGGGGCGGTTCTCAATGTAGCGGGTCCTCAGGTTGTTTTCAGGTTCACACAGCCAGTTGGTTTCGAGCTCACAGAGGAGAGCCCAGATGCTTCCATTTTGGGATCCTGATTGTAAAAACATTGATTCCTCCTTTTCACCTCACTCCTATCACCTTATCACAAAAGAGAGAAATGGTAGAGTTTCAGTCCATGACACTGTATATACAACTAACTCCTCACAAAGTAGTTTTTTTTTCTCCAAAAAATGTTCTCAAAAAGTGTTGCAGTTCTATAGAGAAAGGAGAGCGAACAACGTGAAGGGCCACTCTGGTGGTTTTGCATGTTTCAGACCATTAACCACAAATTGCATACACTTTAAGTCAATGCTGGGCATTTGTGTAGCGTATACCATCAGGTTTAGATTGATTTTATACCTTCCAGGCAGCCATTGGTTTCACTTCATTTCAGTGCAGCTGCAGCATTGAATTCAATTTGCAGAGACCTGAAACCTGCTCAAGACCTTTTTCAAAATAGTGCAACATGCAAGATTCAGTTACCAGAAAACCTTGCTGTCACAAACTATTTTGTAGGTCTGCAAATATTGTTGGAAGACAAAGAAAAGCTGCAAATCCTGATAATCTGGGAAGCTGGAAATACAGTATCAAATGTTTGGCATTTTGGCTTGAAAACTGGTTGAAACAATTAAAGGTCCTATGACATGCTGATTGTTGGATGCTTTTATATAGACCTTAGTGGTCTCCTAATACTGTATCTGAAGTCTCTTTTATATAGGCCTTAGTGGTCCCCTAATACTGTATCTGAAGTCTCTTTCCTAAAATGCAGCCTTGGTGCAGAAGTACAGCCACTAGAGCCAGTCCCACAATGAGCTTTCCTTAGGATGTGCCATTTCTGTGTCTGTAGCTTTAAATGCTATTGAGAAGGAGATAGGGGGGGCAAGGTGGAGGGTGGGGGTGTGGCCTTGACCAACTGCCATGCTTTGCTCGTTTGAAATGATCTTTCTTTCTCTCTCTCTCTCTCTCTCTCTCTCTCTCTCTCTCTCTTTTTCTCTCTCTCTCTCTCTCTCTCATGGGGGGGCCAAATTCTCTGGGCGGGCAAAGCAGAGAAAGGGGAGGTAACCTTTCCCCTCATGACATCATAAAGGGAAGATTCCAGATCAGCCCATCTGAGCTTTCATTTTCTCAAAGGTTAGAGCAGGATACCCAGGGCTCGGTTTACACCTATCACCATTTCTAGCCACTGGGGGACCATAGGCAGGCTGGGGGAACTCTTATTAATATTAAAACCTCATAAAGTGAAATTTTCATGCTATGGGAACTTTTAATAGATTTTTAAAACAGTTTCCTGCAAGTTGACTAATGGATAAATTGACTCATTATTCCAGCTCTACTATGTTGTCAGAAAAGCTATATACAGTTGTAAATCTGGTTGTATCTGGCAGCAGCAACGGACTGTCAAAACAGGCCCGGCTCACAACTACTGAATGACGCAATGGTACCACATCACTGAACTGCAACACAATGTTCACTGCAGGGGGTTTTCCATGCTTAAAGGATTTGTTCAACGTTTTGGGAAGTACACTTGTTTGCTTAACTTTCCAAGAGTTGGATGAGAAGATTGATACCATTCTCACGTCTGAGAGAGATGTTGATTTTCTCATCTAATAATTTTAAACATTGAGCTTTTCCTGATAGAACTGAATCCAATGACTGCTTAGAAGGAAGAAAAAAATATCGATAATCTTTAGGTATGCTTTGTAAAATAGTCTGCGTTATTTTGAAGTATACACAATATTTGGTTAATGAGGTAAATTCATGCAAAACCACCAATATGTTTGTTATACAGTAATGACGTTCTGCTTGTGATTGGCATCACTTTGACCAGATGGTTTATATGTTGTTCTGGATTGACACTCTACAAAATGTTCCCTAATAAATACCCAGTGCTCTGACTAGATTTAGAAACTACAAACCAGATGAGCGGTGTGAGAGTTCAGCCTTGTCGCGGGCACGTCACTGGGAACGGATTGGAGCTTCTGAATGTTCCAAAGTGTTCTTAGCCAGCAAGTGAATGCTTTTATTTTCTATGCACGATAAGTGCTGTTTATCTTTTGCTTGCTCCTTTCCTATTGTTTCCCCTCGTTCTCTTCTTGTTTCGTTTCTGTTCTGTGGGCATGTCTTGAAATTACCCACAATGCTCAGCCACATAAGCTAACTTATTCTTGTATGGGTCATGGTGTTATCAGGTGTAGACAGTATCACTCAGTATCCAGTCGGTATCAAGATCAGCCATCACAGCTTGTCTGATCTCAGGCTTCTGCCTTCTCGCGTGTGCGTGTGTGTGTGCATGCGTGCGTGCGTGTGTGCGTGCGTGTGTGCGTGTGTGTGTGTGCGTGTGTGTGTGTGTGTGTGTGTGTGTTTGTTTTATCAACACAACTCCACTGCTGAGAAATGCCTGCGAACATGCTGCTTCTTGACTGGCCTCCCTCAGTGTGTCTGTCACATCAGCTTCTGCTCAAGCATGCATATCCTTACTGCTTCCAGGTGTTACAAAGGGATATATACTGCAATTTTAGAGCATATATGCCATATTGAAATGCCAAATACTGCCTTATTTTTGTTTAGTTTTTGATGCTCATCAAGAATCAAGCACTTAATTTTGCTTGTCGGGGCTCGGGGCAGGTTTTGAAGAAGAAAAGCCATCTGTTAGCTGAGAGAGTTCACTTCTTTGACTTCTTTTGATGCTTTGTTATGATATTGTTTAGATTACTGCACACAAATGCATTGTATGCATACCAATAGAAAATTAGCAGTAATAGTGATTTCCTGTGAAATGCCAAAACAATAGCCTTGAAACTTAATCTATGGAGCAGATTGTTACACCATGAAGTATTCTGATATGATGCCACATTTAACAGCGTTCGTGGATGTTCTTGCACTACTTAATTGTCAGAACATAACTCTACTGTGTCTGTCAGTATAGTTAGATCTTCTTTACACCATACTGCACTTTCTAATCGCTCTGTGACTTAAGCACTCGGCCTACTTTGACACCACAACGATGGTTTGCCAGTGAGCTTGAAGCATACAAAAACATCCAAAACCGTCTTTGTCATCTCAGTTGTCCTGTGTGTGCGATCGCAATATCAAGTGCATAGATGACTGTAGAGACATATTAAATGTGACTCGGCACTTCGGAGGCGCAAGAATAAATGTTCTCTTCCATGTCTTCCATTTTTATTTAAGTTTAAACTGATTGTATTTTGTCCTTTAGAGTGTGTAGCCGGTGGAATGTGCTTAAGGTAGTATGTGAGATTGGAAAGTTTACAATTCGTGATGCAATTCTGTTTCACAAATTTTGTATATTTAATAAAGAATATTTTGTGTTTCTTGCTCACCGTATGTTTGGTTGTAAATCTTTCTTTGGGGTGCGTTTGTGTGTGTTTTCCCACAGGGCTGATTGTGGTCGTTCTTTGTTCATGGCGGACTTTCATGTTTGCATTCAGGGTTTGTTTCTGATAGCAAGCTCCGTTTTGTATCCGGTTCCAGGTTGGTCAAATACCTGGATTTGTTCAGCTCTTTTTTAACTCCTTTTTATTAGCAAAGAGAAATGTACAAAACATTTAGGGCGTCATGTAACTAAAGGAGCTGCTAGTTTGAGGTATTAAATGTTATTTATAAAACAAATTAAAAAGAGATTTGGGAAAGATTTGATGAAATTATATTAAAACCAATCTCTTTAATGGATCGTAAGCTTCAGCCCTCAGTTTTATAGCTGGCTTTCTTCAGATAATATCACTTATGAAAAACTTTTTTCTACACTTTTCTCGTCGTTTTTGTCGATTTTATTTTCCATTTTTTGGTCACTTTATTTAAACAAGTTTTTGTCACCTTTGGCAATGTTTTTGATGTATTTTTTTTACACTTTTTTCAGCGTTTTTGTAGCTTTTTCCAACATTTGTCACTTTTTTCAACGTTTTTTTGTCATAGTTCTGATATAGAAAGTTTTTGTAAACTGGTCAAATTTGACCCGAGGACAACAGGAGGGTTAATAACAAAAAAGACACGTCTCTTGTCATATCAAAAGTATTGTATCTCTGTGTCCACTGCAGTGGTGTTTAACTATTACTAATACTGTGATTACACCTATTCAAAAGTTGTGTTTCAGTTCTGCAGTGAGGAGATCTAATCAGAATCGAGTCCAGTTGGGATGTTCTGACTGGAGAAAACTTAAGTAATGAAACCGCTTTAAATTGAAGCACTCACAATGAATCAAATTGTCCCTATTAAACACTAACAATATCACAAGCCGGTTTGTAGCCATGATTTAAGAAGGATGAGTCCATGTCTCTATAAAACAACACCATACATTTATGAGAAGTTATTAGCCCTCACCAAACGGCAGTGAATTATATTCTGCTGGAGGAATGCAGCACTGGATCTTTCATATATTGATATTTTTGTTAAATGTCTGAAAATGTGCCTGTATGTGAATTATTAATCACATGTGAATTGTATACATGGTGCACCTGTGATATTACATAATGAAATTGATGATGTAAAATATCTGAAAATATGTGAATTTTGCACATGTGAAAAAGGGTCTAAATGTGAAATATGTTTCACATGACAGGATAAATTCACATTCACATATTTTTTGGTAAGGCTAACACTATGTTAAGTCTAAAAATACTGGAATCAGCATATTCTTCCCACAGTGTGTGTTGTAAGGTTATTTTGACCAACCCCTGCATTGACTTTAATTAAAAACCACCACTAGGGGGCTATGTAACTGTTATGCTCTCTAAACTCAATCACCTTCCTTCAGTGCTTTCACCAACGACATATAACTCAAACATGTCGCATTTTTATTATCTGTTGTACTCCAAACAGCATTCTTATATACTGTCTATGCATAAACCCCGTTAAGTTCACTCTAAGATCAAAGCACGTTCTCCTGGGAGGTGTAGTCAACTTAACGTCAGTTCAAACCACATTCTGTCCGAGCAAAGCATCCCGGAAAAACTACATTACCCTTAATGCAAGTTGGCCGCTGGACAGCTACCGCGCGCCTCTACAGCTTGTACTTTCTTAAGGTGTTTGTAAACACTTGTATCATCGTAGAGAAGAAGAAGAAGAAGAAGAAGAAGAAGAAGAAGAAGAAGACTGGTGTAAATGTGCGTGCGTTTACATTAGCATGTCTGAATATGTGTCATTCCAGCATGGCAAGTCTCGTTTCGACCAGGTAGGCTACTTTTACTTTTTCAAACGATTAAAGTTTGACTTAAAGTTTGCCACAGGAACTCTTACTCTACCGTTACTTCCATAGGGTGCTTCAAGTACCAGGCAGCAGTAACATATATATTCTGTTAAAGCTTATATTTGGCATATGAAATTGTTTACAATTCTTTACATATTTAAGTGTAAAGCCCTAGTTTGCCTCTGTTGTATCTTGTCAACAGCTAACGTCACACTCTCACCGTGTCAGCAAAATTGGTTGGCCAAAATGACAGGTGAGATAACAGGCTATAGCTAGTTAGCTAAGATTGATTGAAATTGAAATTGATGGCTAACAATGTTGCTAGCTAAAGAACATCACAGCTAACAATCTGTGACCATTTTGTGCTAATGGCTGTCAAAGTGTAGTAACGTTATTCAACAAACATGCAGAATGTTTTGATTCAGAATCATCTGTATTGGCCAGTAATCGCCAGGCATGTGACTCAGATTTACATTGGGTCTAGGCAGTGGTG
This sequence comes from Zingel zingel, assembly GCA_023566125.1. Classification (NCBI taxonomy): domain Eukaryota; kingdom Metazoa; phylum Chordata; class Actinopteri; order Perciformes; family Percidae; genus Zingel; species Zingel zingel. The sequence continues at coordinate 1,026,689 of CM042333.1, forward strand.
GAATGTAATGAATGTAACTAAGTAATTGCCTTATATCAACCCAAGTACTGTACTTAAGGGATAGTTCGGATTTTTTTAAGTGGGGTACTTCTCCATAGTCAGTGCCATTAAGCATTAAGCTTCAGTTGAGGGTGGTCGGCACGCCCCCAGTTTGGAGAAGCAGGCAGGAGCAGCTAAATGTATTTTAGCCACCTTAAAAAAGGCAATATCAGTTTTAGTGTGCATTATATTTAGACTATTTTCACAGCTTAACCATGTCCTGAGACAACCCTGTTTAAGTTTATATGGAGGGAACTGAAGCCGTTATATCACTGTCTACAAAGCTACCAGACTCCATTGACAAAAACAGCAATTTTACTTAGCAGAACACAGGTGTTGCTGGTTTATCACTGCCTCGATTGGTTAGTTAGTTTGTGTAAGGGTGTGACTTTGGTGTTTTAAAAGGGTTAGAAACTAACAAATTCCAATTGTCAGTGGAGTCTGCTGGCTTTGACCAGAGCATAGAATGGCTTCAATTCCTCTTGCATTATCTTAAACAGGGCTTTCTGACAGCTAGGTAAAGATAGATGTGAAAATATTGTAAATATAGTGTACACTTAAGCTGATATTGATTTTTTTAGGTGTCTGAAATTCGTTTAGCTGCTGCCCCCGTCCACAGCAGGACATTGCTTAGCTTCCGTGTCGGTACTCCTGCCTGCTTCTCCAAACTGGGGGCGCACCGACTGACATCTACTGGAGCTGACACACTTAGTATTGATTAGTACCTCATACAACCCCACTTCAAACAATTCTAACTAACCCTTTAAGTACAAATTCTAGCTACTTGTACTTTACTTGAGTATTTTCCATTTTAAGCAACTTTATACATCTACTCCACTCTATCTCAGAGGGAAATATTGTACTTTTTACACTACATTTACTCTAATATTATGATTTTTGAATAATAATTTTTTTCCCTTAAAAATATTGACTTATTCCTTCAGTTTATCAGAAAAACTTCAAATCCTCAACCCATAAATTCATTTAATAACAAAACCTTGGATTAGCTGGAACAACTTTATGAAAGTGCAATTTTAAATCGCTCGAGAAATAATAAGTAAATTACATAAAATAAATGCTGGTGTTGCATATCTTTTGTGTGGATTAAAGTAAAAATTGTTAGCAAATTTTTTTAATTTTCTAAAAAAAAAAAATACAAAATTAAAGCATAGTAAACATACTTGAATGTGGAACATTATCATCTAATAATACAGGAGTAGTGCTTTGATATATTAATGGCATAGACTTTAGAACCGAACAACACATGTTCAAAACATAAAAACATTCAGGAAGGATATGATCAATAATGAAAGCACTAGTATCAGACAAAAAATAATGCACATGAGAGTTATCAATCTCCCTTTTTAAATGTAGTATGAATATAGAATTTCGGATGACCAATGACTAAACATCAAGATGAGGTCCAAATCCACTCACATGATCTGAAGGGTCACAGAATACAGTGTAAAGCGTGATTTGTGGTCCTGCAGAGGCTCCACGCAGAGCTTTCGCTGTAGCCTACGTATTGTGAAGTTAAGGCTGTTTTATGCTTCTGCGTCAACTCCACGCCGTAGCTACACCGTCGCTCCTATGGCGTCGTGACCCTTTTGGAGTTCTGCGTCGGGGTTGCTTTGCATCGCGGTGCATTTCACCGCCATAACGCTAGGAGGTGATAAGTCTGAGGTTATTTGCGATGTTTCTGCCAGCCAGTTATGTTAGCAAGCAAACGTTAGCACAACTGCCCACAAAGTACTGCTTGCTGGCAAAGTGCTAATTTCAAAACGTTACTGACATATACACCCTTTACAAACGGATAACCCCGTCATTAGGGGCTTTCCGACTGGAGGGATTTTTGCAGTTCTTAGAACTAAACGTTCCTAGAACACTTTTTTCGTCGTGTTCCCGACAGGAAAATTTTGGGGATTTTTAAGTTCCTCTGGCCGCAGTAGCATACCTTTTTAGCTCCTACTTCAGAGCAGGATCTTTTCCCTTTTCCTAGGTGTACTTGATTGGTCGAACTTATAAGTCACGTCCACTGCCAACTCGGAACTTGCAGAAAGAGCAAGAAACAACAACGGGACATTTTTAACAATTTTCACCATCTTATTCATCATTAAATTCACTTCTGACAACGTTTTAGGCGAGAAATTAACTGTTTAGATTTCGAATATAGGCAGTCTTGTAAAAATTGATGCCAAATTGACAATTTGCTTCAAAGTTTTCGGAGTTGAGAAGCTCCATGAAGTGAGGCGACAGCCAGCTAGCGCCTGCCCCGGCCTCTAGCTCGTCGCTCGGCCAGTCATGCTCTGACACCTCGCTGTAAGCTGGAGGTCTCTCAGACCGCTCTCGTAAATAAGAGGCTTTTATTTTGCCGTTGACGGTTCGTTTGTTTAAATATCACAACACATGTCATCATAAGATTAACGGGAACCTGTGGTTAACTGTCTTTTCGGAGTTAAACTCCACAAACGTGTCCTGCAGCTCGCCGGCCGTCACACACACATAGGCACCGATTTATGTTTTCCTCCGTGGGTGCTCATGGGCGCAAGCCCTTTTTAAAAAAAAAAAAAAAAAAAAAAAATCTAAAAATGTTTGCATTTCAGAACCTTAGGAAATGGACAGCGGCCGATTAAAAAAAAAAACATTAACTTGATAATAAAGCCGTAAAGTAGGCTATCTTTCAACTCAGGACAGCGCCACTTCTCACTAACATTGGAGATGAGAAGTTTAACTGACCACCATCTACCGCTGACCTGACGGAGCACCATGACCGGCAGCTCGCGGTGCTCTGTATCCAGCGCACAGTCACCTATTCTGGGTCTAGGCGGGGTCTGTTCCGAGCATAATAAAGCCCCGTCTGTGTTGAGCAAAACATTATGTGAATTACTACGAGAATGGACGGAATGCTGAACTCGGATAAGTTATTTATTTATTTTGGAACTCGGAAAAGTGGACTGATGCGGAGGTGCAGGCACTGCTGCCCATGTATGGCCTCCTCCATGCTGCTGCGTTGTTGTTGTATGTGGCGCTAAGGTCTAGTGACGATGCTATAAAGACTGTTGCCGTGCTTGCCACTCCTACCACTATGGCTACTTGGCCAGTGGGAATGCAAACGGAAAAAAAGATTTTGGGGGAGAGTAGTTCTTAGAAGTGTACTTTTCCTCTAAAAAGTACAAGTACTATCCGGTTGGAAAGCCCCTATTGTAACCAAAATATGTCTGAGTTTATTTGCAGAGCTTTATTTGAGTGAACTAGCATGTTGCTACTCTCCACAGTAGCTGCTTGAAACACCGACTATCAACACACAGGATGAGTTGACCAATCGCAGTCCTTGCGGTCGAGCTACGGCGGAGGGCTCGGAGGGGGGTTCGCGGTGACGCAGAGGGGTCTGCGGGCGTACGCCGTCGATTCGATGCAGAAGCATAAATCAGCCTTAAATCACGCTTAAAGGCCCTGACACACCAACCCGACAGCCGACCGTCTGGAGGAAAGGCAGTAGGACTGATCAGTCTCCCCGAGTTGGTCAAAAAAGTGCCTCGGAACACACCGAAGAGACGACGACTTGAGCGTACGTTCTGCGCAGCGGCGCTAATCTGTATTGTCACCCAAAAAATGAAAACCGGCAGCTGATTGGACGAACGTGTCATGTGGGTCTGGCTGCTCCCGGATTTTAGAGAGAGTTCACCAAAACGTGTTTCTGAAAACATTTTAACCCTTGTGTTGTCTTCCCTTCAACCTTGGAAAAAAAAACACTTTAACTTCTTTTTTTTCGACGTTTTTGACGCCTTTTTTTAGTTTGTTTTTGCTTTTTCCAACATTTGAAATTTAAATTTTTTTCTTCTACACATTTTCAGCGCTTATTTCTGCGTCCCATATTTTCTGATATAAAACAAAAATGTAAAACGGGTCAATGTGACCCGAAGTCAACACCAGGGTTAAGAGAGAAATAGGCCATAAAGCTGCTGAATCTGTCTTCATTTCAGATCGACAAAGGTCAGTTTGAAAGATTTTCGTCAGATTTTGAGAGCCGTTTGTCACGCTAACATAAGTGCACTGATTCGCTAGTCAAGGGCTAGAACTCCACCAATCAGATTGGTCATTGAGTCTGACTACCCGCCCTCCGACCCAGCAGGTCAGGTCGGCCAAAATGAAGGCCGACGGCCCCTCTGACGGACAATGGCACGGAACACACCGAACAGACTCGAGTCACTGACCTCTGATGGCCGATAATCGGGTTGGTGTGTCAGGGCCTTAACACTGATGAAGCTGCGGTTAGCCTTGGAGTACAGGTAGAAGGAGTCCCCTCTCTTCCTCTGCTCCCCAGTACCGACTCGGGTAGGAGTGGCACTGGTGAATAATTGAATTTAACAGATTTAAAAAACTATTCCCCCACGCTGTGTTTTTACCAACCATCCATATGTTCAGGAAGTCACAAGGCGCAGCAGTGAGTCAGATAGCAGATTTTCATTCAAATTAGCTGGTAGTGTAATTAATCTCAAGTTAGGGAGGGATGGGTGCCTCTCAACGCTGCGTGGTGGGTTGCTGCTGCATCTCCGAAATGATTCCTTATGCTCAGTTATGAATAAATGATTGAAAGGTATTTCTGGCACAGTCATTATAGAAATTAATTGCAAATGGTGTGAGTGGATATGGGTCCCAAAAAGATGCAGATAGGAAACAGTTTGTCGGAGGTATTAATGAGGAGGCTCCACCTGGTGTGTTGAAACAGCTGTCATGCTGTAATATCACTGTTTACTGGGTGACAGCTGGAATCTCTCTGCCTCTCGCTGCTGAAAGAAAAAAATCCAGAATATAGATTTGGCTGCCTAAATTTGAACAAAAAAATGTATTTATTTCACCTATATAGTAGATGGAAAGTATGATTTTTCTGAACTTTCTCCAACTTTCTACACCCGACTCAGTTATTCCAGTGATCACTCGTTGAAAACGCAAACTTTTAAAGACCACAAGTTTCATCTCATATCTTATGTTGACGTCTTACTGGTAATGATGTTTGAATGAAAATGAATTGTTTAGTCCTATGAACAAAAAGTATGTTTTTATTAGAGATGAGCCGATACCAATACCAGAACCAGTATCGGCTCCAATACCGCCTAAAACGCAGGTATCGGGAAGTACTGGAGTTTATGCTCCGATCCGACACCACGTAATAAAGCCCTAAAGAAAATCTACGTTAAAGTACTTTACTTATGTTCTTTTTCCGTTATAACTGTCAAACTGGAGAATAAAAGAAAGTTCTGTGGCATTCATTGTTTGTTTGTTCATGTTTCACAAAGAGTTTAACCTGAGCCAGACCAACGACAAAGATAGAAATCATATCACATCCATACAGGGATAGTAGTATACACTTGTTAAAAAACATAATAAAATATATGACACACTGGTATCGGATCGGTACTCGGTATCGGTTGATACGCAAGTTCAGGTATCAGAATCAGTATCTGGAAGCAAAAAATGGTATCGGACCATCTCTAGTTTTTATTTGGCTTTTTGAAATGAATGTTGCATCAAAGATAATGTTTCTATGATGTATTTTCTCTTCTCTTAGAACACATTTTCTGATCGGTTCAGGCACTTCCTGGATGTGATTGACCCCAGCACACTCTTTGTGACACAAACTATTAATTATGATTAATTACATGGATCTGGTGATAAAAGCTGAACTGAACCATCTTATAATCTGTGTTTACCTAGGACCGTTCATATTGAGCTGACAGGGACTTTGTGCCTTGCTTGATGGCACATCAGTACTATTTTTTTTTTAGGGAAGGGATAGAGCTGCTCATTCACTAATGCTGCCCAGGTTATCTCTTCTGGACTGAGGAGGATTTAAACTTCATCAGAGTACTGTTTTTTCAGCTCTTTGGGACTTAATGAAGGTATATAAAGTATCTGTATCAATGAGGACATCGGGCGAGTCAGGGCTCTGTAACAACAGAGTTGAATTGATGAAGCACTGACCGAACTCTAGTACAGATTATTATTAGAAATGACTCTGATTGAGAGTCAAGTGTTGGAAACTTAATATCACCTTAAAGGTGCTCTAAGCGATGTCACGCGTTTTTTAGGCTACAACATTTTTTGTCACATACAGCAAACATCTCCTCACTATCTGCTAGCTTCCTGTCCCCTGAACACACTGTAAAAAACATCTCACTATCTGCTAGCTGTCTGTCCCCTGAACACACTGTAAAAAAACATCTCCTCACTATCTGCTAGCTGCCTGTCCCCTGAACACACTGTAAAAAACATCTCCTCACTATCTGCTAGCTGTCTGTCCCCTGAACACACTGTAAAAAACGGGGGTGAGCTAGCCTCAGTTTTGTTTGACAATACTTCGAACGTCAACAAGAAGTAACGTCCCCCAACATCGCTTAGAGCACCTTTAAATGTTTTTATTAGTTTTGATACCTTAGTACTAAGGTCAATTTTCATATACGAGGAAAGACTTCGCAACTCAAACAGATATGAATGTGTAACTGTGAATGTGATCAGGGTGTTCCTGCGAAAGAGAGGCTTCCTCTCAGTTAACCTTCTCTGAATAAATAAGGATAAAAGAAAAATAGAATGTTTTATGTTTTGAAGTGGTAAATCATGTATTTTTCACTTTGATTTTACCACCAACCCCAGGAATACATACAGCTGCTATTTATGTACTTTCATTTGAGCTATTCAGATGAAACTCCCAGAGATCAGTGAATCTGTATTCAACCTTTTACCCATTCTGCACTTGCAAGGCAAAACGTGCAATCTCACCCCATTGGTTGTGAAGGGAGAAAAAGCAGCTGTTGATTGCTGATGACTGCAAGAGCTGAGGTTTTCGTTGGCAGCCACACATTTGCTGTGTTATAGTGAGGTAACAGGCCTTTATTGAAGCAAGTCTCCTGCACATTGGCAGCACAATAATGTTACATTAAACAGCACAGAGCCAGCATTTACTGAAGAGAAACAAAAGGAAGGAAACCTTTCTGGGGGTGGCAGTAGCTCAGTCCGTAGGGAGTTGGGTTGGACCAAAGTTCGGAGTGTGGACTGGTAGCTGGAGAAATGCCAGCTCACCTCCTGGGCCTCAGGGCGCCTGTCCCTGACATCTCTCCAATTGTGCATATTAGGACCTGAGCAAGTGTGTGTATTTCAAGCCTGTGTGTAGTGTGTCTAACAAAAACAGAGTGTGAATTGTAATTTAAATAAAAAAAAGTATACATTATTAAAATTATTTAAAAGGCAGAATATGACTCTGTAATTACCGCTCTTAAGCTGTACTTGACGTTGTTTTGAAAATCATTAACACGACTAATTAATGAACATGCTTGGGGCCTCTCTATTACTCTGAACTTATCTGTGACCTTTTTGGCTCCAGACGGTTCTCTGGCCTGCTCATCGTGACATTTCTCCAGGTCTTTGTTGTGTTTTGGTAATTTTGTTCATGGAGTCATCAGTGCTTTGGTGCTCTGGGTAATGAAGCTGTTAGCGAGCTCTTTGGTGACAGTAATAGCGCCAGTAGCTCCTGGGGGGGGGGGGGGTGTGTGTGTGTGTGTGTGTGTGTGTGTGTGTGTGTGTGTGTGTGTGTGTGTGTGTGTGTGTGTGTGTGTGTGTGTGTGTTCGCTCACACGCACATCTGGCACCCTGCTGGGCCAGGCGTAGCCTCAACTTGCCCCTAATGACGAGAGTGGAACAAGGATGGCCCTGATTTTGCATACAGTCTCACACACACACACAACCTCATGTGCGCACAGGCAAAAGTGCAGACCTAACACTATCACACACAAACGCAGAGAAAGGAACGTACACACACACATATAGGCAAGCTCATTAGAACAAATTGGGCCACATGACCTTGTAGTTTGCTCAGCATTAGACAATGATCACACCACAGATAGCTGCTCATTACCCTTTAGGAAACTCATTTGTCTACTGAAAATCAGCATGAAAGTTTTAGTGAAACACAATTATCTTAGACATTGAGCTGTGTGGCTTTAATAGTGGAATATAAAAAAAGCATCTCTAAGCTGACTAAGACTCTCCAGGGAAGATTGTCCTGACTCAACTTTACATTATACTGACTTTTTATCTATTTGGTCAAAAACAGAAACGTCTGCAAGAGTCTGTGGAGCTGCTCGACCGTTTCAAACAAGGAACTCAGCCTCCGGGAGTGACAGATGCTCAGGTAAAGACTCTAGAAAAAAAACTGGAGTTGGCCTGGTAAAACTCGGGCTGCAACCAACAATTATTTTCATTGTGGATTAATCGATTTGTTTAGTTTGGTCTTTAAAATGTCAGAAAATGGTGAAAAATGTTGGTCAGTGTTTTCCAAAGCCCAAGAAGCAACCTCAACTGAAAGAGATTCTGTTTACTGTCACAGCGGAGAGAGAAAACTAGAACATATTCACATTTAACTAGCTGCCATCAGAGAATTAAAAAAAAAAAATGACTCAAACTGAATAATCGATTATCAAAATAGTTGGTGATTAATTGAATAGTTGACAACTAATTGATTAATCAATTCATCTTTGCAGCTCTAATCGAGACGTATCTAAAATCATCAAATATCTACTAAAGACATGTATAAATGCTTTTGTTTTGTTTTACATTTTATGAATTTAACTGTATATACCCAGAGCAGTTTACATGTACATGGTCCAATAAATAAATAAAGGTTCAAGGCTTTACATTACTACATTACAGACATCAACTGGCCTGTAGAAATACTTGAGACTGTTCAGTGCTTACAAATGAAAGTGTTTTTCATTAAAGGTATTTGTTTTTTGTCTCTACAGCTTTGGCAAGCTCAAAAAATTAAGCAGGTAAGACGTTTCTCTCTTTCATTCACTTTTTAAATAACACATAACACACACTACGGTCACTATCTTGTATCATCTCTGGTTGGTATGGTGTCAGTGGATTAGCAAACAAAACTTACACCAGTCTTTACACTTCAACACTTTCCTGTGTACACAACAAACATACAGCGGAAAGGAAAATGCAACATTAAAAGAGAAGCCTTTCATTTACTGTTATTACATTGAACTGACAAAGACGGTGAAGCAGGCGAGTGGCATTAACTCCAGTGCTGATTAACAGGAAGTGCCAGCTTCGGAAGATGTCTGACGGTCACTGAACTGCAGGTGCAGCTGGTCAAACCAACAGAAACGGATTTACAGTAATATGGAAATGGCCACAGCAAAAGCTGTTCATTAGAGTTTTAGAAAACTGGTGTTTATGACTCGTCTGAATAAAACTTAACTATTTTAATTAATGATTTGTTTTTAAGTGTACTGTCAATGAGTATGAAGTGGAGTTCCTTACTCTTTTTATCTTTAGCTTATTCAATATACTTACGTAGTGAGTTGCCCCTCACCCATTTCTTCAAAATATGTTTTTACATTTCGATTTCTTTTTTTTCTTTTTTTTAAAGCCATCAAATGTCTGTGTTTTGCACTAAATGCATCTTGTGTGATCTTATTAAAAGCTCCAAATACACATGTGAATACACCCAAATCTCTCCCAGGATGCACTAGGATGTGAACATGATTGTTCTAACCACGTTCAGGATTTGTGTTGGACCATATATTAAAGTCTGCAATGTCCCATACTACGATGAAGTGCTGCTGGGTCCGGTTTGTTGTGTGTATACAGTATGAGTATGCAGAACACGATACAATTGAATTTTAAATCCATACAAAAAGGCACCACCAGCTGTACCCGTTTACCATCAGATAAAATCACATGTGAGCAGGACGGTGAAACCTGATCACAAGTGTCCACTCACTATCTTTGAGTCACATTTTGGATACCAGATGTGACCTATATTCTGTCCTAATGAGATCATCACACAATCTAGATATACTGTATCTGGATACAAGAGGTTTGAATAAGAGCTAATGTCAGCTGCCAAGTATTAAAGATGTTAGTTGGCATTTTGTTATATTGGTTGTATAGCTATGCTGTGTAGGCCAAGTAATATGAGGTAATTGTACAGGATCAGGTGTATCCTAATCTCGATTAACGATACATTTAAAGCCTGCCATCCAGCGCGCGATGTCAGGCTTTGTCCCTCACCTTCCGCTCTGTGTGTGTTTGGGTTCTCAAACTCCCTTCCCTACAGGAAACCACAACAACAAACTTTGAGCTAGCAAGCTACATGCTAAAAATGGCAAATTTTGAAGAACATTTGGATCGTGCAACAAGGCAGGTCTGCTTGGTTCTTTCAGGGAATGATTGTAAAGATTTATAAAGAATATGTTTACGTCATTTACTCTCTAACTGGGAAGTTTTTGGACCGATTTGGGGGATTGCTGTGGATGAAGTGTTGTGTTGCTGTGTTGTCTTTTACGCGGGTGCAAATGTTCCACCAAAACAAGTTCCTTCCTGAGACTATTTTGCAGAGCCACAGTCTCTGCGTCCGGAGCTTAGCGCCGCCCAAGATGATTTTGATTGGTTTAAAGAAATGCAAACAACCCAGAGCGTTTTTTTTTCCTCTTATCCCAGAATGTATGTGTGGTGTAGCCAGACCTTACTCCACAGGGCTGTGGAGATGGACTAGATATAACCTGAAACTTTTCAGACATGATACACGTTACTTCACATGTTCAAGATTTGGCTCCATGAGCGTCAGAAAGAAGTTGGATGCCTTCCGTTTCCTTCCACTCAGCAGATCTCATCACCATTGAAGCAGTAGGGGAAAGAGATTTCCATCTGTCTTATCTTATTTCAGAACGCTATCGTTTGTCTTTGGTGGGTACATATGAGAAAAGCTTGCCCACACACAAAAACATGAAAAAAAGCCTTAAAAAGCGAGGTTGTATATCAGTACTAAAGGCTTCAACCCCTCAGACCTTGATCTGTGCTAATACAGTTGATTCAAGGTGTCAGGATAATTATGTAAGACACAGCGGCATTCATGCAATCAGTTGAGTTAATTAGAATGAACTGTAATGGCACAAATATGTACTTTAAAGACTCCCTATTGGTGTAATGAATGATTCTAGAGATCAAAACTGGGACAGTCACATCCACACACATACTATGGTTTATGTCCAATACATTTAAAGAACAATATCCAAATGCACACATTAAAGGAGTTGAAAATGGTTAACAAATAAGTGAGTTAAGTAATAATCCTTTGTTGCTCAAAGCCACTTCCTGTCTGTTTAATATCACCTTAAATACAGCGAAACTACTATATAATCTGACACCTTGTTTTTAGTAGTCTCACTATATTTAAAGGTGCTCTAAGCGATGTTGGATGATGTCACTTCTTGTTGACGTTCACAGTATTGTCAAACAAAATGGAGGCTAGCACGCCCCTCCCTCCTCCTCGGTTATTGGCTGGAACTCTGTTATGTTTGGTGCAGGTTGGCACCACCAAAGTTTGTTTTTGTTGCGGTTTGTGGAGCCTGGGCTGTCTACAGAGACCACGCTTTTTTAACATTGTGTTCAGGGGACAGGCAGCTAGCCCACAGTGAGATGTTTGCTGTATGTGACAAAAAATGTTGTAGCCTAAAAAACACGTGGCATTGCTTAGAGCACCTTTTTAAGGTGATAGTAATTAGTTTCCAACACTTGAAACTTTTCTTTATTCTTTAACCCCACAGTACCACTCTTTTTCCAATTCATTTGAACAGAATGAACCCAAATCCTTCTCATCTGATTCTAGTCATTATGCTTCTATTCCAGGCCATCATCCACCCTGACACGGGGGAGAAGATCCTCATGCCCTTTCGGATGTCAGGTACAGTAGCTTGGTGTGGAAGCCTTGGGGGAAGTGGGATCTAGGGGCTTGTTATGTGGTCCAACATGGAAGCGCTGTCACCCCTGGGAACTGTCACGGCTCAACGGGGTTCTTCAGGTTGTCTCAGGCCTGAAAAAGGTCACACTCAGCTGGGCGCTGATTAAAAGCTCTCTCCTACGGTGACAGAGGAGTTCCCGAGGTTCTCTGAAGAAGTTATTTTTTGGTCCGGTCTTAAAGCACCTGTTTTGCAAGGCGCCTTTGAAGTGTTGGAGAGAGGGTGAAAGAGAACGAATAAAGGAGGAGAAAGAGACACCAGCAATTAATATATTAGGCCCAACATTGTGTATGTCAGACAAATGGGAATTTGCAGAATCCTATTGCTCTGTCTAATCTGTACAGACTAAAACACTAGTTAAAGGTCCCATTTTATGCTCATTTTCCGTTTCATACTTGTACAGTGGGGCAAAAAAGTATTTAGTCAGCCACCAATTGTGCAAGTTCTCCCACTTAAAAAGATGAGAGAGGCCTGTAATTTTCATCACTTCAACTATGAAAGACAAATGAGGAAAAAAAGTCCAGAAAATCACATTGTAGGATTTTTTAATGAATTTATTGGTAAATTCCTCGGTAAAATAAGTATTTGGTCACCTACAAACAAGCAAGATTTCTGGCTCTCACAGACCTGTAACTTCTTCTTTAAGAGGCTCCTCTGTCCTCCACTCGTTACCTGTATTAATGGCACCTGTTTGAACTTGTTATCAGTATAAAAGACATCTGTCCACAACCTCAAACAGTCACACTCCAAACTCCACTATGGCCAAGACCAAAGAGCTGTCAAAGGACACCAGAAACAAAATTGTAGACCTGCACCAGGCTGAGAATACTGAATCTACAAAAGGTAAGCAGCTTGGTGTGAAGAAATCAACTGTGGGAGCAATTATAAGAAAATGGAAGACAAGACCACTGATAATCTACCTCGATCCGTGGCTCCATGCAAGATCTCACCCTGTGGGGTCAAAATGATCACAAGAACGGTGAGCAAAAATACCAGAACGACACGTGGAAACATGCTTTGGGGCTGTTTTTCTGCAAAGGGACCAGGACGACTGATCCGCGTAAAGGAAAGAATGAATAGGGTCATGTATCGTGAGATTTTGAGTGAAAACCTCCTTCCATCAGCAAGGGCATTGAAGATGAAACGTGGCTGGGTCTTTCAGCATGGCAATGATCCCAAACACACCGCCCGGGCAATGAAGGAGTGGCTTCGTAAGAAGCATTTCAAGGTCCTGGAGTGGCCTAGCCAGTCTCCAGATCTCAACCCCATAGAAAATCTTTGGAGGGAGGTGAAAGTCCATGTTGCCCAGCGACAGCCCCAAAACATCACTGCTCTAGAGGAGATCTGCATGGAGGAATGGGCCAAAATACCAGCAACAGTGTGTCAAAACCTTGTGAAGACTTACAGAAAACGTTTGACCTCTGTCATTGACAACAAAGGGTATATAACAAAGTATTGAGATGAACTTTTGTTATTGACCAAATACTTATTTTCCACCATAATTTACCAATAAATTCATTAAAAATCCTACAATGTGATTTTCTGGACTTTTTTTCCTCATTTGTCTTTCATAGTTGAAGTGTACCTATGATGAAAATTACAGGCCTCTCTCATCCTTTTAAGTGGGAGAATTTGCACAATTGGTGGCTGACTAAATACTTTTTTGCCCCACTGTATTTTGAGTTTCTACTAGAACATGTTTTCATCCTTTAATGTTAAAACAAACAATATTTTCCTCATACTGTCTGTCTGACTATACCTGTATAGAGGGTTACTCTGTCTGAAACACTCTGTTTTAGCATCTATCTCTCTAAGGCCCTCACCCGAAAAAAAGCCCAAACGTGTTTCTGAAGACATTTTAAGAGAGAAATAGGCCGTGCAGTTGCTGAATCTGTCTTCATTTCAGATCAACAAAGGTCAGTTTAACAGATTTTCGTCAGATTTTGAGAGACTCTAGTCACGCTCATTCCGCTCCCCGGTTCCGTGTTAGCACTCTACCAATCAGATGGGTCATTTGAGTCTGACTGCCGGCAGTGCTCTCCTTCCGATTATACATGTCAAATCGGCCAAAATGAAGGACGACGGCCCCTCGGACGGACGACGGCACGGAACACACTGAACAGACTCGAGTCACCGACCTCGCCAGACTGTCCAACGGCCGATTACCGGCTCTGTGTGTCCACACCTTAAAGTAACTGATGTAATAAGGATAATACTGACTCTGTCTTTTAACAGGTTTTATCCCATTTGGCACACCAGTGGTAAGACCTTTTTGCATTCTTTTCAGTAATGCAAAGTGAGTCATATATCGTACGCTGACATAAATCAATTGTTTCAAACCAAGACTGGCCCTCTAAAATAACATTAAGGCTCTGATTTTTTTTTTTTTTTTTTTTGGTAATCTATCTGTACTTCTGTAGTAGTTTTGTAAAAGGGTTTTATCTTTGTGCAGATTGTTGGCCTCCTTCTCCCAAATCAAACATTGCTGTCAACTATCTTCTGGCAGGTAATACCTACTTCTTACCTGCAAAACTCAGACTGACGTAATATTATCAAGACATCTCTTCAATGTAATGAAATAATGACACAATTTAATGAAACGTTCCCATATTCACCAAGCCAGCCAATTTTCTGCTGCAGTCCTGGCAAGATGTTGTAAAACCAACAAAGTGTCAAGTGTTTGAGAAATACACTTGACAGTAAGACACCAAAGAGACAACAATAGCAGCAAAATAAGCATTCTGAAAAAGGTGCCACAAGGAATCAATGACATAATAATGATAATACCCACTTTTCATCAACTTTGCAATTTTTATGTTGCAAAAAGATTTTAAAGATGTTAAGTAGTGGGGTTTGTGGAGAAGAATAAACTAATAGAAATACTGCTGGTGTGAGACAAAGACTCATTGTTTAAAACCATCTCATTTCTACAATAAAATACAAATATTGAACTCAAGGATCACCTACTAGCTTTTTACAGAACTTTTGACCGCTCTACTCACTCAAGATGGCCTTGGGCTTACGGAAACACTAATAATGAAGTTTGAGCTTAAAATATTTGATCCACATCTGGAGTCACTGGGATATTTAGGAGGTAGCTGATGGTGGGTTTGTTGTGGGGGGATGGGGAAATCTCTAAAGATTATTTTTTTGGGGCATTTTCAGCCTTTATTTTGATAGGACAGCAGAAGACATGAAAGGGGAGAGAGTGGGGGGGGGGGAATGACATGCAGCTAAGGGCCGCAGGTCAGAGTCTAACCCGGGCCCGCTGCGTTGAGGAGTAAACCTCTAAATATGGGCGCCCGCTCTACCAACTGAGCTATCCGGGCGACCAGGGATGGGGAAATCTTACCCCTAAATTCCACCAGGCACGTTCAGTGGCGCCACCGCCAGCAATAGCTGCCACTCAAGACAATGCTTGTTATTCCACCAGCAGCACGTCCCAGAAGCGCGCAAGAAGCGTCTCTCCATTGGCCCCGCTGAAATTAAGCACCAGGACTATTTTTGATGCAAGCCACGCACGGGAGTGGAAGGGCTCGAGTCGGGCAGTCAAAACGCTCCGCTTCGGATGCTCCCGGTTTGGTATGACGCATGGAGGACAACGGAACAAAACCGGAACATCTGCACCTGGTGGAATTTCGGGGTTACAGTACCTAAATAGTTTATTGCAACTGTAAGAGCATTTCTATGTTTTACATCTACATTTGTGTATGAAAAAAAACATCTCTTTTTCCAGGCTCAAGAACCCCATCCCATTTGTTCAGACTAATTAAATTAATCAAACTGGAACATAACATTGGAAATTATAAATGTAATCACAGAGTAATACATCAGGTGTATCAGCACATTAACTAACACAATCCTCTTCTTTTGACTTCCTCTCCTCTTACAGTCGTTAAACCAGAGTCACAATGCCTGTGTGAACTACTGCAACCGCAACGCCTCCAAGGTACTGTCTCAGTAAAGGGAGCCAGTCCCATTTAGACAGATACTGCATATGAACAGAGCTGCATGGAATGCTCATATTGTAATCTCACTTATTTTCCACTTCAGCTTGCTCCATTTTCCAAATTCGTCCAGGGATACCTCGAAGCGGTGACCAGCGCAGTCTCTATTGCTGTGAGTTCCCATAATGCCTCTGCTCTGCCTGAACAGGCCCTCTGACTCCAGTGACTTGTGAGTGTCATCCCACAACAATAACGGAGTCACTTGATGTTCCATTACATCTCTTAAACCAGGAGCAGAGCAGTGTATGAGCATAATATTGGACTTTTGTCAACTGCAAAAAGAACAGGTTTCTTTCTACATAAAAGTCTGTTAAATCATTCCGTCAAATTGTGTTTTGTCTAGTTGTAATATATGCCAAAGGTTCCCCTAGTCTCCCTACTAACCCAATACAAATGTCATTAATCTGGGCTTAAGTGCATAGTTTAAAGGTTTAACTGTTGTTTGAGATGGTTTGCCACCCTGACAGGAATAGGTGAAACATCAAACAATTTCAATTGTTTTGACAGGAAAATTCAAAGAATATTAGTATAAACCTCCACATACCAGCCATTACAATACCTTTTATCGGTTGGACCTTTCTTTTCTTTTTTTTCTTACCTTTATGTCATCAAAGACTCAAATGTCAAAAGAGTATAACACGCGTTCACACACCTGCCTGACACAGCCCTTAGTGTGGACACAGGGCTCAAACTGAGCCAATTACTGGTCCCGCTGAGCGTTCATCCGGCTGCTGCCCTCAGGGTTGACAACGGCAACAAGCACAGGAAAAAAATTGCGGGGTGTCTGGAGGGTGGAACGACAGGCAGGGAGGGGGGCAGGAGCTCTCCAATTAAACGTCTGCTCTGGTGACAACCCCCCACAGGGCTGGGGAGAGCCGGAGGCTGGAGTGGCGTGGTGGTGTGTTATCTGAGAGCACTTTTGACTTCAGCCTTCTAGTGTGTTTAAAAATACAGTACTGTGCCTAGTTGTTTATGCACAGAGCTTAAAGAACTTAAACGCTTGCTTGTTTTTTGTTTCAGTGCTTTTCTGTGCTGAAAGACCCAAAAACTATATTTATTTAAATATGAATTTGCGATATTCAGTGTGTGTATCATTGGCCTTTGAACAGAAAGTCAGTGGCTGATTGTGTGTCATGTGCGTCTGGTTTTCCTTCAGGTCGGGTTGAATGTGTTAATCCTGAAAGCCAGCCACCTTAGCCCAACTACCAGGCTTTTGGTGCAGAGGTTCATCCCCTTCCCAGCAGTGGGTAAGTTCAAAGAGCTCAGCCAAACACTTCATGGAACAGACAGGGGTCCAGCCCAGTCCTCTACCAAAATGGCCTTTTAAACTAAATTAGTATAAGTTTGAGTTCACAATAGAGATGTGTTTGAGTGTTAACTTACTGACTGGAGTAGGATGACTAAAGTTTCTCCAGGCTTAAAATAAACCTCCAAGGTGGCAGGTTTGAGTAGAAAATGACGTTTGCGATCATGATGAACATTTTAAGCTCGTGGTTAGCATAATATCACACAAACATCTCATATATGTAACAAAATAATCTTAAATTAGCCTCTAACAGCGAAGTGACGATGACAGAGTTGTGATTGAAAGCCCTTGTTTCCAAGGTCTGGAATAAACATCTAATTAGGTATGGAACATTTATTATGTATTGTTTGCTTGTTAACATGCATTTCCCTTTCTGTGTCTCCCTTGTAATCTAAAATGATATGCGGCTGACAAACATTTGAGAATTCTTTTTTTTCTCAATCCCAAATATCATGGCACCAAAGTGTTGTTGTACATGTAACTAAAAATAAAATTGTAGTCCTATACAAATATTGCTGGATTTTTCATGGCTGTTTTCTTTGGTGTTTGTTCTATTTTTATGATGTACACAATTAATGAAAATGACAGACCTAATATAAATATTCAGACATGAACCCTTTCTTTTCTTGAATGTTGATAAATGTTATGTCCACCTTTTTTTTAAACTGTTCTGTGGTCATCATAAACGGCTGTATGAGAGCCAACCACAGCTAGCCGTTTGTTTTCCTCTCTGCGGGGTTAGAGACATGTTGTGAGCTCGCTTTGTCAGGCGTGTGTGAAGCCACAAAGCTGAATTTAATGCCACTCTCCCCGCAAACACACCCAGGGGTATAGACCCGTGTCCCAGAATGCTGCTGGCTCATAATTAAATTGTTAGCCCCCCCCCCCCCCCCCCACCCTCCTTTTCTTACCATGGCGGTTCTTTTAATTAAATCAACAGGTTTCTATTGCGCAGCCTTTGCCTGGTAATTGGCTGCTTGTTAGAACTCTGCTGCCACAAACAAATTGGATAATTACCCCTAAAGTGGCATCTATGTCAAGGCCTCATTTACCTGATTTATGTTTGTTCATTGTTGTTGCTGTTGTTGTTTTGGTAGGCCCATATATAAGGTAATTAAAATGGCTAATTGAAGCGAGCGAAACGAAAGTGCTATTTGAATTTTCACCCGCTTCATTTTGTTTGCTTACTTAAGGCTAGATTTATTTGTAATAACCTAATCAAGCAGCGGCCTGTCATTCAATTAGATTATGAAGACCTTAACTGGAGGGAAAGCCATGCTGTCAGAAATGCATGGGGATAATTAATTTGTTGTCTTTTGGAAATATTTATCATTATTTAATAATTATTAATTGTTACGTAATTACGTGAAAAGTTCTTTAAAGCATTTCTATGAGTGTGCCACGGGTTATTAAATGACAATTAGAATGAACATAAATGTAATTATTTTAAATAATTACAAATGACATATTTCAGCATTGAGCTGTACAGACTTCCATTCCATTTATAATTACTTTGATGCCTTTATTTATTATATTTTTTTTTATTTGATCTGTTTGCTGCAGTTTTTGTTATTCCTCGCCAAAATCCCAATCTGTCCCTCTATTAATTGGTCTGGGAAAAAAAATCCCTCGTAGGTAAAAAGAGCTATTTGCTCAGTCAATTGAATTCCCTACACAAAGCGCCCTGCGAGCCCTGCAGCCCTTACTAAAGATAACTCCCAACGCTGTTGTCTTAAATTAAAAAGGCTTGAGGCGCCACCACTAAACTCTCTAAAATGAGTTTTTCTTATTCCTATTAGAGTCAAGGAGAAAGGTCCATCTATATTAACATACATTTGTGTTCATTTTGGCTCTCGTGAATAAATCACAGGGTAACAACCCTGCTGTGTGTCGACCCATCAGTCACCTTGGTCATGGTGCTTGTTACTACACACACACACACACACACACACACACACACACAGATTATGACAAAGATGACATGGCACTGATGCACCACATTGGGGCTTTTCAGTGAGTGAAGCAAGAGCAGGAGTCCAGTGTGTAAAATGTAGATATTTTCATCACAATATAAATATTTATTTTGTTATATTACTATGTATTTTTATGATCTTTGCCTTTGTGATTTGTATTGATAGGTTTTAATGTATTAATGTATTAATGTATCATACCTGTGAAAGTGCTATATGAATAAACTTGAATTACTACTTACTTATATCTTAGCTTACTTAAAAGATATACGTTTTCTAAAGAAGGCAAGAGAGGGCAAAGGGGATTTCATGCCAAGCAAGACTCTACAGCTCTGTGAGACTGCACAGCGGTGCTTTGAGCTAATGCTAACGTCATCCTGCTGACATGCTCACAATGACAACAGTAACATGCTGAGGTTTAAAACACTATAGTGCATAGTTTCTGCCGCCCCCCTGAGGAATTCTAAGTAATTAAAATAAAACTTTTGAGCATACACATGATACAAGCCTTCCGTGATCACGCACCGTCACCCCCCCAACACACAGTTGCTAATAGCCAAGGAGGACATGGAGGATTAAAAAAACATGACAGACTCTTCAGAAGAGGTCATTATCTTCACTCGAGTTTCTGCGCGGGAAAGTCGCCAGACGACACCAGTTTCTGAACAAAGCCATACTGTAAAAATAGAGAGTTTTGTGGAGCTTATAGTCTTAATTAGCTTTCTATCAACTCATTTGGCAATGGCTTGAATGTAATGGACGTTCATTAATATCAATGTACGCCGCAAATTTGAGAAAACAGTTTGTCCTTCAAAATCTTGACTTCTTTAAGCTGTCAAACCCGTTTTCTGGTTATGGAATAATTATTCCGTCAACTCAAAATATAGCCAGATCATTTTTTAATGCAGGAAATACAAAACTTGAAATGTTGACAGCTTGAAATTCTAAAATGATTCTCCGCTCATCCTTTCCATCTTTCCATACAATTCCAACTCAATCAACAACTTGACCAAATATTCAAGCTGTAATCCCTCATCCTTACAGTACCTGCCACAGTTGAGCCTCTTCCTGCTCCAACAGCACTGCACAGGCTGCCTGATCTTAAACCCCCGACCAGAGAGTGAAAAGACAATTTTGCTCATTTGTGAACTAATAAAATATGTCAAATTCCTCGAGGTGAGACACTTCACTTTAATTTTGAAAAACATTCTCACCTCCCTACAGCGAGTGCAAATGTCTGCAACGTGGTGCTCATGAGACACTCTGAGCTGTCAGAGGGCATCAGCGTGCTGGATGACAACGGGACCGTGGTAGGAACGTCAGAAGTGGCTGCCAGGCATGTATGTTGCTTTTTATCTCATGGGAATTCTTCAGGTGCAGCTTTGTTAGTTTACTATTAGTGATTGATGCAATGTTTGTGAATGCAATATGGGGCTCACTGTAAATGTATGAACATAATTCAAATTGTTAATTTTTCTTTCTTGCTTCCTTTAAATGTGTCTTCTTATTTTTGTGATAGGCACTTTTAGAAACAACTCTGACCAGGGTGGTCCTCCCCATGCCCATTCTGATGCTCCCTCCCATCGTCATGGCTGCACTGGAAAAGTAAGAGACTGCATTATTTTTATCGTTCATGAATTGGTCAGTTTTCTCAAACTAAATGAGCTTGTTTGGCTTCGACTAAAAGATATAAATATACAGTAGAGGGACTGTGGTTAACAAAGCTTCAGTGATAAATGAGGCAACCACGTTATTTTTTATTTTACATTTTTATTTAAAATGCACTCAACCTGGTTCTTTACTCTAATATGCAGCCTGGGTTTCAATACTGGTGTCCACTGTATATTAAAGATTATTCAAGGTAATAATCATAAGGTTCTTGTTTTACTGAAACTTTTAAAACAAGTGGTCATTGAGTTTTACAGCCTCTATTGTCACAGAGACTACACAAAACAGAGACACTCAGATTTTACTGTAACTAATAAACAACAGAAAAACATACTAAAAGCAGAGCCGCATCTTTTCATTATGATTTTCATCTTAGAAAAGCAATTCAGTCAGATAGTTGTCTTCCTTAAGTCAGTTACACACCAAACAGACGGCCGACTGTTGGCAGAAAAGGCAGTTGGACTGATCAGTCTCCCTAAGTTGGTAAAAAAAATGCCTCGGAACACAACGAAGAGACGAGACGTAATACGTCTCCATAACAGCAGGCAGCACTAATCTGTATTGTCGCCCAAAAAATTTAAACGGGCAACTGATTGGACACACATTTAACATTTAAGTTCTATTTTGGTCCAGTCTTAAAGCACCTGTTTTGCAAGGCGCCTTTGAAGTGTTGGAGAGAGGGTGAAAGAGAACGAATAAAGGAGGAGAAAGGGAGAAAGAGACACCAGCGATTAATATGTTAGGCCTATCATTGTGTATGTCAGACAAATGGGAATTTGCAGAATCCTCTCTGCTCTGTCTAACCTGTACAGACTAAAACACTAGTTAAAGGTCCCATTTTATGCTCATTTTCAGTTTCATACTTGTATTTTGGGTTTCTACTAGAACATGTTTTCATGCTTTAATGTTAAAACAAACAACAATATTTTCCTCATACTGTCTGTCTGACTATACCTGTATAGAGGGTTACTCTGTCTGAAACACTCTGTTTTAGCATCTATCTCTCTAAGGCCCTCACCCGAAAAGTCTGCTCTGATTGGTCAGCGCTTCCGTGTCCTCTGCATCTGCACTTAGTGCCACTGTCATTGCAGCCGGGGAATGACTGTAACAGCACTGTAGCGCCACTTTCTACATATGTATAGTATGGTTGTGACATCACGACTTGTCCTGACGGCCTGTTTAAAGACACAGTTTCTGATCTGAATCTCACTCCAATACAGGACATTTAAAGGTGTGGACACAGAGCCAACGGCCAAACGTCAGCAGAAAAGGCAGTTGGACTGATCAGTCTCCCCAAATTGGTCAAAAAAATGCCTCGGAACACGACAAAGCGACGAGACGTAATACGTCTCCATAACATGAGGCGGCGCTAATCTGTATTGTCACCCAAAAATGAAAACCGGCAGCTGATTGGACGAACGCGTCACGTGGGTCTGACTTCTCTGGAAATTCAAAGACAGACTGTCATGGCGGCTTGTTCAGAATACGATCTCATATTGTACTAAAATAGTTCACCGAAACGTGTTTCTGAAGACATTTTAAGACATTTTCGTCAGATTTTGAGAGACTTAGTCACGCTCATCCCGCTCGTCATTTCCAGGTGAGTCCCGACTGTCCTGTCTCTGACTGAGCATGTCAGGTCGGCCAAAATGAAGGCCGACAGCTCCTCCAACGGATGACGGCACGGAACACACCGAACAGACTCGAGTCACTGACCTCGCCAGACTGTCCAACGGGCCGATTATCGGCCCGGTGTGTAACTGCTTTTAAAGGTATAATATGCATGATTTTACTAAAAAGCAATGTTCAAGACCCTGCCCTCTGCGTGTAGTTTTCCTTTTCTTTTTTGCTGTGTGCGGAACGTTTATGGGCGTCAGCAAAGAGCCTTTGGGCCACGTGGGTGTGTAATCCCCAGCCAATAACAGCTTGCAGGTTGTGCAGCCTGTTCTAATTCCCAATACTGCCGCTTTGTCACACCCCTCTGCTTCCAACCGACGCACACATTTAACCAACACACACAGACGTGATGAAGCTCTGCATTCACACATCTGACAAAATGGTTTGTCTTTGTGTGTGTGTTTATTTGTGCTTTAGAACGTAACTGCTGTGGGGAAAAAATCAGAAAACTATGTTTTATTACTTCGATTTACTACTTAGTTCGGCGTTCCCTCTCTTCATTCATTCTCTAACTTGCTCGACCACCACTGCATTTTCTTAATTAAAAATGTTAATAAACAGTGTAATGAAAGTATTCTGCTATAACACAAGTTAGATTAATTAAAAATTTAAATGAGCCCTAATTAAATGAATTATATTATAATAGTTCCGAGTCTCAATTTCCTTCATGGTCAGAACTATTACTGCAGTCAAGATTCAGTGTTGTGTGATATGACTGTAATGATGTCTTAATGATGCAACGTGTTTATACGCACGTCCCGTGATCGATGGTCTGACTGTGCCTGCGGTGTGCCGAGGAATGCAGCCGTCTTTGTAAATCCTTGACAGCACTTGTCCCGAGCGCTCGGAGCAGGCGGGCTCAGACAGGGGGGCCGGCTGCCCAGGTGTGTTTGGGATTCCTGGCAGCTGCATGACTCACCGTGAAGAGAGAGAGTGTATGTGAGAGAGAGAGAGAGAGAGCAGAGGGCTGTGAGGTGGACTGTGGTTGCTGGTGAATAGCGCTCAGCTATCCTCTATGTCAGCTTGCCTTCACTGGCTCTCAATGGAGCGGGAACAAGGAGACAGAGATGGGTCCCTGCGGGGCCCCTCCATGATGGATTACACTGCTGAGAGCAGATTTAGGGCAGTGACAACAGGTTCTGGCCTTCATGTGCCTCGGTGGCTGTGAGACGACACAGACCCAAAAGTGTATTCAGAACTTAGATTTGTTTTTGTGAGTCTTAAGCTACATGTACCTGCACTGAGAATCTCCACTTCAGCCCCAGCACTCAGGTAACCTGATGTAGAGCCGAGCTCATACTGTGATGTCAAAAACTACAGATAGAGTAGAGTGCAAGAAACTCTTTTACACTCTGGGTTTCAATTAGTTGGAAACAGGGGTAAAAAATAAAAGGTGTATATATATATATATATATATATATATATATATATATATATATATATTAGGATAACAATAAATAATGTGATACAGTATATTTTCTCAAAATTTGATGGAGAAACAACGACATGCAAGTTAAACACCTGATACATAAAAACAATATTACCAAAAGGTAGGCTTCACTGATTTGTGAGGTGTGTTGGGTGCATTTCCTACCTCATAAAGCATTAGTATTTTAAATCCTGCATTGTTTAAATCCATGTTTTCATCTTCCTTGCTTTTGCTAGCGCATTAATAAGTCCCACGTTGTTTTACCTCCGTAGAGCAGTGGAACAGCATGAAGCCATCGTCAGGAAATGTGTGTGTCGCTTTGCCATGTGTGTCCTCGACGCTGTGCACAGTCTAAAACAGGAGCCAGTGGTGAAAACACTGCTCCATAGCTCTACTAGTGGCCAGGTATTCTACAGGGTAACTATAATGTTGCATATGTACATTAGAACTCCTAACAGCTACAGAATTTAAGCAATAGCTTCTTCTGCTGCTGACAAAGAAACGCTTTCTGGCTTTTATTTAATTCCGTTGCATTTTCATGCTAATCGTCACCCCCACCTCCTTCATGAGGTGTTTGTTTTGTGTAGTAATTAGAAACCTGCTTTACAGTTTAATTGTTCACAGTACAGCAGCCTCTGCAAAACTACAAAATAACTGAGCGAAAGGTTTAAAAAGCGCCATATTTATTTGATTACTGCTTTAATATTTCCATCACATTAATGTGTGGCCTTCATGCAAACCGACTCACATTTAGCAACTATATTGTGTATTGTATTTATCATTTATCAGTAAAAGAAGTGGAACCTACTTACAACTGCTGTTGCTCTTGAAATTTAGAAATGTAGTTCTGTTATAGCTATTCAGTGGCTGTTGTATCTATTTAAAAAAAATGTTATTAACCTTTATTTGACCAAGAAATAATCCCATTGAGATTCACAATCTCTTTTTCAAGGGAGTCCTGGCCAAGACAGCACTATAATAGTTCCATATTGAAATATACAGTGAAAGACAGACAACAGAAAACAGAAAAAGACAGTTGGCAATTTAACATCATCTCAACATAATCACCAGCAGCGCTCAGTAACAGTACATGTGCATTTAGTACTCAAATAGTCCTTTATCCTAATTTTAAACTGTGTCATTGTTGGTAGGTAGTCTAATTTAAGATTATTCTGCAATTTATACCAGGATGAGGGTGCAAAAAACTTTAAAGGCACTTTCACCGATGACAGTTCGCGTTCGGAGAATGTCATACATGATTTGCCCATATGATCGGAGAATACATTTGTGTATCACAACACACAGTCGGCAGGGATATTCTATTAATTGGTCTTTTGGTGGCGACGGGGAGGGTCAGTCACGGCGTCAGAGGTTCATGTAAAGAGGTAATCCCGGGAGAGAACCAGAATATGGCCACTAGCCGGGATTATTCAGTGCATGTGAACACAACCAGTATTGCGTCAAATTGTGTCATTAATTTAGGATAATATCAAGTTTTTCACTTGATTTGAAGGTTTTTAAACCTTCCCTCATCACTCTCATACCTCACAACTTTTATCCCATTTTACTTTGTAACCCAGTTCTAAGGTGTGTGTGTGTGTGTGTGTGTGTGTGTGTGTGTGTGTGTGTGTGTGTAGCCTAATTAAACCATGGCAGCCATATGTGTTAATGAGCTCCGTAATTAGGTAGTAGCTCTCCTCGTTATGGGGAGAGGCGTTGCTGGTGGAGGAGAGATGGAGCGGCTCGTTCTCAAGCTCCTGCTGAGTTCACTGTCCCGCACACCAGAGAGGGATTATCCTACGGAGGGCAGCGAGGAGGGAGGAGAAATAGGGGCTGAGACGAGAAAATATATTTCTAGAGATAGAGCTTTAAAACGCCCTTAACGTTTTTTGTTCAGATGAAGAAAATGCAGCTTTTGTAAATGATGGCAGTACATTTTTTACAATACATTTGTAATGGATTGATTAAGTTAACAACACAAAAGCCAAATGAAACATATGAAAGCAAAGATTGAACTGTAAACATAAATTGCAAAAGTTTAAAAAAAAAAAAGCCTTTACATCTTATTTAACTGTTGGTTGTTGAGTCAAACGTTGCACGAACAGAGAAAAGCTGTTTTTGAAGGAGCATTCGGTAATACAGTGTAATGGTGCATTTTATTTTGTGTTGATTCTTTGAGCTAAATGTTCCTGAAGAGATGCCATTGAATCTGTTAATTGAAAGTTGTGTTTAAAAACTTTGCTCTGTTCACCTTCTGATCCACAGGAAATGTACAATTCACACTTCATAATTAAGCACCGATGTGCCATCTTTGTGACCGTGGGTTGATGATCTAATGAAGACATTAAGGGTTGTGTGCTATGACATCAAGTCTCTTCATCTGTACAAAATCATCTCCGAGACATCGTGAATGAAACCCCCGACTTTTATTTTGACATGGAAGGTTGATATTTCTGCATTTTGGGTTAAATGGAGGGTATGATATTCTTAGATTTGTCACTTCCTGTCAAGATGTTTTCTGCCAGTGAGGGACCATACCTCATGTCTGAAATTGGTTTTGGCAATAGGACTAATTTCCAGGGTTTATTTCTCATATCAGTATTGCATTTTAACATTTCAAACATTTGCTCTAACTCCTGCTTGTTGCAAATGTTTGTAGTATTGGTATCTGCATCGGCAGCGACCCGGGTTCAAATCTGACCTTCGGCCCTTTTCTGTGTGTCATCCCCTCTCTCTCTCTCTCTCCCCTCTTTTGTCTGTCCCAAAACCCAAAAAGTAAACATAAAAACAAATCCAGTATAAATTGGATTTGACTGTTGTGGCTCTACCATGTGAAGTATTGGTTATTGTGTAAGTTTGTGGAGGATACAGTGTCTGTACATGAACTGTAAGGTGAATGAAGTGTCGGTGTTCCTATGTCTCTCCAGGCTCCCTCTCCTGCAGGCGGAGGCTTGACCTGCCCGTCCACAGTCTGGTGTGCCTCGCTCCCTTCGGCCTGTCTCTGCCACTCGCCATCAGTCTCTTCCCACAGATGGCCCAGGTACGTAGGGTTGGGTATCGTTTGGATTTTTACCATTCCGATGCCGAACCGGTACTTTTTAAAATGATTCCGATTCTTGAAAAACTGAAAAATGACATCAGAGATATAATGTGTTTACTAGCGATCACGTGCAGTGAATGCTTAATATGCTTTTACGTCCGTTTTGGTGAGCCCAGAGGGAAAATATGGCATTTTAAAAGTAGCCTACATTTACGATAGCTAGCTAACAGTAGACTACAGAGAAAGTGTGATATTTTTATGTCCGTTTCGGAGCGACAGAGGGAAAATATTTCATTCGACACATGAAGTGAAACTGAAATGAGGAACCGAAATTTGCATTCTAATATGTCCGAGTACTACCGGTTGCGTAGGAACCGGTTCCATAGTGGAACGGGGTTTCGGTACCCAACCCTACAGGTACTTTGTCTCAAAAAAAAAAACTTCTTCTCTACTGAGGAATATGTCTTTCCTCTCAGGTACAATAGAACATCCTGTAATAGTGGGCCTTCTAACGACGTCTTAGTTTTTTGTTTTATTTTGTCAGTCCAACCCAGTGCCATGCAGGCACTACTGCAGCAAAGCTTTCTGTTGTTGAAGTTGAGGTTTCTATCGCTGACACTTGTGTCCAGCCATACTGTCTGTTTCACTCCACATGTTATTTATTGAATCCCTCTCACTTAGTCGTTAAAAAGAAAGAGCTGTTGCTAGCTGATGCCAGACAATTTCAAATGTTAAAGCTTTCATTTACTGTGTAAAGGTTTACCTCGTTTTGTGTTAAATCATTTGAAAACATAAAATATATGATCAAATGTTGTGCTGGTAATAATCAGAGATTACATCCTGATTGGAATAAATTAGAGCTGCAATGACAAATCGACTAATCAACTAGTCGATCGACAGAAAAATAAATATCATTAATCGTTAAAGTCATTTTTCACGCAAAAAAATGCAGAAAGTGCTGTTTTTTTATGCCTCAAATATGGAGATGTCCTGCTTTTCTCTTTTTTATATCATATTAAACTAAATAGCTTTAGGTTTTGGACAAAACAATACCATTTAAAGGCATCGGACAATTTTCACTATTTTTTGACGTTCTATAGACCAAATGAATCGATTAATCTAGAAAATAATCTGCAGATTAATGGATAATGAATACAATTGTTAGTTGCACATTATATCGTTTTTTTATCGTCATCGCAATAGCAACTTCCGCAATAGCCACATCGCAAAAGGCTGCGACATACGCATTCGCAATAGACACTTAAGAGATTTTAGTTAGTTGAAAGAAAATATCTGCAGAAAACTGGACATTAATATGTAACTGTCATTCTTTCTGAAGTGGTGCCTTTTATGTTCAATTCAAAAATTCAGAAAGTGGCTGTTTAGCTCAGTTGGTAGAGCAGGCGCACGTGTACAGAGTCTTGTTCCTTGACACAGAAGGTCCAGGGTTCAAATCTGACCTGTGACGGTTTTCCTGCAAGTCTTCCCTCCTCTCTCTCCCCTTTCATGTCTCAGCTTTCCTCTCCAATAAAGGCATGTCCAAAAATAAATAAATAAAAATGATTTCCTTTTGTTAGTTTTAAATTCAACAAGCAATTTGTTGTATTTTAGCAGAATATTGAGAGCAGCAGAAATGCAAAACTGAGTTTATTTATCGTAAGTAATATCGTTATCGCATATTTTCCCTCATATCGCGCAGCCCTAGCCATGACTCTGTTTGAATGAGTGATGTTGATGACCGGAGTCTCCTGACCTCTCCACCTTTCCCCATTGAACCGTACAGAGGCTCTCTCCTAATGAGGCGTAGCCCCCTGAGACGCAACCTGCTCTATTATCTATGATCTGCCCACAGTCTATTGCCTTCATTCATTGATGCTAGTAGGCTGAGATCTAACTTCAGCCTTATTGCCTCAGTTTGTGTCATTCTACTCATTAAATCGCTTCGGTTTTGTTTTTCACTCCATCTCTCTCTTTGTCTCCTCTCTGCCAAATGACTTTCTGACACAAGCCAACCAGCTCTGGCTTTAAAATGTTTAGGATTTAATTACCGCTGGAAATAGTTCCGACAGCCATATGGCAAAAAACTTCAGACATATGTGGCGCCAACAGTCCTGTGAAAAGCTGCCTCCCGTTCCACTGAGGGGCCTGTTTTCCCTCACAATTCCTTTTTGCACTTACAAAGATAGCAGGTGAAAAAAAAGAAAAGAACCCCCTAAAAAAATCCCCATGAATGCCCTGCTCCCCTGGACCCCCTGCCTACTCAATTTGTCCCACTTCCCCATTTCACACCTACCAAGATGTCTGATTAAAATTCTGCCTCCAACTCCAAACAGCCATCTGTCTCTGGTTCAAATATTAGGAGATGCACACCTCAAATTAGACTTTCATCTGCCAAATTGGCTCTTTTTGCACATTAGCAGTAAATACCGAACAGTTAAAGCCTTTAAGAATTATTTAGTTGCAAATGAAACAGTTTCAAATCTTTAAGTAGCGGCTCATGTATATGGTTATGGATGCGTCTACAGTGTACACATGCTGTATATATGTGAATATTTTATATCTGACAGCCTGTGACGAGTCTTCTCTCTTCTAGTTGCACTGTTGACCTTTTTGTTCTGCTTTGATTCCCACAGATCAGTGTGAATCAGCTCGAGCCGGAGATCGCCATGGCAACAGATTGTAAGATTGTGACGTACAATAAAGGCCTGTGAGTGATCTTCTACTGCCCGACACGGAAAGATAGGACCCTCTGCAGGTTAAAACCCCCCCTCCCCCACTTTCCCTCCCAAAAAAGCTGCCAGTGAAAGAATGATGGTAAACTTGGCTGCGTTATCCAATGAGCAGTAAGCATACGCTTACAGAGAAAGACATGTTGTTTACTCCAAGACAACGGTTATTAAATAAGCGATAACACATGGTGACATACTGTGATGTAGGAAAATATCATATCGACACCTCTGAAAGAATTATCACTGTGATAACATGGACACTTAACAAATAGCTGAGTTACCTGCTCCATCTTGCATACAGAGAGGCCTGGTTAGCTATGAGCTTGTCTGATTTCTTTCTTTCGTTTTCACAACAAACAGGCAATTAACTGGAGATTAATTTGAACACACATGAGAAATAAAATGGGTGGATTGAGTTAGGGTCAGGACATGTCTGAATGATTGAAGTTGTGGTCTGGATTGTATTTGTAACTTGTGGATGAAATCAGGATAAATGAGTGAAATGTATTGAAAGTAGTGAATGTTTTTTGCCAAGTTTTATAATTGAATGAAGGGGTTCCCAGCCTTCTCTTTCAACCCCTTTATTCATTTAAAGGTTGCATATGGTGACACTTATACCAATGTCTGTACCGTTTATGCATAAAAACCCATTTGTCACTTTAAATCCCAGTCTTTGCTGTGGCTCCCTCTAACTGGAAGCAGTTTGTCAGTCACTCTCATGCAGTAAAATACCTAACATGTTAAAGGATTCATCTTTTAGATTTGCTTCCACCTCTGTGGAAGTGCATTTACTCTTTTTAAACTACATTTTTGTAATCAGACAAAGTGAATACTTTATATACACACATATAAAAATCGCAGTAAGGATAATTTAAAGTCTTAAAAAGGTAATTTAACGAGATTTATACATTGTTTCTTTTGAAAGCTCTATTGTTCAAATGCTGCTTTGTGTATGTATTTGCACTTGATTTATATAAATGTCTTGTCTTCAAGTGTTGTCTTTTGTCACGATCTGTGTGATCTGTGTGTTTGTGAGGGAACGCAGTGCGGTGAGCTGCGATGCTGCGTAACAAGAAGCCACATGCAGGATCAGAGGAGGATGCTGGCTGGAAGTTGTGGCTCAAGTATAGAAAATGGTCATTTGCAATTTGCATAGCTCTTTGAGTAGCTCAAATGTTTACCATACATTTGTCTTTTCATTGTTTTAATAAAAAGAAATTAAAATTAATTAATGAATTAAAATGAAATAAGGACGGTATATAAAGGTATATGCATATGCAAAACAATATCACCCCACCCTCCCCGGGACCCCGTGGCCTTTTAATGTCTCTGCCATTAAAAGCCACATATCCACATTCACCTGTCTAGGACCATTGATGCAGGCTGTTGAAAGTTCCATATAAACTATGTCAAGAAAGGTCAGAAGTCACTGCTAATGGTCAAAGTGTGTGGGGGCTTCCAGCGCACCGCCACTGTTAGTCATTAAACATTCTGTAGATTTCTATTTTTATTCCGATTTTTACTGTTGTAAAAGAGTGATGTATTTCACTCTGTAATGCTTTGAGGTTCATGACAATTTGACCTGATTCCTCAGACTATATTCAACAATTGATAACAATATAATCCATAGTGAATTCAGCTTTAACACCAACAAATACCAGTTTTGTAAAGATTTTTTTTAATTTTTTTATTTCTGGATATCTCGTTTGTATCTTCCGTCATAACTTTGGAACAAAATGTGTCAGAACTGTATGCAAATATCTCAAATTAGGTCATTTAAGTCATTTCAGTCACAATCCATAGCGAGCAGAATCCAACTGTTTTGTCAGCCTTTCTGTCTTTCCCAGTAATGAGGTTTTAATTTGTAATTAAATGTGCTGCTCGACTGAAACCAATGCAATGTGACAACTGTGACTACGCTGCATGATTTATCACTCAACATGCAATTTTATAACCAACAATAAAGCACGTGTAATGTGTAGTGTTAGCTGAGAAAATAGAAAGCTCCTTTTATCCCACAGAAAAACAGGTAATCGAACCGTAATCATCAAACCAGGCGCTGTCTTTCAGTTGAGTTCTCCAACACCTTTGCAGCAGCAGCTGCTGCAAGGATGTGGCGCGCCCCCCCCCCCCCCCCCCCCCGGAGAGACTCTTGTTTTTCACCGTGGATTCCTGCTCTCACCCTGAACTCTCCTATCTGCTGACTCGGGCGACAGGAGACGCAGTGTTTAGGGAGACAGGCGTGAGTTCCCCCATTTTATTGTTTTCCTAACCGACAAATGAGAGGTGCAGTTCTCGATAATGGTCAGTGACCTTTTTCACCTAACCCGAGATGCGATTGGCCTTTAAGAACGCCTGCTTGACAAGAAGACAGTTTTTTTGTGCTTTTGAGTGTTTTACTGTTTAAAATGCACCTTTATTAATGGTGTTTACTTGGACAAAGAGGAATCTTGTTTACCATGTATTTGCAGCTGCAGTGAGTATAGGATATCCTGGAAACTCAAAACAAGGCATGTGACCCCTTTTGCAACTGCACGTTTGTTTAAAAAAAAAAAAAAAAAAAAAAGGTGAAACTGCTTAAGTGTATTCCACCCCCCCCCCCCCCCCCCCCCCTACCTGTGTGTTTCTTAGCTTACAAAACAAGACATCAGGGTCAGACGTCAGGGCTCATCTCTGAAGCCTCGGGGTCATTAGGATGAGATCCCTTCCGTTTCTTTTGACAGGTGATTACTGAGGCCCTTTTGATGAAAGGGCTGCCACACAATAGTGACTACTTTCCCTCCTTTTTTTCCAGAGGTTGCACCCTCTGGATGGGAATTATTTCTGTGTCCCCCTTCAGCTGGAATTTAGAGGAAATGCTGGCCGATAGGTAACACACCTGACACCTGTGTGCAACTGTCCTGCAGCATTCCTGACACCTCAGTCTCTATTTGTGGTTCCCAGCCCAAGAGAGGGGTGTCACTAAACAGAATTAGCCTATACCATTCAATGTTGTCATAACTTTCCTTACATTTGTGGGAAGGGATATTCTTAAGCTGTAGTTTAAAGCATAAAACAACCTAAACACGGGAAATCCTTCTTTTGTTGAAATGTTCACCTCTTGATGTGCCATGGCGGCCTGAGCCGAGCGTCTGCAGGTTTTCATTTTGAATCAAACCCTGCAGCAGCATGTTTCACACTGATTTGCTCCTTGAGCCGCAGAGAAGGAACTAATGAGTGACATCTGCAGCTGTAATGTCTGCTTGCAGTGAAAACTCGCAGACTCTCCAGACATGATTGTACAAAGTGAGACCCGAATTACACAGACACATTACATTTCTCATGAGAATTTTTTTTTATTTTTTTATTTCTAAAACATCTTTTTGTAATTACATGTGCTGCTCTCTGAAAAGTATGTTCTTATATTTTATACTACACACGGCGCTTCGTGACATCTGCAGACAATCGACGAATGGAGAGGTCATCCATCAACCCCACACTGACAAATGTGGCACGGCAGAAGAAGCACAAAGCTGTGTGAACTCGCTTTTATTGTGTGGCACAACTCGCCCCTAACACCAGAGGTCCCTGCAGCTTCTCGTCTGTCCCAGAGTCATGCACAGCTGGTCATGAATCGCCTTTTTGTGCAGAATCTTCATCAGGAAGCATAACAGAGTCACCGGTGGAAATGAAATCGTGCTGCAAAAATGTTGGGATCTTCTTTGACACATGGTTTCATTTCCTGTTGTGTTCGTGTGGCCAGTCACCAGCCTGTTCTCCGACTCGCTGGGTGAATTCAAAGTGTGCGACATGTTCTCGTCATTGAGGAGGAATTTAAATTAACATGGTACGCAGGTGGCAGAGTGGGGTGGGGTGAGCCGTGAGGTGTTAATGACATAAGCAGGTGATAAAAACAGCTTTAATGAAACAAATGGCGTCTTTCAAAAACAACCTTTATAAATGGCCTATGTACAATTTAAAAAAACAAAACAAAAAAAAAACAGACTGTGATAGAGGTCGGCGTTGTTTCTCTTCATCTTTGGTCGTCACACACCAAAGATCGCTCCTCATCCAGAGACACCCAGGATGGATGTCATTCAAAAGATATTTTTTTTCTTCCAGTGTCACTGAGTGTAGCACCATGATGAAGAGATGTGCGGTGATCACATATTTAGTCCTCTAATGTGTCTAATTATACTTAATAATATTACATAATAAATAGCGTTGGTCCTCTGATGCGTCTGAAGGGGACGCAGGGTTTTAGGGCAGCATTGTCGGAGGTTGGAGCGCGGTTTTAGTCCTCTGAGGTCACGTCGATGTCCTCGGAGCTGGACTGCTTGGTGGCGATGCGCCATCTGTTGATGTGGTGGCTTCCCTTCTTCTTCTGCTGGCTCTCTGGGCCCTCCTCCTCCAGCTTCTGTCGCTTGTACTTGGTCCGCCTGTTCTGGAACCACACCTTCACCTGGAGAGAGAAAGAAGCGGGGTTAATGACGATGATGCACTGACCGTAGTGTCATAGAGAGGCACTGATTTAATATAGCCAACATGCAATAGACCTTTCTCAAGGTGGACGTTTGGACTTGTCAGACACAGGTGTAACTTTAGTTCTAGGGAGCTGCTGGTGGTGTGCATGCTGGAACAACTAAATGTAGTGGGGCTGCAATCAACTAAAGATTATTTTCATTATCTGTTAATCTGCTGAGTATTTTTACAATTACTTGGTCTAGGCTATAAAATGTCAGAAAAATGCACAATTTCCTCCAAGGTGACAAATGCCTTTGGTTTTCTCTCCGACCCAACCACACACTCGACAGCCATTTTAATTCCAAATCTCGCCTCTCTACATGCACGTGTTCCACCAAAACATGTTCCTTCCAGAGGCTATTTTGCAGAGCCACCATACCTGCGTCCAGCCCCCAGGACGATTGTGATTGGTTTAAAGAAATGCCAATGAACTGGCAAAGTCTTGCAATGCGAGACTATCCAAAACCCCAACATGTTCCTTTTACAATGTTATAAAACAGAGCCAAGCAGCAACTCTTCACATTTGAGAAGCTGGAACAAGAAAATGTTTTGGCATTTTTGCTTTAAAAATGGACTACTACTGTACTAGGTTAAAATGTCTGCCTGTTGGTATGGCAGCAATTAGAGCCGAGATAAAATGAAAAATCTGTTTTTATTTTATTTTTTAGAATAAAAATCATTTGCTCCTAAAATAATATTTACCCCCTGGAAATCAGTGTAGACTTTAATTAACTAATTAAATACCCAGGTTTTTTATAAACGCCTCAATCCACCAATCACATCATGTCACCTCAACCACCCAACATCCCTTTTCAAAAATGCTTTTAAAAGGATTTTTTTTAAAACCTTCTTTGCGTTCATAACTGAGAATGGCAATAATGCATGGGACAAGTGGACAGGCTAAATAGCTTCCTGACTGACTGGTGTTGCTAGTATGACCTGGGAATATGAGCTTGGCTGACTAACCTTATACGTAACATATATTTGGCCAGGATGCCTTTTTTAAATAGCAACACAAGCACACATATTAGCTTCTTACTTCTTGACTTTATCAGGATAATTCTACATAGTAAAAAACTGTTGTCACGGAAACTCTCAAAGAGCCACAATATACTGTTTTAGTTCTCCGAGCTGAGTGCGAGTGTTTTTGTTCATTTGCTTAAAGTGGAAGCAGCACAGAATACTTAAACAACTAAAATGATTACTAGAAACTGGTCTATTAGTGATCACTCTAAGGAGGCAGACCAAATCAACTTTGAGGGAGTTCATTCACATTAAGGTCACTGTCATTATAATTTGCATAATACAGTTGGTGCTTAAGTGCAAGCTCTTATTGACTGACACAAAACTTGCAAGCAGCATTTATCCGTATCGCTGACTCAGGAAACCTCTCTTTATATTGCCTATTAGGCCTAATTGACACCCAGATAATGTGGACTGATTAAACATAACCATCAATAATAGTTACACTCCTTTATCCTATGAATGATTAAAACACCTTTTAATAGACACTGACTAGGCTGCAGTCTCATTTGGCTGAGAAAGGAATTATTTAAATTGGATTGCACTAACTTATGTATAAAAAAAAAAGTTAGAATTTCTTTAAAAGTGTATAATATAGCCAATGCAAGATGATTTCACATTAATCATTTCCTCTTTCATTAACATTGTAGTCGACTTTCATATTTTCAATAGCCTACATTAAGAAGGATTCCTTGTTTGTAAATAATTAACCTATATTTCAATACACCGTAGTCTGTATAACATCTAAATAATTTAAAACAGGCTTTAAACAGTAGCCTACTAATAACAGTTTTAAACATGCAGTAAAAAAAATTAAATAATTGACTGCAATCTATAATTTTGCTGCTTTAAATTGAATGTTAATGTTTGACATTACAGTATCAGGAGGTCAACTCATTTAGGTCATTTTCATTTTTTCAGTGATATTTCTATCTGGATGGTAATTGTTTTGGGAACAATTTAACTGTTTGGGAATAATTCAGCTTTATTTGTATATGCTGAAAGATCCCCCAAATATTTAACAAATCCATTATTTTGATTTAGAAAATAGGCTACATAAATAAATTATTTATATATATATATATATATATATATATATATATATATATATATATATATATATATATATATATATATAATTGCTATTTTTGTTTTATTTATCGCGATATTTGATAGCAGGGACAACACAAAAGTTCGGCCTCTGGGGTTTAACGGCAAATAATGTTGCCATAGAAATGATTGCTCTCAGTACACTGTAGCTATGTAGGCTATCACAGTAAAGTTAAACGCGGAAATCCTCAACAATTAGACAGGTTTAATGCTTTAAGAGTTAACTGCTCAGAGGAATCCATAACTTAACGACAAAACAAGCAAACTCCCATATGCTAGCTAGCATAACATGAGCTAAGCTTACCTGTGTTTCAGATAAACTCAAGCTGTTTGCTAGCTGCTTCCTCTCGGCCCCGACGACGTAGTGGTTCTTCTCGAAGGCTCTTTCCAGACGGAGGAGCTGGGAGGGAGAGAAGGCTGTCCGGATGCGTTTGGGTTTTCTGGCGAAAGGACCATGGAGGAGCAGGCTGTCCTGGGACACGTCGTTACCTGACACCGCATTAAAGGAATACAACAAGGGCCGTCAAAGG
This sequence comes from Zingel zingel, assembly GCA_023566125.1. Lineage (NCBI taxonomy): Eukaryota > Metazoa > Chordata > Actinopteri > Perciformes > Percidae > Zingel > Zingel zingel. Next base: position 1,063,524 of record CM042333.1, read on the forward strand.
TAACTTTAATAAAACACGTCATTTTATCTGGACAGTGTAGGCCGGCTGTCACTGATATAGGCTTATAATAGGCGACCTATGAGAAACAGCGTTAACAGTGTGTTAATGGGCCTACTCTACTGCAAAGTGTGACCAAATGATGCTGCAGCTGTCATTATCATGGTAATGGTAAGCAAAGGTCAAGCAAAACTTAGAATCTATTTATACATATTTCATCATTATTAATATTGTTATTATCAGTGGGCTATTATTTGTATTAATAGTAGTAGGCTGGTAGGAGTTGCTGTATTCGCCTAAGAATAATGCCAAAGCCTTACCATTTATCAGAAATTAAATATTTGCAATAGTACCATATTGGAAATAGTTTTTTGTCATATTGCCAATTTAATTACCAGCGGTTTGATCAAAACGATCATTGTGTTCAAAGTTCCTTTTCTACTGCTCTTCTTTTCGTATTAGGCCTAATGCAAAGTTGAATGACTTCTACGGCATACCATTGACCCCATGTGTATGGATATGGAGGCGGAGAACCTTTGCAAATAGTTTGTAACAAAAATCCTTTTTTTTTTTTTTTTTTACTTTTTTTTTATTATGAGTAGGCTATTATGGTTGTAAATGTAGTAATTCAAAGCAATTCAAATTAACCAAACATAAATGACCTCCGTGCCCAACTCTGTTCTAGACATTAGTTAGGCTACAGTACAACAAACTGCCTATAATATAGTCGGAAAAACAATTATAGTCTACTAAATTAGATGCAGTGTTTGGTATTGTGTGATTTATGTATTATTATTTTACCTTGAATTGTAGTTAATTAAGGGACAACTTGCTTTCACCGTGATATAGCATGTTGTCATGCGTAATAAATCAAACTACTGTGAGAAGATGTGATGTTTATTTTAAACATTCTGATTTCGGAATAGCAAACTCCTGTCGTTCTCTGTTGATGGTAACTTTTTTCATTATATGCTCATTATTTTAACTTGTTTTGTCCTCTTGTAAGCCCAAGCAGAGGTCATTATGAGATATTAATAAATGAGCCTGTATTGTAATGTATTGTATAATAGGCTAGTTGATTGTAACAAAGTATGCGCTTTTTATGGATTTGCATTAGTCTTTAATGTAAGATTTAAAAAATGATGTCAATAACTTTAGGGATGCAATAAAAATCAATAGTAAAATAAAAGATGTTCTCATATATAATTTGTCATAGAGATGCATTCACTGGTAATAATCCGTGCACAAACGCGCTGAGGTTAAATAAATCACTGCAGGATGTGTTCAAATCCTTTGCTGCTAATACTGGCAGGATTTCGCCTTTCTATTCCCATTATATTTAAATTATTATACTAGATTTTTATCAAGTTTGTCTCTACAGATGACTGTTGTGCTAGATTTTCGAATGAAACGAGCCTAACCTAGGGCAAGTTTTCTTGTGTGGAACAAAAAAAAATCTACATCCGATCTTATCTCCTGCGGCTGTCTGAGAGGAGCTGCAGGCGAATGAGAGTGGCAATATGAGAGCAGTCCGACGTCCTGCTGCAATCTCGGTGGCCTTATTCCTCTATGGCTATCTGTGGCTGCAAGTTATTATTCAACTGAGATCTAGTTTCAATGTTGACAGTACAATTGTCTGTCATCTCGTTATAATATGGAAACCTTTCAAAAGCAGAAGATGAAGCTCGCTTGGTTTATTTTGAATTATGCAAACACACACACCCTATGACTTTTGTCAGGCAGTAAACCCATACACCTAAATCTAGTTTATTCAGCATTGCATGTGCAGAATAGCCTGTGGTTTACTTTATTGTATTAGGCAGATTATTTAGGCAAAAAACAATTGCACACATCAAAGTAGGTTGTGTAAGAGTATGATGTTTAAGTGAAATAAAAATCAATTTCATATTCCCAATTTTGCAGCCCCACCACTCCACTATACCTTGAAATCTGTGTCCGAAGAACCTGTTCCGTAGGACCCAGGGGTAGAAGTTGAGCGGGTCTCGGTGTTGCGTCCCGAAGAAGTGCGGATGCTGTAGGTGGGAGCCTCCGAGCTGGTGAGGGGCCACGGTGAGGGAGGGGTGGTTTACCGTGTCTGGGAACACCAGGTCCGGGCTCTGGTAGATGGACCTGCCCGGCGGAGCCGGGTAACTGTTCATTAAGACCTCTGTCGCCGGGTTGGAGTAACTCAAAGCCGTCGGACGGATGGGGTCCTCGGCCATTAAAGGGCTCTCTTTGGCGACCAGAGACTCGATCGTGAAGCAGCGCTTGCCTGCAGACGAAAACATCATCTCTTGATAGAAATAGAAACCAGTAGCAGAAGAAAGTGATCAGTCTGTGTTCCTTCCTCTTGCTGGGAAAGAGAAGCTCCCCTCTCAGAGATGCATCATGAACAAAGATGTCGGGGTGTTCAGCGGAGATGCTGCTACAAAAGTCAACAGTGCTGCAAATGGCCCTGATCCATGAAGTCCGCGCGCACTCCCAGGGTTTCTGTGCACAAGTGTGCACCAAGAAAAGCGGCTCCAAGCTTCAGCGTGGCTTGACGCTGCGCAGGGAGACAGCTGATTGGACCAGAGCACCTGCCAATAGGTCTCCTCAAGTACCTGCTGCTTCATAGATCACACAAGACCGGGCAGCTTAGTTACAGAGACACGCTGAGAAAACATGTTTGCCCCAATTAACAGGTCATTGTGTGTCCTATTCAGCCTTAATATCTCGTTTTTCTTCAGCCGATGGGAGGAGAAACGTCCACTTGTTTCAGTGCAGGTTCAATCATCCAGGAATTCTTTAGAAGTCAAGATAGGCCATCTAAAACATGGACGTCTGTATGTCCACTTTTTTTACTATGGTAAAGAAAATGGCTTGTGAAAACGAGTGGGAATTCCACTCATTACACAGTAGAGTGCCTAATGTTTTAATAACCTTTAGACGTGAATTAACCTTCATTTTAAATCTGCGCTAAACATGGCCTTTATCTGTCTGAAATACGGCCTATAAAGGCCAGCTCTTTTACTCGTCCGCTCGGTTGTTCTCGACTATCACAGCCTTTATTTCACAGTTAGGCTATAATTTACATGCACGTTTCATAAATGATGGTCTAAAATAACTTGTTATTCAAGCGCAACGATTAATAAATTCGTGTTCTCCTCCTGAATCAGATTTCCATTCAGGTAAACGTGCAAACGTGACATTTCTGTCAGTTGTTTTTATCAACAAACGCAAACATTTCCCTCCTGTATAAAACACATAATTGGTTGTATTTATAGATCGTTTTAAAGATGAAATTGTAATCGTGTTTCTTAGTGTGTTCATTAGCATACATGTTGAACTTAACGCTCTCTGTTTCAAAAGGAGAAAAACCTCGTTTGTAGCCTACCTAATAAATCAGTGCTATAAATGAACACCAAAATAAATAGCCTAATCATTATAATAATAATGATAATAATAATAATAATAATAATAATAATGTCATTGGCTAATATCCATGTCTTTATTTTTCCTTGTATTCACTTAATTGATATCCTACATTATTTCAAATTATGAGAGGTTATACTTTTGCAATAAGGTGTGTGAAGGGCGACCAAGAAAACTTTCCTTTAGGCTTTTCAAATGCCTTACTTTATTAATAATGATAATGATAATAATAATAATAATAATAATAATAATAATAATAATAATAATGGTGGGAGATCATTGGCTTGTTTGAAAGGAGTTTCAGTTGTTTTAGGGTTTAAACATCTTATGATTATGTGAATGATCTTATCATTCCCCTTTTAATGGGAGAATGAGTCGACCCACGGCCACTTTTAACAACCCGACGCTCACTTCGTCCTCTATGAGAACTATTTAGCAGCATGTAGTCTGCAGTAATTGGGTTTGGGGCTCGCCGGCTTCCTTATCCCTCGGCGATTAGCTTCCACGGTGCAGTAACCAAGTTAATAATTATCCTCTTAATACGCTCGTTTGCGTAGAGGTTGCATTAGAAAATCATTACCGATGGAAATGATGAGGTAAAACAAGTTGTTGATTAGGCGTTTATACCTAAAGGCTCCTAAAGACTGCAGTAGGTTCTGGGAAATGGCTCGGGGTCCAAAAAGCTCCATCCTTTCCTCCCTGAATACAGATACCGATCTTTATGTATTTACTGGGTGTGCTCTGAACTTCTTGATGCAGTTTCACTGGACATATTTTGCTTCACTTGCATGAGTCATGAGAGCCGCTGCCGAATATTTAAGAGGCCATTTCAATGCTATTTTAAAGCGTGTTTATGTCGATTATGATCGCTGAATTGATGCGAAAAAACAACTGTTCTGCGGAATTATTTCGCTTCAGGATACAAAATCGTTTTATTTAATTAAACATGTAGATGTTCTGCCTAAAAGAATTGTGTTTTGGTCATAAGGTCACATTATAAATCGTTTGTTGTGACTTATTGAGAATATAAGAGCACAGTGTTAGAGATATCACCGGGAATAATGAAAAACAACTCAGAAAGAATACGTTAATAAAGATAGGCTAGAACGTATTTGTGGGAAAAGTAAAGAACGTCACATTTCACTTTCAGGTCACATAACTCTTTATTGCAGGATTTTACATATCAACCGTCTTTTTACCCAGAGTGCAGCAGCAGAAGGAAGTTGCGGGCTGAGCGAGCCGGCTGAGTTTAATGATGAAACCCTGTGCGCCTTTACGCACTGACCCTGAGCGCTGCTGGTTAATGGATGTCCAAATCGCTCTGCATTAACAAAAACAAAGCAGAGCAGAGCAGCCTACCTTTGTTCCACTGTTGGGTTTTCCCTGAGGCTCCGGAGGAGAGTTACTGAAAGTCTGAGCACAGTGATCTTCAACCAGCAGGGCCTTAGTCTTTAGTAGGAATCTAGTTTTATAGGTTTAGAGTAACATTCTCTATAGTAGTTTAATATTCCGGAGATAATTTAGTACATGTGTGACAAAGGGTGGCGGGTTGAAACTTTCATGTAATATCCTGTGTAGGCCTATCGCACTGGATGTCATAATGTCTTCAGATTATTTATGGGGTTACTACAGTAGGGGCTTGGTTGTGTTGGATGTTACACATTGGCCAGTTAGGTAAAGTAAAAGAAAGAATAGTTAACACAAAAGACGATAAAGAGCAGGTCTGAGTTGGAGGTTTAAGAGTTCAGTTCCTCTTTATTTTCGGTGATCAACAGTGTGCCACTATTTCTATGTGAAATGTTAATTCACCCAAACGGCTGCATGTTTTCTCATAAGTACACTGTTATTACTGTGGGAGAAAGCCACTACACCTCGTTCATGCAGTAATCAATGGAAGAAAATATTGTTTTTACGCAACAAGTATATCATTTAAGCTTAATGTAAAACATTTGACTGCATAATCTAAGTACAGTTAATTACTGGCATGTAAAATTGTTCAATTTTAGTTTAAAAACACTGATTTCCCCACACACATAGCTCTAATTTTTAAAATGAAAAAAAAAAATCACTTTGTTTCACCAGGATGATCCTGCCTTCCAGGGAGTCCTGGGTCAAAAATGAAAAATATGAGATTCCTGCTGACTTTTGTCTCCTAACAATTTGTGTTACAAATTGTGTTTGACCTGAGCTCAACAAACCAACAATTATTGTAAAAAAGAAGAAACGTCATTATTAAAGTCAGTATAACTCCTCAGTCACACCAATGTCCAAAGATACCATACTAGTTAATTGTCTGTTGAATGTTGGTTTTTGTAGGGTGCCATAGGAAAAGAGGGACAAAAAGAAAGACGCCACTGTGAAGACAGATGGCTCACTTTAATACAAGTGCTGTCCTCTAGTGGCCTAAACAAGATGTTCAAACTGATGATTATGGATTGAGAAAAATAAGCATATATGAAAAATATATTTTTTGCAGATGCTCGCCATAATGAAGACAATTATAATAATATTATTATAGTATGAGTGAGTTTTAAACATACTGTACTGTATGACAGTTTTAAATCTATTAACAAAGTTAAATATAAAAGCATAACACTATAAACTAACTATATAACACATAATATAAAACACATACGAATCCTTCAGTTCTAACTATACAGAAATGTCCCCAGTGAGCTTAAAAAGTAACAAAGCGAGAACTTAGAAAGATCATTTAAAGATAGCGGCCTGTAGCTAGATGTTAGAGAGAAAACCTCGCATTCAGAGAAAAGTTTTTAAAATGCCATATTTTGCTCCATCAGCTGCCTGATATTTTACCTCCAAGGGGGAAATCCCTCACTAGTCGACTAAACCCAATTCACTGTGGTAGTGGGGTTGTCTTTAGACCAAGGCTGCCACCCAGTGGCTGAAGGGAGACAGAGCAGGTTCATAGGGTTAAAGATTGTCTGCACTGGTCAACTGGAGCCTTTGACCTCAGTGGGTGTTTAGTTTAGTTCCAGTTCCCAGAGGTCCCACTGCCAGTTGTTTGATTGATGATGAGTTAGTTGATTAGACATTAGTACAAAACTGGGAGGTTGATACAAGTCTTATTAATGAATACAATGTAAATGGACTTATATTATAAGCATGTAATATAAGCTTGACAATATAAGCTTTACAATGTGATAGCCTACATGATTGTTTGAATTGGATATACTACGACTGATGTATAGACTACTTTTTGAAAGGTATGTGATTAACTATGAGGCAGGGATCAGCACTACGTTAGTTTTTAATTAGAAATGAGATCTTTCTCTGGCTGATCTGATCTGTGTCTCCGTGATGTTGATTAAACCCTCCGAGGCCAGCTGAGGCTCGGGCCTAGCCTCTCACCTCCCGCGTTCATTAATAAACTAATTGGCCATTTTGTTTGGCATTAGCGTTGTGTGTTCAGCTAATCTGTCCCACTTAAATACTTGGAAGATTTCACCCCATTATAACGAGTTGGGAAAAGTAGCACGTCGCTGCGTTTGTGCCACCTGCACGAGAAGTGCGGTCGTTTAGCCACCTGTACTAGTCTCCACTCCTCCACCGGCTGCCCTCCTCAGCATAAACAAACACCCCAGTTTTAACACGGCCTGGAGAAAACATGCGCGTTCATATCAAGAGAAAGCCCGTATTTAGCTTAATGTGTTAAAAAAAAGACAAAATCGATCTTTAACCATTTAATGACAATGGCGTAAACCAGAGCCCTTATAAAAAGTGTATAATACACATTTTAAAGCCAAGCGAAAAATGTTGGCGATGCTATAGTCCTATAAGATATAATATGAATAAAATATCATAAACTTGCTTTGAGATAGCTTTAAAAAAAATACCTAAAATTAATTTTGCAGCGATTTATAAAGAGATATAATCATTGATAAACAGAATAGACAGACTTTTATAGAATATTATAGAGATCTCATCCGACATTTTCCGATTTCTTTTTTTCTTCATTTTCTGCATGGATGGGGGTGTGCGTAAAAGACGGCTAAATGACGCGTTATCTGGAAACCAGAGGATTCTTCTTTCTATTCGGCCTTCAACTTTCGTCATGGTGTTCTCGGTGGCTGAACACGAAGCGAACAGGAACTGCTACTTGTCCACACATGGGGATGAGGCGAGCTCCTCTTGTCAGTGCATGTGTCAGAAGTCATTGTGCGTCTCACTGCGGCCCTTTCACCGCGACACAAAGGCCCGCTTCTACATCAAACGCTTGTAATGAAAGCTAATGACTATTAGATGGAGTAGAGGGGCCCTCGCCTTTGCAAATAAAATGCAAAGAAGGATTCCCCCCCCCCCCCCCCCCCTTTTTACAATCACCAACCCTAAAACTCCCGTTGGTCAAATGAAGTGCACTGTCCTATTGGAGCTGCAGGTTATTGCTCTCCATGAGAACTTTCACACCTTCTCAGAGCTGAGCATTGCATCTGAGCTGAGTCACCAAGGGCATTTCAATTTAAGGATAAGAATAACCCTTAGGGCGGATGAAATGTTTTACTATTTAGACATATAAAGAAACAGCCACTAATAATAATAATAATAATAATAATGTAAAGACTAAGTTTTGAGTGGTATCATTTCATGTGCATTTGCTTGATGGAGTCATCACAGAGGAGTGATACAGTGACAAAGAGATAAACACATTCTGAGTATGTCCTTCTGAAAGGCAGGTCATATTTCCATAAAGTAGCCTACCTACACATTAATCCAGAGCTGATACAATTCAGTTCTGTTTTTGTTCCAGCTTCTCAAATGAGGATTTGTTGCTTTCCTTTGTCACATCTTTATAGCATGTGATATTAAGCTGAACGTCTTTGGGTTTAAATATGTCACTTTAGGTTCTGGGGAAATTATATCGGGCATGTTTCACAACTAATCGATCATGTAAATAATTGTTAGTGGCAGCCCCACATCAGTACAATTTATATTTCATAAATGATGTATTTGCACTTCCTTTATCTTGGTGTTGCAGTAAATGTCTTTATGTAGGCTTTTTAGAGTCGACCATCTTTTGCATTTGCACTCAATATAAGACTGAATATGAGATGTTGCGTGATGATGCATGCATTAGGATTGTTTTAGTGCAGCTGCACATCAACAGCTGGTGAGTGTCAGGTTCTGACAGTTATATTAACAGGTAGTTGGCTGCTTGTTTTCATTCCTGAAGCCTTAGAAAACAAAGTTGAGTCTAAATCCACTTGTAACTGCTGGAGGACCAAAGCTTGACACTGTTAGTGCGGGTTATTTTCCTTGTACGTGACTTACCTTTATTTATTGAATCTATTTGAGCTGTATTTTTCCAGGATAGTCTGTTGATATCAGGGGATTTGCAGCGTTGCAGCACAATATAAAGACAAAAAGAAACATCATTGAAACTACTAGGGGAACATAAACTTAATTATTGCAACTAAATAATTTTCCTTATCAGTTTTATGAATTTTATAACCTGTAAAAGGTCAAGAAATTGTGAAAATGCCGGTCACTGTGTCCCAGAGCCCAAGGCGACGTCTTCAAATGGCTTGTTTTATTCAACCAACGGTTTTAATCCAAATTGTATTTAAATTACTATCAGATACAGTAAGACAAAGACAATCCTCACATTTGAAAACCAGCCAGTTTTTGACAGGATTGAATTGTTGCTGATTAATTTTCTTCTAATCAACTAATCGTTTCAGGTCTAGAAACAGTATACAAGCCAGTACATACTCAATATATTCTATTCTTTTCTAGGAAGACAGTGTGGATAAACATATTGTCTCTGTCTCCAGGACAAATTGTTGGGGGAAAAAAGTAATAAGAGAAACAAGTCAAGAGGCAAATGAAGATGTAACAGTTGCCTTTCAAAAGGAGCTTGGCTTCAGAGCCTGTAGAGAGTCTTAGGGAACCCAGCCAGCGTTGGCATGTGTCCAGCCGTTAAGGTGCCCTGTGCTAATTGGGACGATGAGCCCGGTGACCCCCGCCCCTCCACTCTTCAGGTTTTCCCAGGCCTCTGACTGCTTCTTTCTTTCCCTCAATGGGATTACGTTGGGCTGTGGGGAGAGGAGAGGAGGGGGAGCTCTGATTCTCGGCTGATCACATCAGAAACGGCTCTCTGGGGTTTTTACACAAACTCTGCGCCTTCTGCGGTGCATTAGCCCTAATCAGACCGAGCAGAGACACCAGGAGAGAGCGGGGGGGGGGGGGGGGGGGGGTAGGACAAGAGAAAGAGATCAGCTCTGTTAGTGTTGATTAAACTTCTCTCTTTGATACTGTAACCTGCCGCCTTCTCCCTCTTACAGCACCTCTGCTGCATACATTTGTGGCATGCAAGGGATTACATTAGTCAGCAATAGAAGTAGAAAGTGAACTCGTTCTGTATGTCTTTGATGTGTTGACAACAGGCCTACACATGTCCCAATGTGCATCAGCATTACAAACAGTTAGTGAAGAGCGTAAAAGTCAAAGTTGTATGATCTGACTAAAATAACTCTCAAGCTTGCATTTCATCTTTCTGCTAATTTCTTATCTGATTTTGTTGGAACTTTTTTCGTAGGGTGGCTTTGTTGGGTTGAGTGCCCAGTTGGTCACGCAAACCGTTGCACTTAAAAAGTGGCCCTTATTCTGAAATACATTTTGCACAGGAAATAATTGTGTTTATAAAGCTATACAGCCAAAGAAAGGGGAGAGGATAGACTGAGCCATTCTGTTAGAGTGTAGATTTGGTTACAAAGGCAGAGAGCAGTAACTACAGAAACTGTGAAATTGAGAAAAAAGGGTATCAAGTTTTAAGGCTCTAAACCAAAACGATATATAAGATGTAAAATGAGAATATTATGCTCTTTTAATGCTGGATATCTGCACTGATCCAGAAGTCCAGAATTGATTAGGTATTATTAGATCGATCTGTTGTCAGTTCCTTTGTCTGTGCCTTTTTTCCCACCTCAAAATAATAATAATGAATAAAAATGTTCATAGGGTAAAATATGTCAAAGTCTTCCGAAAATCGAACTGAGGGCTCACTATTACCCAAAAGTATGGTTATTTCTCTGACTTTTCCACTTTGTCAATGCCTTTAAACTAACAGGTTCAACTGCTTACAACTCATGTCCACACTCAAATGATCTGATTCAGTCAGAGTGCAAGCTGGCAGCTGGTTGTATGGGTGGAGCATTGATTAGTCTTTCCACTAGTCACTTATAAAGGCATCTTACACTTTTTTTGATGGGTAAATATGTTCAGAATCAACCTGAATCCCTGTGACTAATTGATTACACAATGTCAATATGAGACATTGCTTTTATATATCGGTTTCCTTTTTCTCAATTTCAATTGGCCTTGTATTGTCAAAGGGAAATGGACATGTGAGAAATCTACATTATCTTTTTTTGCTTGTAATAGTCTTATTGACCATCTCTAAATCCTGCTGTAGTAAAGTCAATTACTTGCAGAAAGATAAAAGTAAGTGACAATACATTTATTACTGTAACACAAAATATGTAATGTAATAATCTATTGAACAAATAATGTAAGGATTAAAGAAATGAAAAGAGGGCTCTGTGTTCCCATCAGCTTTCTTTGTTTAATATGAGGGAGTTGAGTTATCCACAGGACAGGACTTTCAGGTTGACCACCCCAATTAGCTGCTCTGATGGACTCATTTGCTACATCCCAATCCTTTCTACACGCTGTCTTCCCTCCTGTTTTATCCCTCATGTCTGCCAGGCAGGCTTCGGCAGACAGCATGAGTCCCTTTCCACCTGGAAGGAAAGCCGTGGAGTTTCAATAGAGCAGAGACAGGACACCTGCCGGGGGTGGGTGGGCGGGCATGTGTGAGCCCTGTCTATTGAGGAGCAGTGAGAACAGGCGTATTGACCGTTTAAACAGATTAAAACAGTGAGACCCAAGCTCTCTAGCCCCAAGACAGACTGACCCCTACCACCCCGGGTTACAGAGATCCACAGCTAATCCCTGAGCTGGTTATTTATTTGCTTAGCTTAAATCAGAGAGCAACCCGAGTCTGTCCCAGACTTTAACTTAGATCAGACCCAAGAGGAAATGTCTCGCCACGTCTCCATCATCTTCAACCCGGAGCACAGAGTGAGATGAGAACAGCAATAAAGGGAGGTCAGAGGTCATGATGGTGATTTAATATCAGTATACATTAGAGAGGGTTTTGTTGTGTATTTTGGGCTACTATTAGATCCGTAGTTGAGAGACACCTGATGGACTGTGGGTAACTTTAGCTTCTGTTGTTGGTGTTAGCCATACGCTGCTGTAAACACATGCTGTCGGGCAAATAAACGGTTAATATCCCATCGTAGGTCATCATTGTTATATCTAGTAACATGAAATAGTGAAGAATAAAAGTTTTCTGTCTTGAGCTGTCTGTTTTATGATACAAATGTGCAGATTAATAAACCCTTGTGTTTATAAACAGGCAAACAGTAACTATCATGTAAATATAAATCTCATTTGACGGTCATGTGACAGTTTGCTTTAATAATTCAATTGTTCTCTTAATAAAATTGATAATGTGTTGTTAAAATATAGATGTAGTCAGTTGAAATGAGTCTGACATCATTAGCTGTTGATTGAACATTAGTTCTGAGTTGAACATAGAGTATCCATGCCTCTGATATTTAATGTACACCTGTTTTTCTTTAAAGACTCTTAAAACATGGTTTCAAATCTTCCCATTTCAGTATTTCTGTTAAACATTAAATGCAGTAAATGAGGTTGCAATAAGACTAAATAAGCAACAATCAAAGTTTAAAAAAATAGATATAATTTATTAAGAGTTTAACACTCAAAAGCTGAGCTGCTCTGCTTATTTGTTCTGACAGTAGCAAAACAAACCTATAACTCCCATCAGATTTGAATTCAAATGACAAATGCTGATTGGTGGACACAAGTGTACTGTATGATGTCACCAGTAACAAGTGCACAGAAAAAAAAGGAAAAACAGAAATCTCTTCTTAGATCTCTTCTAACTTTGGTAGATAAGTGTGTGTTGATGTGAGTTTTTTTCAGTTCAATTTTTAGTTTTCCAGTTCAACTGTGTTACATGTGGCAATAATAAATGAGGATTTCTAATTTTCTTGCAACACCAAATGTCACCTTTTAACTTGTGTAACCTTTTTCTAACGGCTGAGTGAGAAGGAATGAACAGGACAAGGTTGCCATTAATGTCATAAAATATATTTCTGAATTTTTCATTCAAGTGTACAGAACCTGAACACATGAAGTGAATTCATCAAAGAGCAAGACAATTAAATATATAACTATACATCTATTAAATACTCATAGTTGGAGACACAGAGGCCTCCTTTTATCAGCAGTATATACAAAAGTATTTTTGTCTCAGTAAGTCCACTTGGTGTTCGGTCAACAGTGGTCAATAGAGTCATCAGACACGTCGATATCCACGTCCATGTCGGAGAACTCCTCATCCTCGTCATCTCCGTGGCCTTGAGATCCGGGACTTTTGGGCGGAGCAGCCAGGCCCAGTTTGGCCAGCTTGGCCTGCTGCTGCTCCAGACTCTGTTTGCGCCACTTGATGCGTCGGTTCTGGAACCAGACTTTGACCTGGAGAGAGCCAAACAACAACATGTATATTAGAAACACTGTAGTAAGAACCGTGTGTATGCTTCTGGGACCACACTTTCAAATCCCTGCATTCAGATGTTCAGTATATATTTTCTTACCTGAGCTTCTGTGAGCTGCAGAGCCGAGGCCAGGAGGAACCTCTCCGATCCGACCATGTACTGCTGCCGGGCAAACTCCTTCTCCAGCCGGGAGAGCTGCTCGCTGGTGAAGCTGGTGCGCATCCGTTTCGACTTCCCCCCTTTAGTTTTGAACGAATGCAGCCCTGCGTTCACTTTAGACATGGAAGCTGCAAAGTAGAGATGACACATTTAATCACTCTGCCACATGGACATAGTTTAATTTTGACATTTAGATCTTGCTTGGATAGTTCCACTAAGTAGCTTGTTTTTTTTTTTTTTTTACCTTGTGCGTAAAATGCTCCCCGACATGATGACTGATAGGTGAAAGGCGGGCAGCAGTAGACTGAATATCCAGGTTGTGTGTGGAGCGCTGAGTGCCACATGTTCGGAGAGTAGACGTACGGTGCTGTTGCTATCGGTAAGCCTACGTGTCCGGTGAGAGGCAGACCGGGGACTGCTGGGTGATATTTCTCTCCGCACCGAGGAGGACTCGCCCGGCAGCTGCTTGTGTCCTCCGGCTTGGCGAGCAAAGCATCAATGGTGAAAGATTTCCCACTGGGAGGCTTCGTTGTCAGTGCGCACTGGCTCCCCTGGTACTGCGGGTACAGCGATGCTGCTGCGTAATTACGCATGGGGTATCCATAAGCTGGTCTGTTCGGCACCTGCATTCTGCCAGATGTTTAAAAAAAGAGTGGAAAAATAAGATGTGGAAGGTCTTTGCAGCAACAAGTTGTTGCTCCAGGTTCAGCAGGAAGGTGAATGCTGCTCCTCTGTGGAGAGTCCTCCTTTATACTCCGGCCGGACACGGAGGTGTCAACAGCCCCCCATCGATCCTTTGTCTTTCTAAGTAGCAGATGAGAGAAACGAACATCCCGACAACGTATCCAATTAATTGGTGGAGTAGTACAAGCTGGGATTGTCAAACATCCTAACCCTTTGAATGACAGGGCTTTTGAAGAGCCGTGGGGGCTGGGAACCCATGGAGATTTACTGGGCTACACATTCTTGCATGGATCTTAAATCCAAATGTAATCATTACCGCTGGGAAAGCCTTGATGTTACCAAATCATCTTATTTGGAGCCTTTTAAGTCCCGGCTGGCCGACAGATGCTTTTAGCAGCGTAACAGTCGCTTCACAATTGGATGTCGACTTCAAGCTGTACAGTTTACAGATAATCTACTGTGTTGATGTATACTTCTTTTTATCTTGTGTATTGTTTGATATGCACTTTTGTAACCTTCTAATTTAGGAATATTCAAGACTTTAATTTATGCTTTTCTCGTCTAGCCGTAAATCAGGAATCCGTCCTGTATGTAAACAGTCCATAATCTGGTTCCTGTATAAAATGAATGCGCCCTATTTGCACAGTGTGCCTTTTAACAGCAGCGGTGTCGCTCTTAAAATGGAATAACTGCTGTGCGTAATTGAGGCGTCAAATTCAGCGGCTCGGGTGTGGTGACAGAGCGGTGCTGCTGGTTTTACCAAACTGCAACTCCACTAATCTCAGCCTCTGCGTTAATCCACAGGTTGATCTATCCAGTCCGTCCTTTGAATGAATGCGAGCTGGGAAAAGAAAAGGCCTCTGCTCTGTTTGGTTCCTAAAACAATCCAAGTTGGTCTAATGCCTTCAATCTGACAGTGGATTCATGTAGTGTGCACGAATACAAAACGTCTTGTTAATTAAATGAAAACAATAGACTACTCAAAGTTGCACACTTGTGGTGCACTTGGAAAAGAGACCTTTATTCTGAAATACATTTTGCACCGGAAACCCTTAAACGGCTTTGTTTTATCGGCTTCTCATTAAAGGGTTGAAGATGAAGCGGCTTCTTTAAAGGAAGTGATTTGCTTTCTTACACTGCCCCAGCACAAAGGCATCATCTCTTTCAACTTGGATTATTGCCAGCTCTGCAAACTCTGCAGCCTCATTTCCATCATTTGGAGGTGGCAGCGAGGCTCTGCGGAGCCCTAAGTAACTGTTAAAACACATTTAAACACCGAAGCGAAGCGCTCGCTCCCTTTGACCTCGGAGCGTTTTATTTATTCTCTTCCAGTGACACTAGAATGTCTAATGAAGAGGGCAAACACAGACTTTGACGACCTGGCCTGAACAATAAGGATGCTTGTAGGACCGGACCACCCACCCCAGGGCCGCTATTTACTGGCGTACACTGCGGAAAAGCTCTGTACTGACCAACCACTTCATTCACGTTTAGGGTTAGAAACCATTTCAACATAGCGGCTTCAAGTCGATAGTCAAGATTTCAGACGTGTCTGAGCTGGCAAAAAAATATGAAATAGGCCTACGGTTTAATTCAGTGAAGCAATAAGATCAGATCACAGACACGTTTAGAAAATAATTAAAACTAGTGGAATTATCTAAACTTTTTAAAGACAATTTTAGGCCTGTCATACTGAATATGATACTTAAATTGTCCAGTTGTGGATACATGTTGCACTGTAAAAGTATTAGTCCAACAAATGTATCCCATAATTATGTATGTATTTTTAAGCCAATTAATCAACTATTTAGAAATCAATTAATCCTTCAAGTAAAAATACAAAACAATCCACTGGTTGTGAAAAGTGAATATTTGCTGGGTTTCTATCAAAGTAAACTGAATATCTCTGGGTTTTACTGCTGGCTGAATAAACCTGGGCATTTGAAGGCAGCACCCTGAGCTCTGGGAACTTGTGATGGACATTTTTCACATTATTTAAACATTTCATAGTAGCAAGACGATTAATCGAGAATGAAGAACTCATTAGTTGAAACCCCAATTGAATAGGGAAATCTTGCAAATTGCCATTTGCAGCCAAGTGCTCCTCCAATCTTCTGCCTGCACATCCGAACTCTGCTGACATGTCTTTCTCATGATATCAGCATGAACCCTCTGTGTCCTCTGATGATGCTGTAGGGAAGGCCACATGTGCTCCGTGTGTATTGGAGCCAGACAAGGAATACACGGACCATTGTCCCAGAGAGTCCTCTTTTCATAGTCATGGCCTGAGAGGAGAAAGGAGCTGCTCTCTAACAGCTCTATAGGCCATCCTTACCAAATCAGGCTCCCACTAAAAACTTGAACCATCTCATTTAGCACTCATTCATTCAGTATCTTCAGTCAGGTCCAAAATCTAACAGAAGATACTGAAACTGAAACAAAACTACAGTTATAAAACCATGCAAAAAAAAAAAAATTACATGGTCACATACTCTCATGCAACTGGAAGTTGTTGCTTATGGCACAGTGTATATAAACACATATAAAATGCATTTGACATGTGTTTGGTATTGAAATTACATACATATTTGCATATAAAGAACTGGGTTTAACTTAAAAGATCTATCACAGTTGTACAGTTGTTTATCACAATACAATAGAACTTTTAGCATCTCTGACAGATGCCATGTAATGTCCTGTTGTAATACAACTATCAAGCATTCTCTTTAAAAAAAAAATCACAGTAGTCTTTTTATCATTTAGATTCCCATTTCACCTGTGATGCAGTCAGTGGTGGTAATGTTTCCATTTACTTGAGTTAAAGTAGCAACATGCCCTGTTTTCAAGATTTTAGTATAAAATACTTATAGTATAAGTATTTTAAGCCAAAAGTGCTCAAAGTTTCACAAATAAAAGTACTCGTTATGCAGGATGGCCCTTGCATTTTTTTCCCCCCGAGCGTTATAGTGTAAAGATTATATCATTGGTTCATACTGATGCATTAACATGTTATCAGCATTTTAAGGTTGTAGATGGATGAGTTTTAACTACTTCATGAAGCTATCATAAAAGTTTATTTTATAAACTTTTAAAAGAATTAACTAATGACTGTAACTGTAGATGCAGTCGAGTCAAAAGTCTGAAATGTAGTGAAGTAGAAGTCAACAGTAGCATAAAATGGAAATAAACTTAAGTACATGTAACTTCTGCATAAAAAGCATGACGTTTAACCTTCTGCTCTTATCTAGAGCAAAGTGCAAATACAACAGTTGTGAGTAACTTATTGTGAGGAGTTTTAAAGATCAAAGTCATGATCTCCAAACAATGGGTGTTACAAATATTAGTACAATAAGAGTTAGGATATACTTTATGACAGAGAAGTGAGATCTAACAGAAATGAGAGCGACAGAGAGGAGAAACTCTTGTGCTGTGTTCCAACTCAGTTCACACATGATTGAATGAAACAAAAGCATGGAGAAACACTGTCATCATTATTATTATTGAGGTGAAAGGGGATCGCTTTCTCACCTGCCCGACACATTTAACAGGCACTGTAATCTGGGCCTTTCCTGTCCACGCACATCCATCGCTAATGAGTTGATGAACCATTTACAGGACGATCCAGAGTGACCTGCCTCTGTTGCCTCGCTGCTGGGACGGAGGGCTCATTACTGGCACCTGCTGGGCCTCGGCCCTCGCCTTGACTATGAATGGGCGTCCACGTCAAAGGCCAGGTATGCGCCGTCTGCCTCCAATACACATCCAGGCTCTGCTGTGGGCTGATATGTGTGTGGTTGTGTCTTTTTTTCAGCAGCATGATGAGCCTGATTTGATGTAAAGTTACAACCGAGACACCTGCTCTGAAGCTGCTGGGAAAACACACAATTTGTTTCTTTTTTTAGTTGAGATCTCCCACTTGATTCGACTAGTCATTGGGTTTAGAAGTGTTGCATTTGATGCTAACTGCGGTGAATATACAGTACGTGGCAAAAGAAAAAGACAGATGACAAAAGAGATAAAAGTCAATTCAGTTTTTCAATTAAGAATAAATAATTGTATAGGGTTCATTTCATTTTCATCAACGATCCTCCTGTCTGGGTAGTCAGTGATAGTACACCAATGGGAGACAAAGAAAAAACATGTCTGAACATGCACATCTGTCTGCAAAAGTCCAACTTTAAACATTTAGTTGTGTTGATATTAATGAATATGAAGTATTTCATAAGGATGTTATAAGAGTTTGTGATGTTGTTTTTAAATCTCAGATATACCAAATACAGTATGTTTTTTGTTACATCCCAATGTTAAATAAATTATATAAAATTAGAATTTAATATAGCGTCCTGTCTTGTCCAAGCAAGTCTCTGCCAGGTCTTTAACTGCTGACCATTGAACTAATAGCAAGCTGTGTTAAAAGTGTATTTCACATAGCTGAGACCAATGCATAGGTTTAATAATTAAACATTTCAAGATGTGTGGCATGCACAAAGCCTGCCTGGTACTGTATTATATCCTTAACAGTATATTTTCCTGGGATTTGACCAAGCCAGAACTTAGGACTTAATTTCAATTCTAATGTAAGTCCAAACTTATAGCAATCAAGTCCTCATTTTTAACTCGAATCAAAGTTGAATTCACAACTCTTTTAAAAGCAGGCTGCAAATTAATAATTCACACCTCATGAACAGTGAGTGCCATGTACTGTGGCTGGGTGTGAGTAATTTCACAGTACAGGAACAGAAATAGTAGTGATAAAAGTCTTATACCCTGCCAAAGTGCCCTTGGTCAAACCCTCAGTCCTGCTCTCTTTCTCCCTGTGGAAAATGAGCTAAATTAACGCCTTCAGCTAAATAGTTCAAATGTGAAATGAACTGACTAATTCCAGCATTGATGCTGC
Source organism: Zingel zingel (assembly GCA_023566125.1). Taxonomy (NCBI): domain Eukaryota; kingdom Metazoa; phylum Chordata; class Actinopteri; order Perciformes; family Percidae; genus Zingel; species Zingel zingel. The sequence goes on from CM042333.1 coordinate 1,082,283, forward strand.
CTCTTTTGCAGTGTCACTATACAGATTCTGTGTGTTTTTAATTTACACGTGTGGCATCAGGGAGGACCTCCAGTCACTGCAGCTCGGTTTCATTAGCATCGACACCAGAGCTGTGAAGTGCTACTGTACGAGCTCCTCTCCTCTGGCTAATAGTGGCCATTTAGGCCAGAGAGTCCTCCATCCACTCAGAGAAATGACCATCCATGTCATTACCGACTTAATGAGGGATTAACTTTCTCCCTAAACGGTATCTATTGACTGACATGACGGTCCTGTCCTGGGAATCGAGGATGTGCGTATTCGACTGTCTGACACTCCACACAGGCCGCTATCTCATCACTGAGCCCAGAAGGAAGGATAGCTCCAGTGCAGGCCTACTTCATGCAGAAACAAATAACTCAGGCCAGGTGGCCGGGTTGGGTCAGTGGGTAGAGCACGTGCACATATAATTAGAGGTTTATGCCTCGACGCAGAGGTCCAGGGTTAGAATCCGACCTGTGACAATTTCCTGCACGTCTTCCCCCTATTTCTCCCCTTTCTCACCTAGCTGTCCTGTCCATTAAAGGTGGAAAAACCCCCCCAAAAAAACTCAGCCAGACCATTTTTGGCATCAGAATAGTTTATCTGGCACGTACATTACAGGTCACATATGAAGTTGTATTAGTTTAGTAGTCTGGCATTGCCAGTTCTATCTCCACAGCCCTGTGGAGTAAGATCTGGCTACACCACACATACATTCTGGGATAGGAGAAAACAACGCTCTGGGTAATTTGCATTTCTTTCTTTCTTTTTTTAAAGATTATTTTTTGGGCAGTTTAAGTCCTTTATTGAAAGGACAGCTTAAGACAGAAAAGGGGAGAGAGAGGACATGCAGCTAAGGGCCGCAGATCAGAATCGAACCTGCGGCCGCTGCGGTAAGAACGGAGCCTTTATACATTTGCATTTCTTTAAACCAATCACAATCGTCTAAGCTCCGGACGTAGACACGGTGGCTCTGAAAAATAGTCTCGGGAAGGAACTTGTTTTGGTGGAACATTTGCACCCAGCAAAAGAAAACACCACATACAATATTAAATGATATTAACTGTTCATACAATACAGTAAGGTGAGCTATTTACATTAGCTGGATACATGGTTAAACCTCATTTGCTCTAACCAGTGTATCATAGCGTGTACTTCATCCACAGCAATCCCACCAATCAGTCCCAAAGCATACAGTAGTTAGAGAGTAAATGCCGTAAACATATTCTTTGCAAATCTTTACAAAAGAACCAAGCAGACCTGCCTTGTTGTCCCAAAGTGAAGGGAGTTTGAGAACCCCAACACACAGAGAGTGTCTGTTATTCCGCTCAACTTCCACTTTATCCTGGAAATGTACTTCCGTTGATCCAGACTAGTAATGTAGTGATGGTAAACTTCAGCACTGTGCAGATAGGGAGACGAACAAAGTATTCAAACAATTTGACACGGTAACTTTTGGTAATGTTGGTGTGTCGGTGGGTCCACCACTTTGATCCAAAGATTTCCATGACATTTTGTACAGACGTTCATGATTTCTAGACGATTAATCCTAATGAACCTCTGAATTTTCTTCTAGTAACAAAATTCACATTTACACGTTCACATTGTGGTTTATATGTTATATGATAGCAACTATTGTAGGAGTTGCAATGACATTTGCTGCAGACATTCATGTTCCCTTCTGGATGCATGGTAATGACTCTCGGTGTTCTCTTGATTTTTCATCTAGCGCCATCATCTGGTCAAATATGTATTTTGTCCGATATTTCGTTTTTTGACCAAATACCTACAAACGTAATCCTATTTTGTGTTTTGTGCAAATTTAGCAAATGTTAGCATCCTAGCACGCCAACCTAAGATGCTGAACATGGTGACGATGATACCAGCTAAACATCAGCATGTTGAAGCTTTAGCTCAAAGCACAGAGCTGCTAGCATGACTGTAGACTCTAGGCATTTTCAGGACAGAGGCTGGCAGTTTTGTTTTCTTATTTTAGTAGATTTTTCTTATACTCAGTTGTCTCTCAGCTAATGGAGTTGATTATTGGAAGTTTAGATTATGCAGGGTTTTACATCAAATCCACTATTTAGGTCAGGTGCAGGAAAGCAATGGACCTTTTTCACATTTTGACTTGTCATAGTAGGAAAAGCACAGCTGAAATTGATAACCTTAACAATGGCTCAGTTCCATCAAGTGTCCCAATAAGCTATTTCAGTGAGTCAGCATGCACAATACCAGGGCCTCTCCTAATTGGAATGCAGCCATCATTAATGGTTTTGAATACATTACATTACATGTCATTTAGCTGACGCTTTTATCCAAAGCGACTTACAATTATATCAGTTATATCAGAAGTCGCACACCTCTGGAGCAGCTAGGGGTTAAGTGTCTTGCTCAGGGACACATTGGTTGATGTATCGCAGTGAGAATTGAACCTGGAACTCCCACACCAAAGGTATGTGTATACATATATATAATACACCTGTGCTTTTCCTACTATGACATGTCAACATGTCTGCCGTGAAAAAGGTCTATACAGTGAAGAATCGACACACATGATAGCTCCCAAACTTTATAAGACTTAACAGGAAACGTTTAAATCTTTTTGGTATGGTGAAGAGCTGGAAAGGTCCAAATGTTGCCTTTTAAAGGCTTTTTTAAGATATGCTTATTTGCTATTTTGCTGAATAAAATGAGAAGATCGATACCACTCTCATGTCTGCATGATAAACGTAAAGCTACAGCCAAGAGATGGTTAGCTTAGCGTAACCACGTGTCGTTTTTGTACAGATGAAACAAGCGAGATATGTCATGTTTATTAGTGAGCTTTAGAGGTGCTGGAAGGTGGATTTTGGTACCTTTGGACAGAGCCAGGCTAGCTGTTTCCCCCTGTTTCCAGTATGTATGCTAAGCTAAGCTACTTATTTTTCTTCTTTGTTTAATGGCAGGCTACAAACCAGCATGAAAGCCTGACCTTGAAATTCACTTTGCCGGTCTGTGTGGTATTTTGGTGCAAAGCGCAGGTTTCTGCCTGTTAAAAGGAAGTTTTTTTTCCGCCACCGCTGCAATAGAGCAATCGCTCTTGGGGGGATTGTTGGGTTTCTGTAAATTATAGAGTGTGGACTAGACCTACTTTTTCTGTAATATGTCCTGAGATAATGTCTGTTATGAGTTGACACAAAAATAGCAGGTGCGCTTGGAGACATATTTGTCATTGCAATATTAAAATAGGGCCCTTTGTTTAAAAGCTCCTTTTCCTCGTTTCCTGCTATGTGAGCCAGAATGTCAGAATCCAACCAAATTATACATCAATTCCTGAAGGATTCATACATTTTGATGAATAGGGCTTCTCTGACAGTTTGTGGTAATTTTTGGCTGTGAATTGCAGAATCTGAACAAATAACTGCTCTGTTTGGCTCAACCTCCTGTATAAGCTTACCAGCGGCTGGCTGTAGCTTCATATGAACCATACAGATGGTTAAAATCCTCACATTTCACTCTGAAGAAAGAAAGCAACTAGCAAATGTTTTCACAAAATGTCTAACGTTGTTCCTTTAAGTTTAATAAAGTTCAGTGTGCAGATGCTTTCTGTTTCTTCCAGCTATTGGAAGTTTAATTTAGTTTTAGTTTAGTTTCTTTTTCTTAAAAACATCATCTTTTATTTATTTTTTCCATTTATGGGCACACATTAACATTTGTAGGGCACCAAACTACTGGTGTGATTCTAAAGCTTATGCATCATCATGGATTTTTACCCAAAACTGTGAATATATAACCTGAAAAAGTTAACGGTCAGCTGGAGATGCCAGAGGGATTTTATTAATCATTTTGTAGAAAGTGTATACTTTCTCACATGGTAGTTATTATTATTGTTTTTAACCTTTATTTAACCAGGAATATACTCATTGAGATTAAGAATCTTTTTTACAAAAGTGTAAATTACAGGATCATAAAATATCAAGATATTCAACAATGTTCACCAGAAGTCAACTATTTCTATCATTTTAAAATGAAATGTTTTTAACACCTGTAGTCATGGTACCATGGCAACAGGTTTCTTGATAAATGCATAAAATGTAAATGTCCTTGTAGACATTTCACATGTTTGCTGATTTGTAAAGATACTTTATGAAACCAATCACTGCAGTGTTTTAAAGGGGCCCCTTCCCAGGTGCTTTGAGGGCTCTATGGAGACCCCCCCCCCCCCACACACACACACACACACTCTTTAATGGAGGTGAGAATTGGCGGGTTGGACTTTAACACTTGACCTCTGTTTACACTTCCTGTGGGTGTCAGGGCTTGTCCATAAAGCGCTGCTTGCAGGACTCTGCTGCATTGAAAAGAGACAGAGAGCGGCCGAGCACCCTGGCGCTGCGAGCTGAATGCACTGCTGCTCCTGGGCTGTGGTTATTAGGACAGGCCATTTCCTCTCCTCACATTCTCTGTTTGCTTATATTACTGCCACACTTCCTCGACCCCCCACACACACACACCTCCTCAGGCCTTTTATAGGAAAATGATGACTGACCTGCATATTCAACCTGACTCATGGTGCGTTCTATTATTCTCAACGAACCGACTAAGTCTGGGCTGGAATGGGGATTTAATGGATGTTATTAGTCAGAAATAAAGAATGTAGTTTCTTTTGGATGACTGTGGCTCTTGTACTTTCTGTATGGCTGTAACTAGGGATTATTTTCTTGATTAATCGATTCATCGTTTGGTTTATGAAAGGATACAAGGCAAAGAAAAATGAATATGTCCACAATCCAGGATGGCGTTTTCAGATAGCTTGTTTTGTCTGACCAACAGTCCAAAATCAAAGATATTTAATGTAAGACCAAAGAGAGCAGCAACTCTTGCCTTTGAGGCTCTAGAAACATAGACTAATCGTTGCAGCTCTATTTCTCTGTAATATCTGCCAAACAAATCGTCTTATCGATACTGAAAATCTGTCTCAAAATCACAGAGTTACTGTAAAGTTTACTTGTATTTAGTGAATGTGCAGACCTGCCTTAGCACCTGTTGAACACTGCAGTTGGACCCCCACCCACTTTAACTTCTGTTTTTCCAACCAACATAAAAACACAACTCATTTTGTATTAGTTAAGGCTTGTCTGAACATTGCTCAGGCACACGTGGACCAATAATACTGAAAAATATGTAAATATCTTAAATTAACATGGAAAAATATGACATCCATAATAACATAAAGCAATTATAGTATATTTGTTAATTATTCATTATGAAATCCATGCACTATAATTATTTACAGATTACAAATCTCTCTTAGTATTGTGCAGCAGATATATAGCAAAAATAATAAGTACAAATATTACAAAATATTAATTGTTCATAATATGCAGTCTTTCAAAAGAAAACCACCTGTCTCCAAATGTAGTCCATATGTTTTGCTTTTCCAGATTAAGAATTCAATACTCTGTTACAGGTTGCAAAAAGTGTTTACTTCTTAGGCTAATAAAAACCATTGTAACAAATGAAAATAATAATAAATGAGAATGATGATTTGTCTATGCTGAGATATATAGATATTTAATAAAATACGTGTTACACAATAGATTAGATTAGATTCAACTTTATTGTCATTGTGCAGAGTACAAGTACAAAGACAACGAAATGCAGTTTGCGTCCAACCAGAAGTGCAAAAAAGCAGAAAAGTGCAATGTGATATACAAGTATAGACAGGTGGTACATACATAGGCTGGACAAGAAATATATTGCAGTGTTGTAAGAGCAGAATAAATATGACTATGTAATATGAACAATGTATGAACAACATGTACAGATATGTGCAGCTATGTGCAGTGTGGTAACATTATAAGAGTAATAAGAATAAGTGTATGTGCAGAATGAATAGTATGACAAGCAGTAGAATATTGCTATGTGTAGGTTTAATTACAGTATGTACATTTATATGTAGTCATATTTGAAGTGCTTGTAATTGCTGATGGTATTATATATGTAAACGTAGATGTGACTGTGATTTCACCTTAAAGACACCTGCAAGGCTTTCAGCTGCAGGTGTTGGAATCCTATTCAGACATGCAGTGGAGCTGAATCTGGAATCTCACACTTGCAGTATATAGAACAAGTATATCTGTTTCTATGTTGTAGCATGTATAATTTAAAAGGGGCATATGTGTAATAATGTACTCCTGGAGAACACAACTTTAGGCTGTAGTCTAATATCATTCCTCTGCGACCCACATGCACTGATCAGTTATTTATGTCCCAGTATGTGCATCATTTAAAGGCTTTTTTTTCTGGTCACGTGGAACTGACAATAGAGGCCTGGAGGCGCTATTCTCGTTGCAACATGTTCCCAGAGAGTGTCTGAGTTCATTCATTGTCTGGTGTGTTTTGTTGTGACATATAACCTAAGTTTAGGAATTAGACAAACCCCTGTCTGCACCATGCTTTGTGTGATTATATAATAAAAGTGTCCTTCAAAGGCCCATAGAGTAATAAAGTAAAAATAAAAAATAATTTGCATCTACATATGTAGAAAAGTTAGATAATCTACTTTTTCCTTTTTTATTTTTGTCAAAAATGCTGTGAAAGAACAAAATCAACAATTGAATTTATAAAAAAAAAGGTTAAATAATCTCCTTAAATAGCTGGGCAGTGTAGTTTTTAGCAAACATTACTCAAACAGGTGTAAATAGTGCATTTGTTGGAGACTATTTTCAGCAGCGATTAATCCACATTTGGTTCTCTGGTGAGTATTTGGGGCAGCAGGATGGTGTGTGTGGGATTGAGTCAAAATAAACTACAGTGTGTGTGTGTGTGTGTGTGTTTATGTTAATGAAGGAACATGTCACCCTGTGCAACAGTGTGGTTCACTGATATCTTTTTAACAGTTTTTTGGCAACTATGGAGCTCTAGAGGAAGAAGGCTTTGGCTACACAGACAATACTTGTTAGTAGGATCGATTCAGTGGAAGTTTTGGTCTTTTCATTGGATTTGTCAATAATAAGAGAAATATAGAATACCACCACACTTTTCCTTTAAACATTAACATGTAAGCAACCCTGTAAATGCATCAGAAAACCACAACTTGGACATGTACTCCAGAAAGAGAGGCCTGTATTTTAGCGTTAACTCCTCTCTGTAGAAATGTAGTTTTACAGTCGTCGCACCTTAGGTTGTAGTCTATTGTGTCTGTCCATGTAACTTTGAGCTGAACAGCAGATCAAAGCAGCGGTCTCCATAGAGAAACGCCAAACAAAGACAGATATGCTCACAATGTGGGCCGTGATGGACTGAGTGTTGGGAACAATAATTAGTGCAGACAGCCCACCTAATGGCACATTACACCTCACTTCCCTGTCTTTTAACTTATGCAAAGAGTGAGGGACACTGTGGCTAATTTAGTGTTTTTACAAGAACTGACTGAACACTTCAAACAAGACCACACACATAGGCTGACAGGTAGACTGCACCTCTGCTCAACCTCTGGTGACATCTGGTGGACGAGAGAGGTACGTGCAGTTCAAGTGAGGAAACACCAGAATAAGCAACAGTTCATATTCTCTTAGTCTATATCCATGACATTCCACTTCTGGTATTGCTCCAGTGCCGGCGGAAATTCTGCCAGATGTCCTTCTTTCCGGCCAGAATGTCCGTTACTTTCCTCTTTCTTTGTGTTGTAATTCTAAACTCTGGTGGATGTGTGAGGACTATGGTTAACTGCTCCTCAGATCTCTGCAGGGTAAATCCAGACAGCTAGCTAGACTATCTGTCCAACCTGAGTTTTCTGTTGCACGACTAAAACATACACATGTTCTACCAAAACAAGTTCCTTCCCGAGGCTATTTTGCAGAGGCACCGTGGCTCCGTCCGGTGCATAGCCAAGACGATTGTGATTGGTTTAAAGAAATGCCAATAAACCAGAGCACGTTTTTCTCCCATCTAGGAATGCTGTGTGGACTAGCCAGACCCTCCTCCGCAGCCCTGTGGAGGAGGGTCTGGCAAAGCAAGGCTAATATTTTCTTAATCAGAGATGCTGAAATATGTTTTATTTGACCAAAATTATAATAATATAATGTTTATTTGTATAGTGCTTAGAAAAATCAGTAAACAGGTAAACAGTGAAAATAAGTCGAGTTGAAAGAACAAAATGAGGAAAAAGAAACAATATGCACACACACATATATATATATATATATATATATATATATATATAGAGAGAGAGAGAGAGAGAGAGAGAGAGAGAGAGAGAGAGAGAGAGCGAGAGAGAGAGAGAGAGAGAGAGCCTGGTTAGCACAGATCCTGAAGGTAATCAGCTCCATCTAGCCTACTGCTCCCAATAAGTGACAAAATAACGCCAACATGTTCCTATTTACATGTTGTGATTAAATGTTGTGATAAATGTATGGCTAATTGCAAATTTGGTAAGACGTGTCGGACTTTAGGAGCTCCACACAGTCTGACAAGAAAGCGGCAACCTCCATACCCAGTGAAAGTCACCGTTTCTCGGTGACCGGGGGTCGGGGCTCTGCGGAGCTCCGGAGCGGCAAGCTAGGCTACACTTTCGGCATAACTCGTAAATCATATATTTACAGTTTGAATTTAGTCACGCCACTTAGGGGTTTCGTTAGCTGTGACTGTTCCTCCAATCCTATGTGTACAGATAGCAGCTAGTTAGCTAGCTTCATTTTCGGCATAACTTTCGTATATATTTACAGTTTGAATTTTGTCACGCCACTTACATGACATATACCCCAAGGTCTTATAAAGCTAACAGTGGTGTTCAATTTCAATTTAATGACTTTTTGTGAGCAGTTGGGGTTTCGTTAGCTGCGACTGTCCCTCCAATGGACACACATGATATGCTCCGTAAAGTTCAGCTAACACATAGCTAGCTACTAGCATTAGCGCTTGGTAGACTGTATCACCGAGTATACAAATTTGCGTGTAATGTAGAATGTAACTGTTAAATACCGACAAAACTCCACCAGCAGTTAGCAGTTAGATGGATACAAGCACCCCCATTTCTGCACCAGGCAGTCCATGTTAACACAGCTCACCTCCACTAGCTAGTCTTACCCGGTGACAGAGCTAGTAGAGTAGCTAGACCGGTAGCTGGATAGTCCGATACAGCAATTGTTTCCACAACAACAAAAACACAACAGTCTCTGAACTCGCGTTGGGAGTTTCATTGAAGTTGGATGTAGTCCAGTTTGTTGTCTAATGAGCGGACACTTGCAAGCAGGATTGATGGAACAGGTGGCCGACTAGCGTTCAACGTCCCCCGCTGATGATGTCCCTTCACCGGCCAGAGGCGTCGATCAGCACCGCTGGTCTCCATAGCAGGCGGGTGAAGCTGTGTCGAGTATTCCATCTGTAATAAAGTGTCCTGCATATTCTCCGATCTGTACCAATGTATCCCGGTAGTAGTTTGAATGCACATAATTGTTGTTCTAATATTTCCTTCGGGATAAATACATCTATCTGTCTATCTTTCTATCTTTCTATCTTTCTATCTTTCTATCTATCTATCTATCTATCTATCTATCTATCTAAAGTCCTGATGCTGAGAAGCCACTAAGCTACGCGAGGACTCAAGATGGCTGACAGCCGTTTCGGTTCGTGGAACGTCGGAGAATGCCGGAGTCCAACCCCCTATGGGCTATGCGGAAGTAGCTCCTAGTACTGGCTGTAGTCCTTTGCCTCTGGGCAAACATCTTCCGATGATGCAAACACCGTCATTTTACGTCTTCGGAAGATTTCTTTGCAGACCCACAATACAGAGATCTCCCCTCTCAGGGGGACATGAGGGAGGGAAGCACAGTCATTCAAAAATACTACCGTGTTTCTACTGATACAAAGCTTAATGCTAAATCGGTGAAGTATCCCTTTAAAGTGCTCATATTATGCTCATTTTCAGGTACATAATTGTATTTAGAGGTTATATCAAAATAGGTTTACATGGTTTTATTATCAAAAAACAATATATACAATATATTTGTTGTACTGCTCATTGCTGCAGCTCCTCTTTTCACCCTGTGTGTTGAGCTCTCTGTTTCAGCTAAAGAGTGAGGCATCTCACTTCTGTTCCATCTTTGTTGGGAGTCGCACATGTGCAGTACCTAGGTAAGGACTACTAGCCAGTCAGTATGAGGGCATGCCACGTTAGCAGCTAGGTGAGCATTATAATGAGCGTTACAAAGTGACGCACGTTTGTCACGTTCGTTTGTGAACAGTGTTTTCTGTTGGAGACAGTGATGGGAGTTACACATTACAAAAGTAACGCAATTACAATGTATTCCTTTTTGCTGTAACGCAGTAATATAACGCATTACTAACTAAATGTTAGTAAAATTTGCAGATTCTGATTAATAATACAAAATAATATGACTAAATTATGATGTATTAAAGTGGATAAAGAGGAGACTTTATTGATCCTGTGGTGAAATTCACAAGCTACCTGCCAAGTCATACTTCCGCTGTTATTTTGGTGAAAGTAACTCAAAACTAACGCAAAAGTAGTGTAAAGCATTACAATTTAGAGACAGTAATATTGTAATATAACTAATTGCTCTCAAATGACAGTAACTAGTAATCTATAATGTATTACATTTTGGAAGTAACTTGCCCAACACTGGTTAAAGATGGTATGTCCCTTTGGGGTGGATTTTGGGCTTTTTCACTTTGTTAACCTATAACATGCACAAAAAAAAAATAATAACACAATAAAGGAAAGGGAAAAAGCCAAAAAAGCATGATATGAGCACTTTAACGCGCCATCCTGTCATATATTTTGGTTATATTTTGTCTTGAGTGCTAAACCAAGGCTACCCAATCCTCTTAATTATAAGGATATTATATTTATAATTTTGTATTTCCACACTTACATGTTTGATAATGTACTGTGTGTGTGTGTGTGTGTGTGTGTGTGTGTGTGTGTGTATATATATATATATATATATATATATATATATATATATATAGCTTTGTCGCCTTGCTGCATTAGAATTATTACATTTATGTAAGCCTATTCTGTTCAAGGACAGTTAGATTCCTGCTTAAAAAGGATGTTTGTTATATTTTATTTATTTATTTATTATATTGTGCAAATTGTTGTTTTTGTTAAGTTAAATAATGCACTCATTTAACTGACCTATGGACCTCTTGTTATTTATTCAATCATCTCTAAATATCTGGATTCTTCAAGACTCCTTTGGCAAAAAAGACGCTGCCATTTGTTGTGGTTCGATTTGAAATCGTACCCAACCTGCAGTCCCACCCATCACCAGCAGGGAGCAGCATGCTATAAATGAACTCTTTATCCAAGGCTCTCTGTTGCAGCTGCTATCACACACTGTGTCACATGTGTGGGTTGTATTCACTCTGTGATATGAATCAATTTAGAGTTGAATTCCCCTTAAAATGAAGATAAAATATCAAACGGTATTTCCTTTGCATTATGATTGTAGTTGTTTTGCAAAATCAACACCTTTTATCAACTTCCAATTACATGATGTTACCTACATTTCTTTTTTTGACGTTTTATTCATTAATTTGCAAATTAAGTCCAAAAACAAAATACATTACATAGGGGACAGTTCATCATTGGTTACTGAAGTGTATTCCCCTCTCAAAGGCATTATCTTCTTTATGCGCAATAGTCACAGTTAAAACACAGCAGAGGGCTCAGCCCAGTTTACCTTAAAAGATTTGACATGTCCCCTAGCCCTTAGAGTGAACTTTGCCTGATTATATACACAGCACGTGCTATATAAATATACTATATGCTCGCTATATAGCCTACAAAGGACAAAACTAACAAACAAAACCAAAATGACCATAATAAGCAAAACAAAAACACCAGCAACAAAAAATAAAAGATATTGTACAAATTCATAATGTTGCATGTCATCTTGGTTTTTTTCTTGTCTTTTTCACCCACTTACCCATACCAATTCAATTCAATTAAATTTTATTTATAGTATCAAATCATAACAAGAGTTATCTCAAGACACAAGACCAGTAGGTCTGGACCACACTCTATAATTTACAAAGACCCAACAATTCCAGTAATTCCCCCAATGAAGTTCAGATTTATTAATTTGTGAATTCAATTTTGTGAAGAGAGGGAAGGATTCCTCCAAACTCTAGCTCAGTCTATTGATGATTCAGATCAGCTCTTATTCCAAATAGTTGTTATGCCTACTGGGGTTTGTTACCTACATATTTCAAGAATTTGGGAAAAAAAAACATTAATTTTACTTTAATTACTGACTGTTATTCACAGGATTGCGTGCACATGAGTTTCCCATGAAAAGAATCTTACAAGTATAAAAAATAATGTGAAGTTAATGTGCAAAATGTTACTTTTTTCATTGGTATGTTCCTTTAGGACATAAGTGTTTAAGGATGATTTTAATTTGGAGTACATTTATTATGTAGAGCACACATGCATACCAGAACATAGAGAACAACACAAAACGATGTTTAATGGCGACATACTTAAAGAGTTACAACCTCTGAGATAAAAAAAGAAATAGAAAAAGACACAAAACTTTTGCCGTTTAAGTAGAGTTTTTGATCTCATCTAAAGATGCTAAAAGACAATGAGTTGTTGCAGTATTTCAGGACTGCTGTGAAATATAATTACAAGGTCATATTTGAGTGGTAACTAACTTGTAAATGTCTTGTGGGACTACATGGCTGTAAAGTGTATGTATATATATATATATATATATATATATATATATATATATATATATATATATATATATATATATATATAAATGATAGCTGAACATCCTCTGAACAGGATGTCTAACCCCTGCAGGAAAGAATGACATCCCACCCAATTAATCCAGCATTAATAAAGAATCAATCAGTTGGGACATTAAATATATTCAAGGGCTGCTAATTGTTGAGTTCATGAACATTTAATAACGTTACCTTTGATACTTGTTGAACTTATTAACTTTTAATCCCTGACCTCATCCAAGATTAATGACTCTCTGCCTGATCCTTTTTTAAATGAGGGCTCCAGCTCAGCCTCTGACAGATGGGCAGCCCAACTGCTGCCAACTGCTTTCCATGCAATATTCAATATGTATGTAACACACACACACACACACACACACACACACACACACACACACACACACACACACACACACACACACACACACACACACACACACACACACACACACACACACACACACGTATACACACATGTGCCCATCACTCTATATTAGCAGTCAGACAAAGGTGGAGACACAGAAATCATTTCATAAGAAAAGCATGCAGGTATAATAGAGAGGGAACTACTCAAAGTCAGTGTATCAGACATTAAACTGCAAACATAATGTAACTAAATAGTAATGTATTAAATGCCCACTTGGTTAGATTACTTTAGGTTTTCTTTAGGTTTATTTTAATTCAAATGTTAGTCCAATCGGGAACTCTTTGATGATTAGTTATAATTAGTTAAAGAAAAATAAAATGGAACTTTTTTTTCATTATATGAGCAAAAAACCACGGTGTTTGTACATTAAAGTGAATTAAATAGAATAACTTTCTTTACCCAGAACTTTTTCACTTTACTCCCTAAAAATGACATAACAGTAGATTAGATTTGACTTTTTCATTGCATACAAGTGCCAGAACAATGAAACACCAGAAGGAGTAGCAAAAGTGCATTAAGATACGTATCTAATGATGCTAAACTAATGTACAGAATGAACAAAAGATAATGGGGTAGTGATAAAAAAGAAGGGATGTAACTGAGATAAAATCAACTAAATGTAAAGTAGTTTCAACATGTATGAACAAAACCTAATGAGTAGTATCGTATGATCTCATTATGTTATTGACAGTATAAACAGTAAGAAGAAATGTAAAATAGACCAAATACAGCTGAATATGGTTAGATATGTAGTTGTAAGCAGATATATGGTCAAATTGTTTTTGAATTAAATGTATTAATAAAGTATTTATATATTTGTTTCTTTTTCTTTTCTCTCTGGGAAAACAAAGCAAAACTACAACTGCCATGAGATGCTGCTGAAAGCTCTGGAAGAAAACCTTATACAAGTAAGTGGACCTTGAGTTACAAATTTAGAACTATTTTCAAGATCAATAATAAAACAAGTTTTAAACCTGCCTCTAACACAGACTTTCTTAATTTATTGTCATAATGTAGTATAAATCATTCATACATCATACTTCACAGGAGGAGTTATGATGGTTGGCAAATATATTAAATACACTTGAAAATGTCCTTATATTCGGTTGTATATTCCCTTACAAATGCATTATAATGTGTTATAAACAAAATATCAATGTTTATACGCTGCTTATAAAATAGGGATGTAAAAATTTTTGTTTTACCAGTACTGGGAGTTTGTTGTATTCTTTTAATATAAAAAAGACGGTACATATCACAATTATTTGCCATAAAAAATGTAATGAAAACTCAACTAAGACATACAAGATGTATAGCCCAACTGTAACCTTAAATCATTGAACTGTAACTCTGGCTGATGACGGTGATCTTACATCATCTTTCAGTTTGAGCCCCCGACACACACACACACACACACACACACACACACACACACACACACACACACACACACACACACACACACACACACACACACACACACACACACGCGCGCACGCACGCACGCACGCACACACACACACATACGCTGCATAGATTAAGATCAGCTAATTAAAGGCTCTAAACTGTCGAGTGTATTCACACACAAATTCTCACAGTGAGTCTCTGTTTTTTTCAGTTTGCTGCAGCAGGGATCAACAGACGGACACTTAACAAGCTGCTCAGCACTAATGCACCAAACCCCTGTCTCACATCTGTAAATGTACAGCAGAGCGGGCAGGGCGGAGATTCTTCTACACTTCTACACATGTACATTTGAAGAGAGATGAGATGTTCACTTCTTTGAAATGGTGACACCTGCATTAACAACTGCAACTAATGATTATTTTCAATATGAATTAATCCAATGATTAGTTCTTTGATTAATTGAGTCCAAAGTACCACTTAAACACTGCTTTATTAAAAAAAAAATGTACATGGAAAAAAACCCAGCAAATTCTTACAGTTGAGAAGCTGAAACCATGGCAAAAACCATGGCAAAAAAAAGCTAATGTCATCATGTAAGAATAACAAGAACTTTGTCTAAATCTAATAGGCTTACATTGGCAAAATTATGAATTATGACTCATTCAGATAGTATTTGATTTAGGAATAAGTAAGTAAGCATTTAATGCTAGCTTTTGGTACTTGACAGTTTTCAATACTTGGTGCTATGGACACATCTTGGCTGGTACAAAACTGGCTTGGCAGTCGTTGATACTTCTCATTTATCACCATATGATATGAAAATATACTCCAAGCCTTGTCAGGACGTGTCACAGCACTCTATAAACTTCCTCCTCCCCCTTCCTTTCTTTAACCTCCACATACATCCTTCAAAGCCTCCCATCTTCGTGCCCTCCTCATCTTTTGTCTGCTTTTCCCTCCAGAATTCCTGCCCGCAGCCTGGAGCCCCCTACTCTGTGTTGCTGTCCATCTGTTGGCTGCAGGGCCTCCTCCACCAGCAGATGTTTACTCCTTCTTCCTCGACCTGGACCTGGAGGTGTGTGGGGCCGGGGGGGATGGTTGACCAGTGGAGGGCTGACCCCTGACCAGGGGAGAGTCTTCATTGACACTAGTGCGGACAATAAGAGGGAACAATGGTATGGACCAAGGAAGTGTCGGGGGGAAGCAGTGGCTGACTGACCGTCTCCATGCATACGTGCCCCACTTTCCCTTGTGTGGAGATATAAAGGAAAAAGTCACACAGTTAGTAGTTATTAAACCTAATGCAGCTTCACCACAGCAGGCTGCATCATTTGGAGAGAAGATAATCATTCATGGTCATCGTCTTTATGTGTTTCAAAATTTCAAAAGTGGAGTAGGAGGAGTACGTTTTTGTGCAAAGCAAACCTTGCTTCCGTTTAAAAAATGCAATATTTCCAACTGTTCTTCAAGTTAAATGTCCTTATAAACAGGTCTGTTCAGTATAATTTCCCATCCAATGTCAATTTATTTAGTTTCAGTCTAAATCTTGACCCGTACCCACCACAAAAACTGGAATGCAACTCAGGTGTTTGGCCATAACTAGGATAAATCAGAAGACTTTATAAAAGATAACTGATAGTACAACATTAGGTGCTGTCAGCTTTGCAGTGGTGGCCTTCCTTATATCCCCATTTGGTTTACTATACTGACAAGAAACACAATGTTTTGGCAACATATCGGCATCGGCTCAGTTTGCACATGCTTATCATGAAAAACCTCTTATCAGAAAAGTCTGCCAGCAGGAAACTAGAAATTCTGTGATAAGGCAAGGAATACACTGGGACAGTATTTAAAGGTAGTTTGTTTTTCACTGTAGTTACAGCAGGAATACATCTGCATTTGGGAAATACACTCATTCTCCTTTTTGCTGAGAGTTTGATGAGAAGGTCGATACCGCTCTCATGTCAGACTCAGCAGGTAATTTACTTAGCTTAGCATAAAGACCAGAAGCAGAGGGGAAACGGCTAGCTTGGCTCTGTCAAAAGTTTAAAAAAAAAATAGCCTAGCAGCACTTTTAAATTTGACTAATTACCACTTTGAATCAGTTTTTTGCCAACAGAAATGTAAACAAACAAGTTATAGTTTTACAGGAGGTTGAAGTGAAATCAACAACATTTGTAATCTGATAGTCCAAACTAAATACACTGCCAGTAACATAACTATTGAAACGTCTTAGTTTTGACTCTTTTATGTTCTGCATATTTTATATTATTGCTGGTCCTCTTTATCATGAAGCATTTATCTGGGAGTTAAAAGGTGCTTTATATATTAGTATTTATGTACTCACTCACTTAATCATCAGGAGAAGGCATTAGGGCTAAAGTTAATCCTACTGTTATGGGCCAAACTTGATTGTTGTGTGGAAGAGCAGAGGGTTTCTTTGTGCTTGTATCTAGTGACAAACAGAGCTCACAGGGGTGGAACTACAGAATTCAACAACTTTTTGGCAAGGATGACTGACAGATTTTGATACTGAAATTGTGAAACTGACAGTGGATTTTGGAGTCAGTCAGCCACTGTTGGTCTGGAATATAATGTTCACAGCAACTTGTGGTAGAATGTAGGTCATAAATAGCTGTGAGAGAAAACATGATTACACACTGCTGTGGGAGCCAGGAGACATTTTTTCTTGCTTGAAAGCCTGTCATGTTAATTAGCCTGAATGTGGTGTCATCAGTCTGTGAAGGTCTACTCAGGCAGTGGGACAGTCTGGGTGCTCTGCTGCCAATGAGTCTGTGTTAATGGCCTGTTTGAACTAGCGTCAATGTTAATGCTGTTGCAACAGTTTCCAGATAAGACAAATGCAAGCGCACAAGTAAGTGTTCTCCCATCAGTAACCTGCACTGAGTTTGAAGTTGTCTCTCAAATGTCCACTGTTAATAACAAGATCCCTCCCTAACCCAGTGGTAGAAAGTACTTTTAGGCTTCATTCACACCAAATCTGGCCCTTGGCAGCGAAAACGCCAGTCTTCCCATTCATTTGTATGTGGGAAGTGCGTTGAGGCTGTAGTGATGGGTACCGCAAGGAAAGCCTAAAAAGCAGCGAAAAGTTGAAACATACGCTACTTTTAGGGAAGCGCAACCCAACGTCACACTGCGCTGGCCAATCACGGAACGTGCCGGCGGTCAGACAAAACACAATGGAGTGAGGAACACAATGAAGACACAAATGGGCCATTTAAGTGACACCCCCATGCCACTGCACAACCCTGCGCTAATTGACACAACGCCTAATTTGATGTGAATGCAACCTTACTCAATTACTGTACTTTCTGTAAGTACATTCATGTACTTGTGTGTCTGAGAAGTATTTAGTTCCTAGTAACTTTGCTGATTAGGCTTTAATATCCAAAATGTATAAGGAGTTTATAAAGTATAACACATTTAGAGATTAAACTCGTTGAATTGGCTCCCTCCCAACCAGCTGCAACTTTTAATGCTGCTTTCATGTTAATTCACTACTAATAATAATCAAAATATATAAAAATTAGTAAGATAACGCTAACCATTGTGCTGCATAATGATTCATGAGTATTTACTTTTGATCATTTAATTACATTTAGCTGATGATACTTCTTCGCATTTATGTAATCATTTAAATGCAGGACGTTTCCTTGTAACAGAGTTTTTTATATTTTTATGTTGCTACTTTTACTGTCAGTAAGGAAAAGATTGTATTACGTCTTCCTACACAAGAAGATCTGTAGAAACTCCATCTGGAAAACTTGAAATGAAATCCTTTTATTTAGCTACTATTTTCTTTACTGGATGTATATAGTAGGCCTCTATCTTAAAATAATCACTTATATTATATGTTTTGGTTTCAGCTGAGAGTTGAAGTCAGGTGAGGGTGTCAAGGTAGCTTGAGCTTCTTTTCTATGATTGAAAACAAGATAAAACTGGAGCGAGACACTGAATACTTGTCATGTCTGCAAGACAAAAAACAAATGCAGTGTTAAATTTTCACAAAACATGAGCAACTTCTGCAGTAAAAGAAAGGTCTCCTCTTGAGAATGTTGCTTCACAAGTACAAAACTACTGGCAGCTAGTGTGTGTGTGTGTGTGTGTGTGTGTGTGCACGCGCGTGTGCGTGTGCGTGTGTGTGTGTGCGTGTGTGTGTGTAAAACTGTCCCTCCCTAGTAGCTACACCCTCCACTCGAAGCTGTAAATGGAGGGTTTGAAAACAGCTCAGTTTGTTGAGTATTGAGGCCATCGGGGGAGAAGAATCCATTAGGACTGTCCCAATTACATGTTACCACAATCCAACACAACAAACTATCCTGCAGATAGCCACACACTGTGTGTTTAACTGAGTCACACTGCCAGATAAATAGAGATACGATTGGGTCTATCAATAACACGGTACACTGCAGGGATGAACTTTATCCGTGGATCACTTTTTATAGCAGCATGTACAAAAGTTTGAAAGGTTATATTGATTCTACTGTGTGCAGGTTGTTTGGAGCTGGTTAGTAAAACAATTGTTCTCCCTTATTGTAAAGGAAAAAAGAAAAAACATTCTTGAACCCTTTTTTACAAGGGAGACCTGGTGAAGACAGCAGTATAAAGTGTTTCAGACAAAACAATACAGAAATCAGTCAGCAGAAAAAACAATACTAAACTTAGTATCATTAGTAATGTTAAATATTTAGGGCTGCCATTGAAAAATGCCCATTATTAAGTCCCAGAGTCCAAAGTGACTATTGTGTCTTCAAATGTTGTTCTGTCCAACCAATAGTCCAAAGATACTCTGTTTACTAGTAAATAAACAGAGAAAATTCTCCCATTGGAGAAACTGGAGCCAGAGAATATTTCTGTCATTTTTGCTTTAAAAAATGACTTGATTATTCTTGCTGCTTAATTTTCTGTCAATCAACTAATCGATTAATCGACTTATCCTTGCAGGTCTAATACTACAGAATTACAGAAAATACTTAATTTCAGGTAGCGCAAAAAATCTTCGGTATCTCGAGTCCTGACATTAGTCTGAGGAAAAGATTGCACGATGAATCTGTGATACCAATCAGGCAGCTGACTTATGGACGGAGATGGCCTACCAACTCAGGAATACGAAGCACAACTATTGGAGAGTGGGGAAGCGACAAAGAGATACAAGAACTGGAGTAATGTGATTCCTCAAAAGAGAGTTAAAGTAATCAAAATACAAGTAAATCATCTTGGATACTTGTTTTGTGTTTTATGGTAGCCTCAGTAGCTTTGGTACATCCACAGATTGTGAATCTTGCCCCCTGGTTATTTGTGTCTGTTGGTGTAAGCTTGTGTAAGGAGGAAATCGGTTTGCGGAGGTTGTATTCGAGGTGAGTGTCTCTGTTCCCCCTCCCCTCTTGTCTCTTTTTTAAGATGTGGGGTGGGGAGCCCGGAGTCACAGGCCTGTGCTTATACCTCTGCAGAGAAGTTCATTAAACTTCATTTACATTCGTGATGCAAATCAGATACTTTATGCGAACAAAGACTGTTCCAGTGAGCAGTGGTTCTTCTCCAAGCCAAAGGTCAGTACACCCCCGTGCTTACAACGCCAGATTAGCTAAAAATGATACTGAAAGACCTTCTCGTTGGAATACTAAAGCACTGTTGTTGTGCTAAAATGGGTGCTGCCTGCCTGATAAGGTATCAGACTCTTAATTGCACATAATTGCACATTCAACATTGTAAATGCAACCAGGTCTGTGCATGAGAAACCTAACTTAAGAAGAAGAAGAATTTAAAAATTAATCAAACAGAAAGTTGAGGAAAAGTTGCAGCAACACAAACACAACAAACATCACATTAACCTCAGGCCGTATACTCAGAGGTGTGTACTGGTAGCCTTTGTCTGGATTTGTCAGTTGGACTGCCTCAGCAGTCTGATTGAACAGGGTCTGTTGGACAGCAATGTTGTTTTTTGACTTTACAAACATGTGTTCTGGCACCATTTTGCAGAGGAACTCGTGCTTTAAACTTTCAAAATAGAGTCCTGAAAGTCCCTAATGTCCTGCTGTGAATCCAGAAGACATTGCATGTGCGTCTGTGTTGAGGCCTGCAGGCACCAGAATCAAGGAAATAACTTATTTGTTATCTGTTTCACAAATACACTAACATTAAATAGTTTAAAATCCATGCAGTGTATAAAAGCTGCTTTATATAACCATCTGTCACATGCTATAAATGAGTGGAAACCAGAAGAAGCGGTGCAATGGTATTGGTTCTTTCTTTAAAAACATATTTGTGACTATGTTATGCCTTGTTTCTGGGACTTCAGTTGTTACAATTTCTGCTCACATCAAAGACAGGAAGTGAGGTTTGGTGTAGGAAAATATAAGTAAAACCATTCGGGAGAGAAACAGCAAAAAGGAAGTATTCACCCTCATCAGTGGAATACTGATTGGTCTGAGTCACTCTGTGTGGGTGGCATTTGAGCTTAACTATTACAAGTATGTGTGCAGTCAGGTCACAACGTGCTTTATCAAAATGTTGCAAAGATGAGAAACTATGATCTATCTATCTATCTATATCTATGTCCAATGTCATTGTGTTATTTGTAAACTTATATCATGTTTTTTGTTGAAAACTACAGACTTGTAAGACAGCTATGTTGCCATTTAATAGAGATTTGAACTCTGTCCTGTTTTTCATATCTTCAAGTAAATCTTACTCCACACTTTTTAAATAAAAATGTACTAAAATCAGGTATATTTATAAAAAAAGGAGCCCACAGTTGCAAGTCCGAGAACAAAAGATATCTGAAAAGAAAGAAGAACATTTTAAAGCATTGTGTCACATCCTCCTTCTTTTCCCTCATCCGGTGAGAGGACAACAGCGTTCCGCGCTCTGATTGGTTAACTAGATGTAACAACAGCCATGATTGGCTGAGAGAGCGATTGCCGCTCCTGAGCTTGTATTTTGAACATAAATACGAGCAGCTTCAGTCTCTTCTTCTCAGAAACTAAGGGCTGTCAGAGAGGGGTACGCTGTGTTGCAGCTCTCTGACACAAGCAACAACTATGTGGCTTTAGCATATTAGCAGGACCAACTCAAATTTTAACTTCACACGGATCTCCGACTCACTTTGGATCGTATGTTTGGAAATGTTTTCTTAAATTGTTGCTAGCTGACTGGTTAGCTTCCGGGTTAGCTTGAAGTTTGGACCGTCTTGCTAATTTGTCACTTTCCGACCCTAAATTCTAACTTAATCTACCACAGAGCAATACCGTCTGCAGGATTTATACAAATTAAGCAGCTAAAGATGGATTCGCTTAATGTTTTTGGCTGCACCAATCCTGTTAACCCCATTTTGAAGAGCAGGCCCGAGGGTATCCCAGGGCTTTCCTCGCTCACTCTGCCCGAGCTGAGCACAAAGGACATGCACTGCAGGAACCTGTTTTCCCCTGGACCCGCCGCTGTGATGTCTCCTGTCACCAATTTGGCTCTGGACATGAACAGTTTTGGACTCGGAAGGTATTATTATGTGATATTTCGTATACTTGTATAACGTTATTCTAAATACAGCTGCTGTTTTTTTTTTTTTTTTTGCAAACAATGCACAACACCTCCCTTTATTCCATCCATTTCCTAGCATGCAATGTCTCCTTAACTGTCCACATCACTGATTTTCACTTTCTATCTTTTTTTTCCCCACACAGCCAATTTGATACACCGAAAAGGAGAAAACATCCACCCCTTGAGAAGGTTTCCTCCTTCGCGTCTGACGTCTCATCTGATGCTGGTGAGCCCCCTGAAAAGCCATTGTCTGTGCTAATCGATGCTGTTAGAATTGATGCCTGAGGGCTTAATGCGTTCATTGCATCTCATTTCATAGTCATGTCCTTAAGATGTGGTCATGTAATTATTGTCAATGGTAGTAGGTACCATATAAGACAGAAAAATTAACAGACTAGTTGCAAATTAACTATAAGTTTATTTGCAACTATTATGTTAATTTTCCAAGCAGACAAGCCAAACTTTTCTTGTGTCTTATGATAGTTAACTACATATTTGTGCTTCAGAGTGTTTGTTGTAGAAAAAAAGCCATCGGACAGTGTCACCTTGATCTTTAGAA
>CM042333.1:1110000-1352500 GCA_023566125.1 Zingel zingel
TCTTACACTATTAACTTAATCATTAGTCTTAACTTAATTAGTCTAATCAAATTCCTTTTTTCTTCTCTCTTTCAGCCTTTTGTACTACCCACAGTGGAAGGCAAACATCAAGACCTCAAGTACATCACCGCAGACACGGTGAGTAGAGGCACTTTGTTGCTGTATCAAAATGGAGCAAACTGTATTTAGAAATGTAATAGTAAATGGGTTTTCTTTGTGGTCCTCAGATGGTGGCGTCTCTGGCCGGCAAATTTAACCATCTCGTGGAGCAGGTCATCGTCATGGACTGCCGCTACCCCTACGAGTTTGAGGGAGGACACATAAAGGTGAGTAAGAATCTCCGTGTTAGGTTTTAAAGCATTACACTTTTGGTTTGACGCTGCAAGTCACTGAGAGCTATACTTCAATTTAATAGTATTTCCCAAGGGGGGGGTGAATTATGGACAATGTTGTGTCAGAAGTTAAGTGTTTCTGCACAAATGCCTCTCAGTTTAAAATAAAGTTTGTCTTTGTCTCAGGGAGCTCTGAACCTGCACCAGGAGGACCAGGTGGAGGACTTCCTCCTCAAAACGCCCATCGTCCCGTCCTGCCCGGACAAACGCGTCGTCATCATCTTCCACTGCGAGTTCTCGTCGGAGCGCGGCCCGCGAATGTGCCGCTTCGTCAGGGAGCGAGACCGCGCCGCCAACGAGTATCCCAACCTCCACTACCCCGAGCTCTACATCCTCAAGGGCGGATACAAAGACTTCTTCCCTCATTTCCAGGTTAGTTTGGCCTTCGCTGAACGGTCAGTGTCGTCACAAGGTCCACTCGTAGCCGTTCGGGAGATTTCAATTGTATCGCTGAATTGAATTAGTTGGGATCGACAAAAATATTGGAAATGAAATGAGGCCGGCTTTGTTCTGGTTGAGTTGGGAGCTGTATTTGGTAAATGTTCCTAATCCTTCCAAAGTGCCTCTTTTACAAAACCACACATAATGTGCAACATTAACCGACAACAGCTAAAAATGCCAAAGAGAAAGATTGCGTCATTGCAACACTAGTTGGGATACTAGGGGGTGGGAGGGGTGGGAATTACCAAAAACCTCACCATACGATTTTATTGCGATTTTTGAACATATTGCAGTATTCTGCGATATATTGCAATTTTATTACTTTTTTTTTTTCTTTTTTTTTTTTTTTTCTTTCTAACTTCAAATTTTTCCCCAATTTCAAATGATGTCCCCAAAAGGAAACGATTGTCAACAGTTTTATCTAAAAAAGATAAATTGCTCTGTTCATCTCACTTCTCCTTTTTTTTTTTTTTTATTGCTGAAAAATGGGATAGTCAAGCACACAAACTGACCAATACATATAATAATAGATTGATACTTGGCGTCTGTGTATCGATACAGTATTGCCCTAGGGGATGGTATATGTACCAAAATGGAGTTCAGATGGTTTAGTCACATGTAGCGGTTATTTTGTTAGGGCCTCAAGCCCCCTTTCCTCATGGAAAATCTAGTGAGCCGTTCTCCCACATAGTGATGGTTGTGTGAAACCCCCGATGGCTCTTCGGTGCTTTGAACTCGTCTCGTTCTCTTCCTGCACAGGCCCAATGTGAACCTCAGTCCTACCGGCCCATGCACCACGAGGACTTCAAGGAGGACCTGAGGAAGTTCCGCCTCAAGAGTCGCACCTGGGCCGGGGAGCGCAGCAAGAGAGACATGTACAGCCGACTGAAGAAGCTGTGAACGCCTCCTCGTCCTCCCAAACTACAACAACACACTGCCTCCCCCTGTACAGACTCTGTACGGACTCCTCTCAGAGCCCGAGGCCTCGCCCCACCAACCAGGAAATACCTTTTGGGACTGCGCCAACAGAAGGGGATTTTAACAAGTCCCTAAAAGTTTCATGTAACTATAGCAAAGTTAGTTATTTATGCAAATTAAAATGGGGGAAAGACTTGACATGATGAACGCTTGATCTGAAGCGCTCGCTGAGGTGCAGTGAATATATTTTATTAAGAAGCAATGTGATCATTTTTAAATAACCACTTGGACCTACTGCCTGTTTTACCTTTTTTATTCCGCTGGCATTTGCAGCACAAATCCCTGCCAGATTGCAATAATACAAACGAACCACACTGCCACATCCCAAGTTTGTCTTTCAGTCTCCTCACTGGATAGGTCTTATTTTGATTACGTCATGTCCCACCTTTTATTGAAGCACTTAATTTAATACCTTGAAATGGTGAGGTGCTTTTTATTTTTTTTATTTGATTTTTTATATATTTTTTTTTTTAATGAATTGTGTTAACCCCATTTAGTTACTGATGTGTTGAAAGTATGCCTTTCTCTAGGCATCCCAAAATGCAAATAGGATATTTGAATGACTTGTGAAATAAATTCAGAGCTTTTTTTCCCCTCTCCTTCCTGATCGGTTGCAATACATGGGAACTTTTTCCTGATCAGAAGATGCCAAAGCAAACAAACTACCTGTTACCTTTGCAGTGAGATTGTTCTGATGCTGCAGGTCAGCAAGTCTGAGGATTTTTGATCTAAAACCTTTCTTTGTTTTGCTTTTATTCTTTTTCTTTTTTTTTTTTTAATTTTCCAAGTTAAATTGTCTTCCCCTCCGTGGAGCTAATGGTGTCGGTTTATAATGAATGGGGTGGTTTGAATATTTTGGTACAGGCTTGTGGGGGAGCTGCTGAAATAAAGAGCCAATGTGTGTGTTGAAATGTGGTGTGCAGAATCTTTTTTTTTTTTTTTTTTTTTTAAATGTCATTTTTTTCTGCTGATAATGTATTCTTGGTTAGGACTGAGAATCACTTAAAGGTTTTTACATTGACCAGAAGATAACTTAATACTGATACTTAATGAATATTAACATGCTTTGTGCAAAAGCTTACCTTAATTTATTAAACTATACTCTAATGTGTAACACAAGCAGCTCTGTCTGCACTTTGCCTAAATAAAATCCAAAGTTATATTTGAAATGTGGGCAAGGCACATCTGGCACCAAATTATCCAAAAAAATGACTGAAAACCTTACTGCTCACTTGAGTAAACGGAGCGTTAGGCAGGTGATGGTGCCCCAGGCCTTTAATTATTTAAATGATTAGTTGTCGATTGACACTATTTGTCTATATTTGATTTAGTAAGCAAACGTTCTGATTTCCAGAGAACTGTCTTTTATGTTGTAAATCCAATATTTAACAATTGAGAGATTAAAGTTCTTAGTTGCAGCCCAACCTTACTTATCAGTCCATGTTCCAGATTAAATACACTAGGAGGTTTTGATTTCAAAGTTGTAAACCTGCTAACAGGCCCAGTGTGCAGGATCCTGTCAAAGCAAACTGGACTTTCTACTTTTGAACTCTAAGAATAGCACATCTGCCGTTTTGTTTGGTCTCTTACTCTGCATGGCGGGGAGACACGTGCTGAACACACAGCAGTTCCTGTTTTTTTCAAATTTTCCCTCTCTAGCAGACTTTGGGAAGGACTTTTCTGCTGCAGCTCATGGCCATACATACATATCCACTTTCCTGTATGCAGAAGGGGGGGGGGGGGGGGGGGTGGTTTTGTGGGGATAGTGCCTGGCAGCCAGCCACTCCTCTGACAGGAAGGGAGAAAAAAATCAGAGCCACCATGTGCTGTAAACACATGACCCATCTGATGGAGAGGTTGCAAAGCACAACTCCCTTCCTTCTGGCACTTCACCAAAGTTTGAAATCGGGCCGTTTCCCAGCGGCCGTGCGACTATGGGAAAGGGAGAGCGAGCCTTTGTTTGCATTCCAAGGATCTAAAGACTTTATTTACAGCAAAGTGTCTGTTGGTTGTCTTGTTAAACTCAACTGAAGATGCTCTAACTCTTCCCTAAACCCTGGAAATAAGGGTAGGCACGATAGGAACAGACGGGGAGGAAGAGGAAAAAATGTGTTTCAGTGATCTTTACATGTATTTGTCAATGGGCCTTTTCCATTCATATCAAACTGCCACCTTTGTCTAAGCAAGACAATGAATCGGCCAGTTGCTGGTTTAAGAGGCGTTGCACCTTTACACGAGGCATGCATAATGCGACACTTGCAAGAGCCTTTTTAAGACAAACTTCATTTCCCACTTCAACGGTTGGTTTTAAAATGTAGATGAGTCCTTGGCAGAAAAACCGAGCCAGATTTTACAACTGGATCCATCCAATTAGGAACTGGAGGTTCCACAAAGAAAAGAGGAGCTTGAACTTTTGTAAAAACCTAGACTAATTATTAGATTAGATTAATAATGTGTGCTTACTGCTTGTTTTGTTATGAATGTCGTTTTTATAATTTGTCGGTAAATCTAAAAGCATTATAAATAAAAGCGGAAGATCGTTTTGGAGGCTAGGTTCTAAAAGTGATTGTATTTGAAAGTATTGCAGATGTAATGTCTGATTGGTCCAGCAGCAGTCAGACAGTCTTCGTTTTATTTCGTGTTCCCCCTCATAATGGCGAATGGTAACGAAAGTGATGATAGTGATTGGACTTCATTAAATCTGTCCACAGTCTTATAATTGTGATTCAAGTTAGAACAACAGTTCGACATTTCAGGAAATGCACTCGTTTGCTTTCTTGACGAGAGTTGGGCGAGAAGATTGATGCCTCAAGATTAAACAAACAAGATGCATCGTGCTTTTAGAGGAGTTGGTATGCAGATTGGGTTACCTTTGGACAGAGCCAGGCTAACTGTTTCTCCTGTTTCCAGTCTGTAGGCTAAAATAAGCTAAGCTAACAGCTGCTGGATTCATATTTACCGTACAGATGAGAATGGTTTCAATTTTTTCCATCTAACCCTCAGCAAGAAAGCAAATAAGCGCATATCCCCAAATGTTGGGCCATTCCTGTACTTCATGTTTTAGCTGTTTACCGTGACATCCAACCTGTGATGAGGGGTCACAGGCGTAAAGGTTGGTATCTCTGCTGTAGATGATGGTTAACAGTGGGGACATGTTCTCCATGTAATGAAATACAACAATGAATTTGCCTTCTCTGGCACAGCACCACCCTGCAGAGTTGCCGCACAAACTACCCCACCCTATCTCTCACCATCTCTCCTTTGTGAATCCACCTCTTTACCCCAGCCTGTCCTGTTTGGTACCCCCACCCGGGGGTCCGGCAGGCAGCTGCGGGGCCAATCAAAGGTGCCCTCACACGAAGCTCCAGCCTGGGTGTCACCTTTAAACCCTTGTTTGCTCTGACCTGCTGACACCGACAGCAAACTGACAAACCGGCTCGTAAAACAAGGTCCTGACAACCTGAAACACGGAGCGTAACACTGTGGTTTCAAAGGAAGGGTGGAGAGGTGGTGGTGGTTTTTTGAAAGTGAACTTTCATTTTGAATGTTATCGAGGATTAGAAACCTATGCCATAGCTCTGTCCTTGCTGCTGTTTCTGCTCTATGCACACATCCTCTGCTGGCTGGGAGGATTTCACCATAAGTTCAGGATGTTTTCATTTTCCCCTTGCTGAGAATACAGCCTAGACAAAAAGATATTTTAGCTGCATGTTGTCTTTAGCTTCCTTTATTTCAAACTCTCGGGGCCTCCCTGTTATTGGTCGTGGTAGCCCTTCACATCCTGTTGTTGTTCTTATTCAGCTGGTTTATTTCATCAGAGGGAACTGTGACTCATAGTGAAACTTGGCCAGGCTTTTCTAGTGGTGTTCATCCTCCGCGCTCACTGCTATGAAAATTCATACTCTTTGAAAATCTGATCCTCTACATGCAGTTTGTGCAGTGAAAATCTTAGGGTTATAAAGTTCCATGCTGACGGATAAATCTGGCTTCACTTTCACTTTGAATTTCCACACTGATTTTGGCTAATCATTACCTGCATTCATCCCACTCATTCACTCCTTTATTGAAGGGTAATGCCTGCAAACGGCTCTGGGCTGATTATTACACACAGCGTGGGTGTTGCAGAAATACTTCTCAGCCACACCTTTTTTAAATGAAAGCTTCATAGAACTAGACTGAACAGTAGGTGTTGGCTTCCTGGTCAAGAGTGTAACTCAAACAGGCCTTTAATTAATGTAGGCAATACTGGCTTAAAGGAATAGCTGAATATTTTGGGTAATATGCTTATTACCCTTTTTTTTTTTTACCAAAAGTTAGATAAGAAGACTGATGTTTGTACAGTATATTGTAGCTAGCCTTTTTTTCATCAAATATGTTGAGCACCAGACAGTACTTATCTGAAATAGTCCAAACAAGACAGACAACATTCATCTCAAGTCAAATTCAATTTAAGCCTCTAATTAATTAGTGCTGGAGAAACTCTAATCATCCTTTGGGAAATCAGTTAATTCAAGACCAGGCTAAATCTAGGACTAGTTTAGCAGGTTTGACCCTGATGATGCCGCCAGGTAAAAAGTCAGAAGCTCACTAGAGTCAGTAGGATTCACTCTCTGTGGGAACATTTATGTCTGTATCAACTCTCATGGCAATCCATCCAATAGATAGACAAGACATTTCACACAGAAAAAAGGCGCTCGAGGAAAAGTCAGGACCCAGGTAGGAACATTGAATTAGTTTGCACCACATTTTATGCAAATCCATGAAGTAGATGTAGAGAAAAACTTTGGGGCAAGACAGTAAGTTCACGTTAAACCTGGCTCCTTGGAGGTTCAATTTAAGCCTTCATTAGTCATGGAGAAGCTTTAATGCTCCGCAGAAAATCAGTTAATTCAAGGCAAGGCTAAATCTAGGACTCGTTTTTGGAGGATCTGATCTGATGATGCCGCTAGTTGGCAGTTCAAGAGATCAACATTTGGATTAATGAGACTGTCCTTCCCTGAAACGACCCCATAAGTCATTTGTTCAAGCAGCAATTACGACTCCTATTTACTTTTATAGTGCCGGTGCCCTCTAGTGGCCTCCCGTAATTAGTATGGGATCAAAGCAGAAAGTAAGGTGATTAAGTATAAGAGTGCTAAATTCCATGTATCCAAGGATGTTTGTTGGGTCTAACAAGCTCAGGACTGGGCGGCCTCTAGCTCACCCAGTAAGAGCATGCGCCCCATGTAGGCTGAGTCCTTGGCAGCGGCCCGGGTTGGAGTCCAACGGGTGGCCCTTTTCTGCGTGTCATATCCTCTCTTTCTCTCCCCCTTTCCTGTCTGTCATCTGTCACTATCGAATAAAGAGAAAAGCCCCCCAAAAAAACAAAAACTAAAAACAAGCTCAGGACTTTGAGCCAGTAGAGAGCGGGGTTTATGGCCCATTTCAAAATAACTTTACGGAACAAATAAAAACTACATAATGTTCTGCGTCACATACGTAACAGGAAGTGAAGTAACGTAGAGATGTAGTGATTTGAACCCAATCCACAATCTTTTTTTCTAAACTTAACCAAGTAGTTTTTGTGCCTAAACCTAACCAAACTACGACTGTTTCACAAAGTTAACAACGTGTTCAAAACTCCAACCGTTACTTTCTGAGGTTTAGAAACGGAAAACACTCCTGTTCGTATTTCCTGCCACCTCTAGGGGCGCTAATTTATGAAACGCTCCTGTGAGCCGTGTTAGAGGGTAGAAATAAACGACCGATATCGCCGTATGGTTTGGAGGGCTGGTTGGGATCAATCCTTTGAGAACCACAAATGTTTATCTAGTAGATGTTGAGGTATTTCCCTGCATAAGTGGACACTTTGACCTGCTGGTGGCGCTAGATGTTAAGGCAGAGGATCAATCACATGGATTCATCTGCTGGGGACCATGACCATCTGTACAACATTGAATTCATCCAGTAGTTGCTGAGATATTTTAGTCTGGATCACCATCCCTAAAGCCATTCAGTCTTATGCACTGGTGTGATGCTGCTCTCATCTCACAGCTGTAACAATAACACAAGCAGAGCAGAATGTCAGAAAAGAGATTTTAATCCCAAAAGAAGAAGTACCGCACCCTCAGGTCTTGTTACAGCGCGTCTCAGCAGCAGCAAGTGTGTGCAGGGCAGAGGGTGAGGAGGTTAACAGGGCAGTGGAGTGAATACATTTTCTTTCTTTCTTTTCCCTCCACCACACACACACACACACACACACACACACACACACACACACACACACACACACACACACACACACACACACACACACACACACACACACACACACACACACACACACACACACTGAGCAGGGCCTCTGAGAGTGAAGAAGCGTGACCAGCAGCAGCTGTTGGATTAACAGCTGCCTCTGTTTGTCTGCTGAGACCCCAGAAACACTGATCTCACTCAGCCTCTCTGCAGCCTCCTTCTGCCTGTTTTCTTCCACATCTACACTACTCTACACTGTGTCAGACTCTTATCGATGTTGGTCTTTGGGTCCTTTGGAATTCAATTAAGGTTGATCTGATCTGGTCAATTAATCGTTTTAGTACGTTTTCCACAAAAATGACTCAAATCCAATGATCTTATGTGTTGGGGTGTTGATCGTACAAAATAGGCAATTTGAAGACCTTTGAAAAGACTGATTGGCCTTTTTCAAAATGTTCTGGAATTTTAGACAAAAAGATAAATCGATTAATCAAACAGACCCTATATCCTATCTTCACGTTCCTAAACAATCTGACTGGTGAAGCTTTCATTTTCTTATTAGTTTAAAATCACATTATGCTTCATTTTTCTGTTATGTTTTCATGTATTTTGCTTGCTTGTTTACTCATTCGGAATATTATACATACATAGCATACACACACATTATATACTATGTACAGTTTTTGTTTATTTCACATATATACGTATGTGTTATGTATACTTTCGGCTGTTTCTGTGGATATTCATCATGGAGGAAAGTAGCATTATTATCTATCTCCTTTGTGTCTGGATGCTGTTGGTTTATGTCTATAATGGTCATGGGATTCCTGTAGCAGGGGGTGGGGTTGGGAGGAATGGGTAGTTTAGGTTGTTGTTTTTGTGTATGTCACTTTTATAAATAATCAATATAATATAATATAATATGTGTATGTATGTAATGTAATGTAATATCAAAGCCGATCTAGAAATTATTTGGTAATATACTGCGGGCGCCATCTATTGGTTCAAACAACGCATAGGAACGGTAGCCAAAAGAGGTCAGCTGACCAACGCGGAAGTGAGTAATCAGGATCAACATTGTAAACACTGTCCACGAGAAATAAGTGGCTTTTTTGTGCCTTTTTCTCCACACATGACAGCATGGTCCGGTGTTTCCTGATCCACACAGTGTGTTCGGTCAGTGCTCTCGGTGCCGGGGAGAGTCGGCTGCTCTACTCCCGGCTCTTCGGTCCCGATGAAGGCATCTTTTCCGACCGGGAGCGGGGGCTCAGCCCGGAGGAGAGACGACTGGAGCAGAAGGAGAGGATAGCCGTGGTAGCAAGGTGAGTCGGGTTTTTAAGAAGTCAGGCTCTTTGAATTTATTTATTTCAATTACAAAAAAGTTTAGTCTATTTTCATCTATAAATAAAGTGGACCATATAGGCAGTGCTACGCTAGATAGCCTACTGTACAATCATCTTGTTATGTCTGTTAGTTCTGTCTTCAGTAATCTCACAGGAGGACATTCAGTTCCTCTAACGTTACATACGTAGAAAGATGACTGTATGCTAATCTAATGAATGATACATTACTAATGTGTAAGCGTCACTAATGTTGGAGCTGCTGAAGGTGGAGCTAATTTGACTTACTTGACTTACTGCAGAGTAGCTTAATCTATAACGATATCATTTATCAGTTGATTTAAATATTGTATTATCTGCAAGTAACAAGTGACTAAATCTGTCAAATAAATGTAGTGGAGTAAGAAGAACGATATCTGCCTGAAATGTAGTGGAGTAGAAGTATAAAGTAGCATAAAATGGAAACACTAGTAAAAGTATGTCAACCGACTTACAGTAGGCTACCTGAGTAAATGTGCGTCTGCATATAGCGTTACTCATCAGCACCAATAGACTGCTTTACCTATTGTCAACAAGACGGACCAATAAGTCCTGATGGCCATGATGTAGTTGAAGTCAGAGGGTTACAAAGATGTCAGGAACTACAAACTTCCAATTTAAGCAATGCATAACATTTAACACTCGCTTTTTCTGAACCAAATTAAAAACGAAGGCACGTAAGATTAAAATGATGATGTAAACTAATAATGAACCCAAACGTATGCAATTCACATGATTCAGTTATGGCTTTCTCCATCTTATTAGCATCCTGATGCTGCTGCTTGTAAAGTTTCCCAGTGAGATCTTATAATCCTCCACACACTTCCAGTCTCTAAGTGTAGTAGGGCAATACACAAATACACAGTCACACAGTAGATTATGTACTGTATTTGGACGGGCCTTATGGTCTTACTGCTTATGTATTTTTCAAATTAAGGCCACATTTCCCATAAACTCCAGTGCTCCTTGTGTCAAGAGGATGGTGCTCATTCCATGTCTTTCTTCTTGATATTGCTGTATAGGTATTTGACATGTTTTTGGCTGTGTTGATGATAGTAAACCTTTCATCTGGAATCACTTTGACTCTGTTTATCCGAGCAGAACAGCACCCTCTTCCTGTTTTCCACTATATTGCATCCACTCTTCTTTCTGCATCCTGCTGATTTCTGAT
Organism: Zingel zingel; assembly: GCA_023566125.1. Classification (NCBI taxonomy): domain Eukaryota; kingdom Metazoa; phylum Chordata; class Actinopteri; order Perciformes; family Percidae; genus Zingel; species Zingel zingel. The sequence continues at coordinate 1,120,596 of CM042333.1, forward strand.
GGCACTCGATGTAAAAAAAAGCATCACAGAGGCCAGTGGAGTCTGTCAATCGTCTCTGCATTCGTCTCATTTGTTTTCAGTATACGAGGATTTTATTTCCCAGCGTGTGTGTAGTTTTCTCTTCTCCCACAGGACAACCTGTAACTACCGATTATTACTCACTCTCTGCACAGTAGGAAAGACTGTGTAGTTTTCATATTCATTTTCTAGCATGAAGGAAAAACGGACTTTCTGAACATTCTGTAAAAGGCCTCATTTATACTAAGTTATTAATGTATACTCAGTAATTAATGTTAAAATGCTGCATCTGTGATTCACTGTAGCACAAAGATAGGCAACTGGGCAGGAAACCCTTGGCCCATGAGGCTGTTTGACTGACAAGTTCTCAAATATAGTAATATATAATATATATTTGCTTGCTTTCCTTTATTTCATATCATTGTAAAGCAAAAGCCTCTGGGTTTTAGTTTTATTTAGACAGACAAAATATCCAATTTTTAGGCATCACTTTACATCGCCTCTGTTAATCTATAATGGGAATTTGTCTTTAGTTTGCAATTTTAAACACACAAAACACATTTAAAAACTTTACAAAAAGTAATCAAGTAAAAGGATAGGTTAACGAAAAATAAATATTTGCATTACTTCCTGCTCTAATCATAGTTGATGTCAGGTGAAGTCTGGTTGCCTGCCTGGTTCTGTATTTCTGACTATATCCCACTGCTCCTCTGGGACTCAGGCAGGTCCGCAGTGCCGTCTCTCTGTCCCGGGAGGCTTCGGCCCGGGTGCTGGTGGAGACGGTGCCCGGGGAGGAGGCGCTGGCCCTGCAGGAGGCCGACAGCGGAGTGGTGCGTCTCCGAGCTGGAGACCCCTTCTCTGAGGAGATGAGCGCTCTGTGGCTGGGAGTCCAGAGTCTGGGCTTCACGCTGGTTTGTGAGCCCCATGAGAACCTCCTGCTGGCTGAGGGCACCCTGCGCAACCTGACCCGACACTGCCTGGAGCACCTGCACATGCTGGGGCAGGGCAGCGAGGTGAGCGCCACACAGACAGGCTTCCATTTTCAGAAACGGGCTCCAGTATGTGTCGCACATTCAGGAACCCTTGTACACTCTGCACCAAAGTGATCAAGTAGCACAGGGCAACTCCAAATGGCAGCATGTGGAAAATATCTGCATGATTTCTGATACATTCCTGGACTTGATTAACATGCATACTTGATCTAGACCTGGTCTGATGTGATCTGGATGGAGAAAAAACTGTGAAATCACAAATACAGTTAATGTTTCACAGATCTGACAGAGGTTTTAAACTGTCTCTGGAGTCTCCATGTTAATAAAGTCCAGGACTGAAAAGTCTAAGTACAGTGGTTTTTGATCTAGACTTGGTCTGATGCGGTCTAAATAAAGAAAAAGCAGTGAAATCGCTAACCCTTTTTCTGTTTTGGAACAAATAGAATAAAGGTTTCTCAAATCCCCCCCCTTAAAACAGTGTGGCTATAGAGGATTGGCTGATACATATTATTATCCCTCTTATGTTACCCCTAACGTTTAAACCTGGAAGCCATTTTCAGCCTTGTCTGGCCGTGTTCGACGTCCTGTTGGCCAGTTGGCGAAGCAGGGATTAGAGGAGGACCAGATTGCTAATTGCAGTTTTAGCTCTGTCGCTGCTATTTGGGACACACATTTTAGCCTGGTGATATAATCGACAAATCCCATGAAAAGACCAAGACCAACAATGAATAGTTGCCAAAGCCTCAAATACCTTATTCCTCTGTGAGCTCCATTGTTGTCCAAAAACTATTAAAACCCATCAACGAGCCGCACTGTATCACTGGGTGACATGTTCCTTTATTACCATCAGCACACACACACACACACACACACACACACACACACACACACACACACACACACACACACACACACACACACACACACACACACACACACACACACACACACACTACTCACTAGAGAAGGCCCTAAAATCTCTTCAACCACACAGTTTACCTCCACAGAAGAACGGTTGCTGTGTTGAGCATTTAGCATTGCTCAACAGCAACAACTCATTATACATTATGGATACGGCAATACAAAAAAAACCCCAGGCAGCAGTAATGAAAAGATTGCGGCCGTGCAGGTATTATTACCAACTGTAACTAACTGTGATCGTAGAAAGGTCTGCATGGCGGCGTTTAAAAAAAAAAAAAAAAAAAAAAAAAAAGTCAAACAAATGGCTTTTCCAGATTGGATGTCTACACTAGAAAATGGGGAAAGTACCTGAGCTCTCTGGGGGGCTCCTAAGAAGCTCTGTGCTGGGGAGAGACGTGTATGATGGGCTTATGGTGGTGTCATTACACTATGTTAATTTGGTTTACAGTTGGTCTATTTTGTTTTATGGTCTTATATATGGTTATCGTGTCATCTTTTGTTGTAAGGATTGACCAATTATCGGCCTGGCCGATATTTGGCAATTTGCGCATTACCTGTATTTTCATGTCGCGAATTGTATGTTTTGTATGTTGTTTAAAAAACAAATACCAATTGTTAGTCACAGAAAAAACGGTGTGTGTGGCGTGGTCACTAACAGCAACCCTTTCCCTCCAGGTTCTGCTGAGGAGCAACCGCGTGGATGGTCTGCTCAGCCGCCTGCTTCCTCACGGCCAGCTCCTCTTCCTCAACCACCGCTTCGCCCAGGCTCTGGAGAAGGAAGTAGCTGCTTACATGGCCAAGTGAACCAGAGCAGCCCCGGTGTACCACGTCCAGTCCAAGGCTAATTACCGCGAGCTGTGACTGCTGGCGTTCAAACAAACTGGCTGTTCACCATTGGTGACATTTCTGCGGCGGCGGTAGAAGGAGAACAGACTACTGGCAGCTGCTGCTGCTTGTGATTGCACGAGGTAGTAAACACACACAGAGTGAACACATATCTCCCTCTGCCACTTGCAGCTCACTGTTGACTGTTGACTGCGTGGGAGGCTTCAGTTCAAATCCCGTTTGTCAAATTGAAGAGTGAAAAGGGAAAATGTGGCAGATTAAAGAGTGCAGCTGAAGAGGCCAGTTAAAAGCTTACTCGTCAACATCAAAGACTCTTTATCTGATTCACAGTACTTGAAATGTCACGGTGGGACCTTGAGGAGCCAGACCAGACCTGTTTTGTTTGAGAAATCTGGGAATATAAATGAATCTCAAAGTGCTTTATTGCCTCACTGTGACTTCTAATGCACCTTTTGTTCTTAAAGGCCCTGACACACCAACCCGATTATCGGCCGTTGGACAGTCTGGCGAGGTCGGTGAGGTCTGTTCGGTGTGTTCCGTGCCGTCGTCAGTCGTAGGAGCCGTCGGCATCCATTTTGGTGGGCAGTCTGACTCAATGACCAATGTGATTGGTGGAGTGCTAGCCCTTGACTAGCCAATCAGTGCACGAGAAAACCGGAGCTGACAACGCCAGTATCTTCTTATGACTAGCCATCATCTTTCCTTCCGTTCAGCGAGTAATGACAACAGCGATCCTTCTTGACTACTATCACCACTCTCTGATGAAAACAATGACTGACGACAGCGTGCTCTGTGTTTACCAGGTCTAGAGAGATGTTCCGTCATTTCCAGTTTTGATTTTTTGGGTGACAATACAGATTAGCGCCGCCTGCTGTTAGGGAGACGTATTACGTCACGCAGAACATACGCTCAAGTCAGCGTCGCTTCACCGCTGCGGACTGGCTGCGTGCTCCGTCGTCCCTCAATACCCACCAGGTCCGGATGTGTTGCGGCACAGCCGCGGCCATGACTGACAGCTGCAGTCACGATGACCCACGAGATCTCGCGAGTTCACGTAGAATAGAACCACAAAACCAACAACAGTTTGTTTCCATCCAGAGGAGGGGAAACAACTCTGAGCTGTGTTTTCAAGGTGTAGTGCAGGGAGATATGATCCGCCGTGAGCACGCTGGATTTTACTTTGAAAATTAACCGGATGTTTCATTTTGTTTCTGTGTTCGACTTCCTGTCCCGCACTATCTGCCGTGTGCTGAATTGCTGTGGAGCTCTCCGGCGTCCGGCAAAAATAGAAGCTCTGTGTATCTGCTCCAGAGGGCTGGGACTGACTGAGCTGGGACGGAGTAGGGACGCAGCCGTTCTGCAGTCAGTGGAAATACACACACTGACTTTAACGGAAACCTAATGACTCCGTCGTTGTTCCGGAGACGTGCCGCAGACGTTCCGCATCCAGTGGAAATTGCCGGTCAGTGTGTTCATAGAGAGAGAGAGAGAGAGAGAGAGAGAGAGAGAGAGAGAGAGAGAGAGAGAGACATGCAGCAAAGGGCCGCAGGTCAGAGTCTAACCCGGGCCCGCTGCGTCGAGGAGTAATCCTCTATATATGGGTGCCCACTCTACCAACTGAGCTATCTGGACACAACACAAAACATACCTTCGTCATCACCACCCACCCTGACAAAAACTGTAAACCAAATAAACATAGTGTAATGACACCACCATAAGCCCATCATACACGTCTCTCCCCAGCACAAAGCTTCTTAGGAGCCCTCCAGAGAGCTCAGGTACTTTCCCCATTTTCTAGTGTAGACATCCAATCTGGCAAACCATTTATATTGACATCTTGTCAAAAGCTGCCATCCTAGCCTTCTCACAAGCCCTCTCCTGGATTGATGCCACCCCTTCATTCCTCCATCAGGAAAGCAGTTTTTTATTTTTTTATTTATGTTTTTGTGCAGTACAGAGTATGATTCATCTCACATCAACAAACAGCAGAAATGAAGCAAAGAAAGATCAAAGATCAAACCCAAAACATCATCATTCTTGAGAAATGAAATGTTATGAAACCAAACTGAAAAAAAAAACAGAATAAAACAGGATATGGTCAACTGCAACTGAAACATCCAGACACAACCATTAACAGATGTAATGCTGTACCTACCTTGTGAACATCTGTTGTACCTCCGACCCCCCCGTGAAGCCCGACTCTCCTGCTCTTCCTCCCCCTGGCCTCATAAAAGCCTGACACTTTCTGTTACCGCCAGCCAAATCCCAAACCAGGGCCGTGATTTGCTTTGATCTTCTCCTTTTTCTCCCCGTATTACAAAAATAAAACTCTTTTTTAGCATTACCCAAGGCGTGTTCTTTGAAACTTGTGTAGCCTACTCTGCAATCAAGGACACGCGGTGCGTTTTTTCCAAAAACGAGGCACCGGGGATCGCACATTGAAAATGATAGAACACGTGAGAAGGATTTAGAGGTTGTGTACATCTCATGGGGAATAAAAAAAGACCTAACTTCAGCTGGATAAAAACACCTGAGAACTGAATAACACAACTGAATCAGAAAAGTACGGAGCCCCCCTGGTGTCAGCTGATTAAAAAAAAACTAAACCGTGCGCACGGATTCATAATTAATTAATTTAATGTTTAAATAAGGTAGTGTCTCCAAACTTATCTCAATTATAACTTGTCTCATTGTAGTTGTACTACAGCACTTACTTTTAAAAAATAAGTTTGGAGACACTACCTTACTTAAACATTAAATGAATAGATATTATAGTGTCGGTGTTGTAGTTTGTAGATGGTCCCTGAACACGTCCGGTCTGACTGACTACCGTCTCACCTCCGGCTGCAGAGACCAATCATGTTATTCCTCCAGGTCGGAGGACGGCTCGTGTTGATGAAATGAGTTAGTAGCTTGTTGTTAGCCTCACTACGTTAGGAAAGATGCGTAGTTTGTGTTTTAATAACATTTCGCTATAGAGAATTATCCCAGAAGTTCGAATCTGTGAATATCTTTCTAATTTTGCTTACATTTATAAAACCGAGAGCACGGATTATGAATCTGTGCGCACGGTTTAGTTTTTTTATCAGCTGACACCTGGGGGCTCCGTAGAAAAGCAGTAAGTTCCACTGTAGGACCAGCAGAGGGCGATGTCTTTTTTTATTTAGGATCCCCATTAGTTGTTACCGTAGTAACAACTATTCTTCCTGGTGTCCACACAAAAGATGAAACATAACAAGACAATCAACATTACATTAATACTTCCATATTGTCCGTACAATAAATAAATGATATATAATTAATAATTCCACATTATCAATAAAATATAGTTCTGCTGATACCTTCACATTTCCTTCTCAACAAACGGTTGCCACAAGTAACCAGTGGACAGGTCCCAGTGCACACTAGTGTCCATACTCAGGTAAACAACAGAATATTAATCCACATTCACATCCTCACTATCATATGCAGTTTAAGATGATTTCTTTTTGACTAATTACAAATTGTACTCACTTTTTAAAACTGATCTCACTTGTTATCTGTGTTAAATGCAGTTATAATCTGTTCCAATTTGACATCGCCCTATACATTACAGTTTTCTTTATAGCATTAGTTTTAGGTAAAGGTAGTGTGAAGCATCCCATAAAGGCTTGCATAGTGTGTGATAGTGCCTGTTCACACAGGCACAGATTTGTCTTATATACTGGACCAGGCTATATGTCAGTCTTTCTTCTAGCCTCATCCATAACATCCCTCCAACAATGCTCCTCATAGAGCAGTGAAGAGCAAGACGGGCAGATCGGTTCTGCATAAGCTGGATCTTTTTCATTTCTTGTTTAGCAGCACTAGAGCAGATTGCGTTCCTGTCAGTGTCAATGTGCAGTCAAGGACATTGTGGAGAAACCAAATAATATTTCAAGTTCATTTTTGAGCTAAAAGCTTTCACATGCAACCTTCTTGAAAGATAAACCTGGCTTTATTGTGTACTGTACTGCCAAAGGTATGCAGACACATCTGACACAAATTATTATTCAAAGCAGAGTCATTTTATTTGTCTTACAACATGTCTGGCAGGGATCTTTGACCCTTCATCTCAAATTAGCTCTTTGAGCAGACAAACAATTTTTCAGTCAGATTCCAGTTTATAGTTTGTATAAATACATTTAGTACTGATTAACTCTTGAAATATGACAAACCGGGGTCTTCTCCACTAGAGGGCAGTGTGTAGCCAGACATGATGAGAGCAGCAGTCTGATAATAAGAGACAGATAGTGACACGAGCAGAAATCCACTGGCAACAAAATCAGGAATGCTGCGGCTGCTTCGAAACAATTTAGAAGGAGCTGCTAAACATCAAACAAACAGCGCTGAGACTGTTTTCGTGTGTGTGAAACCAGTTTGTAATTACTACCAATTAGTGGTGCAAAGACATAGGAAGTTGATCTTTGCCTACACACAGCTGTTTGATAAAATGCATGAGTTAATGTCAAGTGGAGTAAAATTAGATGTGTTTCACTTTTATCCCCCGTGATTGTTTGTAGGCAGGGTGATCAATGTAATAACATATACATGTGTAGCCTGCTTTAATGTGGCGTTGAAACGAAAACCTGAACACACTCGGGCTTCAGTAGCACTTACAGAGGGAATACATTGAAGGCCATTAACTGAAGTACATACAGTTCTAGATCTGCAAAGATGAATTGATTAGTTGTCAACTATTAAATCAATCGGCAACTATTTTGATAATCACATTTGAGTAATTTTTTAGGGGAAAAAAAAAAAAGCAAAAATTCTCTGGTTCAAGCTTGTTAAATGTGAATATGTTCTAGTTTCTTTACTCTTCTATGACAGTGAACTGAATATATTTGAGTTGTGCACATCATCTTGGGCTTTGGGTAGTCTATATCAACAACGTTTCATTTTCGGGATTGAAATTCCGCCGGATGTCCTTCTTTTTGGCCGGATGTCCATCACCTTCCTCTTTCTTTGTGTCGGCATTCTATCCTCTGGTGGATTTGTGAGGACTATGGTTAACTGCTCCTCAGATCTCTGCAGGGTAAATCCAGACAGCTAGCTAGACTATCTGTCCAATCTGAGTTTTTGTTGCACGACTAAAACAACCTTTGAACGTATAAGTTCCACCAAAACAAGTTCCTTCCCGAGGCTGTTTTGCAGAGGCACCGTGGCTCTGCTCGGTGCTTAGCGACGATTGTGATTGGTTTAAAGAAATGCCAATAAATCAGAGCACGTTTTCCTCCCATCCCGGAATGCTGTGTGGACTGGTCCGGCAATGCGAGACTAGGCTTTTGGAAACTCTAATCGACATTTTTCACCATTTTCTGACATTTTATAGACCAAACAACTAATCGATTAATCGACAATGACAAAAATCGTTAGTTGCAGCCCTAGAAAATTCTCATAGCAAAAAAAATCTTGTGCCATTCACCGACTTTGCATAGTGGTTTTTAGCAGCCCGGCGTTGAAAACAACCAACCAGATGGAGAGTTGGGCCAGTTTCTCTCGGGGACCCAAAGGTCAAACTGCAGGAGGCAGCAGTGCCAGCAGATCAGAGGCAAAGTCTGGGGAGCTGCTTTGTACATGAGCTGGAGGGCACTGCTGACTCACTGACAGTGGTGGAAGAAGTCTTCAGATCCCTTACTTGAGTAAAAGTACTACATTAATACCACACTGTAAAAAAAATACTTCTACTACTTAAGTAGAAGTATGTAAGTATCATAAATGAATGAATCAAAATGTACTTAAAGTATTAAAAGTAAAAGTACTCGATGCAGAAATATCCTCACGTTTTAGAAACTGGAAATGATCACAATCATCATTTCAGCTGGACTTGTAGGCCGTTATGCTCTATTGTTGGGTAGTTTAATTTATAATAAAATATATTAGTATATTTATAAACTATATGTGTTTTATGTGCAGTAACTAGTAACTAAAGCTGTCAGATTAATGTAGGGGAGTAAAAAGTACTCTCTCTGAAATGTAGTGGAGTAGAAGTAAGTGGCATGGAAAGAAAAACTCAAGTAAAATACCTCAACAAAAATGTTGTACTTAAGTACAGTACTTGAGTAAATGTATTTAGTTACATTCCACCCCTGCTCACTGAGTCATGAGGGAAGGGCCTGCGGAGCACCTCATACTTGGATGGTAGGGGAGTGCAGAGGTTGTCTGGCACAGATTTTACAGATCTAGATATGAACCTTCTGAGCTGTCTTCTCCATCCTCCTCCTGCTCCCCTCCCCTCCAATCCCTTCCCTTCCCATCCTGCCTCTCTGCTTCCAGCTGCCCTCATATCCACTCATCATCCATCCAGGCTGACCAGACCAAAGCTGACATTGTCACAGCCCATCTCAGTCACTCGCTCAATCTTTTCTTCTTCTTGCGTTTTGTTCACTCCCTGGAACCAGCCTGAAGCTCCCAACAAAAGATTTTCTCATTGTATTTAGAGACTGGCCATTGAATATGCCAACTCCTCGAGTTTAAGGATTTTCCTCTTAATATTTCTTCTCCTACCTCATTAGATGTCTCCCTGACTATTGTATGGCTCATGGCGAGAGCACTGTGGAGAAAATGGGCTCAGCTCCAGCCAGGGGACACAATATGAATTTCAATGCGAGTTGACGACTTATTCACTTGAGCCTCTGTCAGGGCATGCGGCATGAAATACCTGAACGTCACAGCTCCCTTTCATTTACATTAGGCATCATTTCTATTCCCTTTCATGCATACATCTCTAGAATTTCAAACATTCCTCTCATAGGCGAATGCTAAGTGGAGTTTCTATTTGAGTGGAGGTTGAGGAATGCTCAGTGATAACAGCTAAACGCCACTCATATTAAGTGTCATAACAGATCTGTGTGATCAGTAGTAGATTTCTGCATTCTCCCCTGCCTGTGTAGGAGGGAGCTTATCTTTTTGAAATACAGTATGTAGGCGATGGCATGCTTAACTTGAATAAATGGCTTGGATCATCATTTCCTAATGTTTGTTCTTTGCCATATTTCTGCAAATTATACCTGAAAAACACCCCCTCCACACACATGCACAGAGAGAATTGCCATTCCCCTCCCAGGCTCATCCAATCTATCAAGCATCAGAAGAGAGATGTTCTCTTTTAGCATCTCAAATCGCGTTAGATTTCCAATTTCAAGCCATTTAATTCATGTTATTTCCCCAGCCCCTAAAAAAGAATCAAAAGAACCAATCTGCATGATGCGCCTGCTGTGTTTAGGTATTGCTTGTCAGTGTGAGACTGACATCACACCACTTCAAACAACTCAATTAATTGAAAATGTAAGTCAATTAATTCTTAATTAAGCTCCCTCTGCAGTGCCATTTCTCTGTAGGTTTGCCGTTGCTGCTCATTATCAATGAGAAGGCAGCGCTGTCTGCGGGGCAACAGTCGACTACACAACAACTTCACAGAAAGAAATGAAAACAAAGGCTTTCATAGTTTCCATTTTCCGCGTTCCTTTTTGGTTCTTTTTGTTTTTCCCCACAAATTGATTTGTTGATCTGTAAGTAAGCTAAGTGATAAAGTAGTCTAGACTGAAAAATGCCACATGTTCCTCATGTTCTGATAGCGACTCAGTGGGGATTATATGACGAACCGGATGCCATCTGCCTCTGCACGGAAGGCAGCCTTATTATTTTTCACCATTATTTAAATTGAAGCTAGGCAGACAGATACTTTCTCACTCTCAAAAATACCACTTTAACTGTGAGCTCGTTTTTTTTTTATCCTGCAGGAAACCATTATGCTTCTTTATAACTTGCAATTGGTCATTAATTGCAAACAATTAACAGTAATTAAAATAATTGTGCAGAGGTTATAGCTTGGTTGCGGTGTAACACATCATCCGGGATCATAATATTTACTGCTCCGAGCAAATGTGATCATATCCACTACAGAGTACCAGCTGTAAAATGTTACGACCTCCTCAATAAATTTACATCCGAGAATGGCTGACTCTTTTTATGGTAAAAGTACAGTGAGACTGTGTGTCACTGTACTTTACTCAGGCCTGGAGGGTTTAATGGGTCATACCCTTTTATCACACACTTTTACCACTCCCTTCCTTCTCCCCTCAGCTCCTCCCAGCATCATTCAACACTGTGGAGGTCAGAGGATTAGGCAAGTTTAAACTGGGTGGTGGCTTCAAAGTATTTGTATTCAAGCTAGTTGTTATGTGTTTAAGTTTTAGAAATAAAACCTGATACAGTTTATCATGACACTAAATATATCAAAATGTAGAGACTGAGGGTATTTTGCTACAAGAACCAGTCAAAAGTTTCATACAGTTGTTTTGCTAATAATGATTAATTTGCAAAAAACATTTAGATTTTCAAGATTAAGGACAACTATTTGTTGTCAGCCAGACTTAAAGCAGCATTGACTGGTTTTTGGCCATTAGGGGGCAGAAGCAAGATACAAGAAGAACTCAGAAACAAGCTGACAGATTCTAACCACTGACGTCATTTACAGTTGTTATGGCTAAAGGCGGATTTATCTAGCTCCTCTGGACAACCATAAATCTGCATTGCCTGCGTAGATTCTACGCAAAGCCTATGCCGTAGCCTACGCAAGTGGCCTGAGGTTTATACTTTTGGCCTGGTGTCTGCATCGATCTAGCGTATCTCTTCAAAAGAATAGCAGAGCCGGCATGTGGTGAGTGTGTGGTAGAGAGAGTGAGAGAGTACCGACTCTAGTGGTGGAGACGGAGAAACAAAGTGTCTCCCCTGTGTTTTCTGACCACTGTGGGAAAGCTGTAGCAGGAAAAGTTAACCCTCTCCTTGATTTCATGTTGTGTACGGAGAAGGAGAACCCGGAAATTAGAAGTAGCCTAGTAGAGGTCCTGGGTAAGATTTGTATGCACTTCATTTAGCAGAGAATATCTCAACTGTTATAGACTAATATGACCCCATTGAACAACGTGGGATGTGTGCCAAAATCTCTACCTGGGACGAAAGTCTTGAAAATGACCACAATAGGTGACACTGTTATCACACTACAGGTGAATGGGACTTTTTCTTCCCTTTTATAGATATCCTCATACATTTCTACCAGATTAATCTTCATATTAAGAGAAATATTTTTTGTATTACACTTTGTCTAAACATTTTTAATATAATATGCAAATGAGGTAATATCTCATTAAATATGCGTCCATATAAACCCTTGAAGCTACAGATTTTCTGAGCTGATCACAATGTTCACAATGACCACGATTATAAGGTCATAGAAGAGTGTAAGCATTCTGATTTGATAGTGTTGCAAGTACTGCAAATGCAAGGCAGGCAATACTTGTAAAAATCCTATCACTGAATGAGCTCTCAGCATCATCCCCATACATAGACTCTGTTGTGAAAGTTTTACCTTGTACTACAGGGAATAAACCTGTTGTTTTGTATTTTTCACTTTAAGTTAATGTTCCAATGATAATAGCAAGGTTGGCTATAATATGTCTGTATATTAATCAAATACTTGTTTTCTTTCTTTAAAAAAAAGTCCCTTGTTTGTATACAATTGTATTTATAATTTTCCATTCAATACAGCACAAAACAGGACAGCCCCCCCACACACACGACATCCACACTGAACATCTACAGAAACACAATTAAAAATATCAAACCAGAATTCTTACACTTACACTACATGGTCATTGTAAACATTGTGATCACCTCAGAAAATCTGTAGCTTCAAGGGTTTATATGTATATATATATATATATATATATTTAATGAGATATTGCCTAATTTGCATATTTTATTTTATTTTTAAGACAAAGTGTAATACAAAAAGAATTTCTCTTAATACGAAGATTAAACTGTTAGAAATGTATGAGGATATCTATAAAGGGGAAAAAAAGTCCCATTCACCTGTAGTTTGATAATAGCGTCACCTATTGTGTGTCCGGGTTCTCGGCAGTAAGTCGGACTCGTTTCAGGTGAGAGTTGGCCTCCGCCAGGGCTGCGCTTTGTCACCAATCCTGTTTGTAGTATTTATGGACAGGATATTGTGGTATCTGAAGGGCCTATAAGGTTAAAGTCTGTATAAAGCTCAAATGTGCTGAGACATTATGAGCACTGTGTTAGTGACCTAAGTTTAATGATTTTCCTCTCAGCAGAGTGATGTGTTGAAGAGGATGTTCTATTTGATTCTGTGATTGGTGGCTGAGTGGGATCAATGAATTTATGTGTAGTGTTGGAGCCCCCCAGATGGACTCGGACCTTTACTTGCCAACTCACATCTGTTTACTTTAACATGTTACCTAAACGTACCCCTTATAACCCTGTTCTTGCTGAAGCAAGACAGAGTGACCATTTTGAGAATTGAGAACTGTCCTCTCCAGATCTACTGCAGGGTCTGTAAGTTGATGCTGAATTTTGATGTAATAAACCTTTTTATAATCAAGGATCAGTGTCAGCAGAGTTCCTTTCCACACATCGGCAACGCAGCACTGCAACTAAATATACGACAATATCGAGGCGTAGTCGGGGTGGATCTCATCGCTGCTTTTTGCAGATAAGGGAATGTGTCCTTACCCCAAGTGAAGGAGTTCAAATACCTCGGGGTCTTGTTCGCGAGTGAGGGGACAATGGAGCGGGAGATTGGCCGGAGAATCGGCGCAGCGGGTGCGGTATTACATTCAATTTATCGCACCGTTGTGACGAAAAGAGAGTTGAGCCAGAAGGCAAAGCTCTCAATCTACCGGTCAGTTTTCCTTCCTACCTTCACCTATGGTCATGAAGGCTGGGTCATGACCGAAAGAACAAGATCCAGGGTACAAGCGGCCGAAATGGGTTTCCTCAGGAGGGTGGCTGGCGTCTCCCTTAGAGATAGGGTGAGAAGCTCAGTCATCCGTGAGGAGCTCAGAGTAGAGCCGCTGCTCCTTTGTGTCAAAAGGAGCCAGTTGAGGTGGTTCGGGCATCTGGTAAGGATGCCCCCTGGGCGCCTCCCTAGGGAGGTGTTCCAGGCACGTCCAGCTGGGAGGAGGCCTCGGGGAAGACCCAGGACTAGGTGGAGGGATTATATCTCCAACCTGGCCTGGGAACGCCTCGGGATCCCCCAGTCGGAGCTGGTTAATGTGGCTCGGGAAAGGGAAGTTTGGGGTCCCCTGCTGGAGCTGCTACCCCCGCGACCCGATACCGGATAAGCGGACGAAGATGGATGGATATTGTGGTCATTTTCAGGACTTTCGTCCCAGGTAGAGATTTTGGCACACATCCCACGTTGTTCAATGGGGTCATATTAGACTATAACAGTTTAGATATTCTGTGCTAAATGAATCACATACATATCTTACCCAGGACCTAGACTAAAGGGGGAAATGCAACGCTACCGAGCCACGACCAAGCGGACGTATCACAGTTGTTGCGGTCCGCGTCGCCGTAATGTGTAGTTTCTTTTTTTAGAGCCAGTCCCAAAGGAGCTTTCCTTAGGATGTGCCATTTCTGTGTCTGTAGCTATTGAGGAGGAGAGAGGGGTGGGGCAGGTGGAGGGTGGGGGTGTGGTCTTGACCAACTGCCACTTTGCTCGTTTGAAAGCCATGATGCCTCTCTCTCATGGGTGGGTTAAATTCTCTGGGCGGGCAAAGCAGAGAAAGGGGAGGTAACCTTTCTCCTTATGAGCTCATAAGGAGCAAGATTCCAGATTGGTCCATCTGAGCTTTCATTTTCTCAAAGGTTAGAGCAGGATACCCAGGGCTCGGTTTACACCTATCACCATTTCTAGCCACTGGGGGACCATAGGCAGGCTGGGGGAACGCATATTAATGTTAAAAAACCTCATAAAGTGAAAATTTCATGCCAAGGGACCTTTAAACCAAAGCAATGAGCTAAAACTGGCTAAAAATCTTTTGTAATAAATCTGTGAATTTATCATTGTTAACAACACCTTTTATATTATACATAGTTATTTGACCCAGCGTTAATATTAAAAAATGATTAATGGAGCTTCAAAATGCTGCCGATAGTACTTTTAAAGAAACTTTTGAATGTTTGATGTCTTGTGTTGGGCTGAAAATCAACATATCATCTGAGTGCCAAGTGAGTTGTGCCTGCAGCACCACAAATCAGCAGCTTTTCAGTACTGACTTGGACAGAGGATTATTCAGTCACATCTCCAAAAACATTTCTCTGCCTTTTCTTGGTTTCAAGCATGCTCTCTTTAAGTCACAAGATTACTTTTTTGGCTGCTGCAGTTTATTTGCGTAAATAAATTAGTCAATTTGCATCCCCTTAAAATATGAATAGTATGTATGTCTCTGGCTTTTTGCCCTCACTACAGTCCATTAACAGCTTCAAATTCAACCACGCAGTGCTTAAGGCACGTGAGAGCCCAGACTGAGGAAATACTGTGCAAAAGTGCCTCATTACGGCTGCTTTCCAAATGAAATGGAGATGTTTTATTCAATTGTGGAGAATCCCCTGTGAGTGAGGCCCAGCAGGAAAACAGGACATGTGTGAGGTTTTTCTCTCTGCCAGCCACTTAACAATTGGTTCAAACACCCAGTTCTGGGACCCAGGAGAAACAATGCAGCATTCACTCACATAGATTACAGAATATCCAGGAGGCCTTTTCAAATTAGACCATCTCTCTGTACCTAATAATAATGTCCACACTCACTTTTTTTCCCCCAGTCAATTTTAGTAGCATGCCAGGAAAAACAACGCTGTAGCCAAATTTAGGGCCTGGATCCACATGTTATATCATGATATATAACATTATATATTATACTATTTCAAAGCAATGCAATCTTCTATTACCTCAATATAGTGATATACCTGGTTATATTCTGCAGTCCCCAATGCCTCACAATCCATTGTTGTTTAATAGAGCATTCTGGAGATCCTAATCGTAAAGTCGAGATATATCACATGACCACATTGTATGTAGCAGGAATTGAGATGCATGTGGTGATTTGTCACTCTTAAATATATCACCTGAACTAGACTAATGAAAAAGCCGCTGCAGGTTGTAAATAATGGAAATCCAGGCAGAGAATTCCCTTGTGTTCTTGTTCTTGTTAGCAGCCTGAACATGTTGATAAATTGCAGGCTATCACAGTAAAATGGAGGAGACTTGCATATGTTTACCATACACTATTGATTAAATGACACGGCTCATACTGTAAACCTGGGTATTATGGAACTTGCCACAGAATACCACTGTTGTTTTACACTTTGTTGGCCATTTTAAGGGCACCTGTCTGGGGAGATAATGTGGATATCTTGACTATACAAGTTGACAAGGCGTGCCTGAATGGTCTCATTTGGGGAGGAGGAGCAGGTCTGACTTTGTCTTCATGCCCTTTTGAGGGCCACTTTATTCAGAGCATCTGGACCCCAGAATTGGCATGTTGTGCGCAGCATAGAATAGCATTGTAAATATGTATTTGTTTGTGTTTTACTTAATGAACACACTCCAGTCTTTTGACATAAAAAATCCCCCTTGTGTTGCGTGTGATCCGCTGCGGACTGTAGTTGCACATTGAATCCTCCTTTGTGCATAGTAATACAGTTTTAAAGAGGGAATTGCATAGAGTAGGTGAAAGTGGGTCACTCATGACACCAGGGATGTGCAGCATGAAGCACTATGTGCTTGTCATGTCATCTCTCACTAAGCTGCAGTCACTCAGGATCGGCCCCGGGTGTCAGTGGTGCCAGATTGTGCAGGTTGAATCCATTCTAAAAGCAACCTTGTCCAATTTTTTTCCCTTACTGGCCATTACCTTTTTCACAGTGAGAGCCTCCGATATGGTTGATGACAGCTGTCATGTCTTATGCCGCCCAATGACTGCATACATTTAAGGAGATTAGAGCTCTGTTCAAGCTTTGCTTGTGATAGGAATTTTTTTGAAACACTAGCCTACATGGTGTAGAGGGTTTAGGTTTTGAAATTATTTTTCCTATTCCGTATGTGTCATGAATGTGATGTCTGGTTATTTGAGTATACACAGTAGGAGCCCCATTCATTTGTAAATGGCAGTTTAATAATTACCTGCGTGTGTGTGTGTGTGGGTTGCTGTATTTGTATCACCCATGTATAGTCAGCTTTGAAAATATCTTTGAAAATTGCTGCAACCTTGTGTGAACATATCACACGTTACATTTCTGACGAATGCCTTTTTCAGAGCGGGCCAGAGTCCAGGCCTCTATGATTCAGTATACAATTTATTCCAAATCGTCAAGGTGGATGTATGTAGGGGTCTATCTAGCAGTTATGAATCTCTGGAGATCCCTCAATATATATTATTTTGATCTCTACACCACCATTATTCAACAAATGAGAAACATCTATCCTCCAAAACTGAAACAATTGTCTTGATGTTGTTTACTGAGGAATCATTGGCCACGTCTTTAATAGAACGAATGACGATTGGACTGTTTTTGATTCTGCTAATAATCTTGCAAAACCAGACTTGTTGAACATTTGTCCACATCTTTGCCAGATTTTTCTCCAGCTTGCCTCCTTTACAACAGCAACTGCAGTTTGGGGTATTTTATTTTTTTAAATTTGACATATAATTGCCACAAATGGGACCTCAGGGGTCCTCCTTCTATCAGTTTGGGTCTGTAGGGATTTAGAGGGACACAGGGGAAAAAAAGTTCTTTCCCTCTTCCCGTCCCTTCCTTCCTAGTTTAATGACTCTTGATGACTCATGTCCCGATTTATCACTTTCACTCCCGATCCCGATTTTAAGTTTTCAGGGGTCCTCCTTCTATCAGTTTGGGTCTGTGGGGAGAAAAAGATAACACAGCAGTAAAACGTTCTTCCCCTCCAGCCCAGTCCCACTTTATTTGTCCCCTGTGTTTTTTTAAAAAAAACTTTTATCCCTGTCTTGTCCCATCCGTTCCTTTTACTCCAGATTCTTTCTTTCTTTTTTTCTTTTTTTTTCTTTCTTTCTTTCTTTCTTTCTTTCTTTCTTTCTTTCTTTCTTTCTTTCTTTCTTTCTACGACTACAACCATTGTCCCTGTAATGTCCCAATTCTCACTATTGCTCCTGATCCTGTTTCAGATTTGACATAGCTCCTTCCTCTCTGCATTGCCCCTCTCTCACCTGTAATGATCTTTTCTGTTGCCAAAATGCTTATACATCATTACCCTCTACTTAATACTTAAACCTGCAGCAGCCATGTATTATTGAGGAACAAGACAACAAGGAACAAGATATTTCTGTTCCAATGCAGTCGCTACCAAATGGCACCAATGATGGCCAGGTAAGCTTTTGTTTTCCCTCGCACGATGCTTCAATTCTTTCCTAACAATGGGGATGGATTTACAATTTGTGCTAACGTAATGCGGGCGTCACCCATCAACCCCAAATTACCTTTCCCTGGCTACTGTAGACAGCAATATCCGATAGCTCATTGCTCTTTACTCTCAGTTCTAATGAGAAATATTTCGGTCCAGCTTTCCAACGGTCACAGCTCATTATTGCAGGTTTCAAAGCTGTACTTGCCTGAAGTTTGATGTCTTTTCAAACCAGAGCTTTGCTGACTCGCTCTCAAAGACAATGTAGTCAGCTGGTACAATGTAAATCTAATTTCCTGAGAGAGTAGTTTTAAAGTCTCCAACTATTGTCAGTAACATGCAAATTCCCATTTAAAAATATATATTTTTCATCATTTACATGCTTATGCTGTTTGTTCTTTATTTGTTGTTGCTCTTTTTTCACAGTTGGGTTCAGTCCAAGCACCATTTTATTAGAAAAGAGATGGTTCCTGGTGTTTCTTGGCTCAGCATTTCAAAATAAAAGCATGTATTGTAAAAAAGCTTAAATTATCTTTGTCAAACTTAGAGAGTTGTTTGTTAAGACGTGGTCTACAGGAAGAGATGATGTGACCCAATTTCGATACCAAGCCAGAAAATAGTAAAACGTAGCCTATGATGTTAAGGTGTTACATTTCAGACAGGGCACTGACACAAGCTTTTTGTCGTGTGTTTGCTTTGGTGAGCTCTAATTTGGTCTTGTATAGCTCTATTGGTTGAAAAGGACATTAACAAGGGAGAGGGTTAAGTGCTTTGATTTGCACAGGGACCTTCCGTATTAAAATCTTCCTGTGAAATCATTTAAAACTCACCAGTCTAATCAGCTTTAATCAGCAAGTTGGGTTGCAGCAATACATTTCATCCTAACCTCCCTGATGAGATGCTCTGTCTGTTCATATTAAATACTCAGATCATGTATGTGTACTTCAATGCCAAAAGAGGAAGTCCCATATAAATCTCATCTCATTAGTGTCCTTTGATGATCATTTCTGCTAAACATTTGGTTGCTATTATCACCCCCTAGTGGTAAAGTGTCATAGCAGTTTAACTGCCATTGTTACATTCACAGTTTTGTCAGATCTGTGACCAAGCAAGGCATCTTTTATGCATTTTTTTAAATAAATAATTATCTTTAGGTTCTCAGCTTCTGTAAAAAAGAAATCCAGGTCTTAAAAATTCCTGCTCTCAAGGGCTTTTTAAACCTGTACAACCATATTTATAATTTTGTCTTTTATCATCTTTTAATATCTTACATTTATTAAACAATCTTTTTACCCTTAATGTGTTTCTGTATATTTTGTTGTTGTTAAACTGTAATGGTTTTTGTTTGTTTTTATTCTGTAGGCCTAAAGCACTTTGAATTATATAGATAAATTGCCTTGCCTTGCCTTGCTTTTGATTGGTTTAGTGCCAGTTTGGTTATGTTTGTATTGGTCCTTTTGATTAGTCTAACAACGTTTGCTTTTCTTTCTATCTTCTGTATCTCTTGCAAAAAAGGTCTCAATGAGATGACATTATTTAGGCCTATAACCAAGTTACAGTAGCCTAGTTGCTAATACAACATTCTAGGTAAGTGTGAAATTATTGTTGGGCCAGTATAGTTGATATTATACATTTTACTGTTTTTACTTTTTATTATTTTTAATACTTTATTTGTTTTTTACTCTTGACTCTGGCGTCTGCTTGATTAATTAGTTGTATGACGGAAAATGTAACTAATTTCATTTGGCAGTTAGGCGAGGAACGAGGAACGTTCGTCAACGGCGCTAATGATTGGCTGCGGCTCTGGATTGTTTGGAATCGCCATGGCGTCACGACCGGCGTTCTGGAACGCTGTTGACATTCACGAGGCGAGCTCGAGATGCTTGTTTGTTGCCATGGCAGCTGCTCCCACAGGTGTAGAAGGTGGCTTGATGGAAGTAGCTTAGCTAGCTACAGGCCCGGATTGGCTAATGTTGCGTATTTCTGAGTTTTTGAGAAAGGAGAGGCAACAAAAAGATTTAATAACGAAATGACTTGACAGAACAGGATTTTACGCTGCAGCGGACTGAAAAGAACTCCACACTAATCGGGAGCACCGGGAGAATTCCTGGTGGGCCAGTCTGTTTTTTTGGTCGCGAGGGCCGGCGGTGTTAAGTCATGGGACTGGGTTGAAATCATATCCGAAATATATCATGGATGCTGTCCCTAGGCTTCCTGCACAACGTTATACTTCAGTCAGTTGTGTTTGTTCGAGGAAGCGACCCGCGAGCAAAAATAAGCTATAAAAACAGATAATAATAAGCGCAAAAACGGTGCTGAAATGGCGACAATTAAAACGAGGAAAGCGCTAGCTAGTGAAGTGGCCAGAGGATCGAAACTCAGCAACTTTTTCATTAAAACCAGCTCGCAGTTTGAGAGTGAAACGCAAAATGAAGTTGACGAGACGGGTACGCTAAGCTAGTTGGGAGCTGAGCTAGCAGTCGCGCAAATCATAATACAACGTTGCCTGCAAGCTTCATGTTTATGAATCAAA
The DNA here is from genome assembly GCA_023566125.1 of Zingel zingel. Classification (NCBI taxonomy): domain Eukaryota; kingdom Metazoa; phylum Chordata; class Actinopteri; order Perciformes; family Percidae; genus Zingel; species Zingel zingel. The sequence goes on from CM042333.1 coordinate 1,141,177, forward strand.
CTTAATCTTGCAGCTCTACAGCAGCAGCCACTAATCCAGTTTGCTGCTAACAGTGACTATGAAGAGCCAAGCAGCAGCCTTGAGCCCAGAACTCCAGAGTGGACAGGTAGGACTGCTCATTGAGTGAATATTATAATAACTAGAATTAATATCAATGAAGAGTATGATGTTTATTATGAAGGGTATGATGCCCGGATATAATCAATGATGCTAGATGATTCGCCACTATATTATTGAAACTGACTTGATCTGAAAGCTTTGTAAAAAGGGGAAATTTGTGCTGAGAATTATGACAATTTATAAAATGTGATTTTGTGTCAGAAGCAGTTGTATCACAGTATGTGAAGAAGCAAACATAAGCAGAGTAGTTACAATTTAACAACTTTCTATGCCCAAATGTTAAGAGATACATTTTTAATCAGCTCAATTTGTGAGGACTATGGTTAACTGCTCCTCAGATCTCTGCAGGGTAAATCCAGACAATCTGAGTTTTCTGTTGCACCACTAAAACTACTTTTGAACGTACACATCAAGTCAAGTGGGTTTTATTGTCATTTCAACCATATACACTGTATATAGTGAAAAAAAACAACGTTTCACCATGGATCAAGTGGTGTTACACATTTAAAATATATAAAAACGACATTTGAGACGGGCTACATTTAGTACACACACATTATAGACTATACATAAAGTGCAATTACTACTTAAAGTAGAGCATTTAAGACAGACAGTGGACAGGACAGACAACAAAAGACAGGGCATAAGTAGACTTCTAACAGAGTTTGGTTCACCGTGAGGTGAAGGTAGACTATATAGAATTTAGCAGCAGAGCAAAAGTGCAGGAGTTGTTCCACCAAAACAAGTTCTTTCCCGAGGCTATTTTGCAGAGGCACCGGGCCTGCTGCCGGTGCTGAGCACCGCCCATGACTATTGTGATTTGGTTTAAAGAAATGTCAACAAATCGGAGCACGTTTTTCTCCCATCCCGGAATGCTGTGTGGACTAGCCTGACCCTCCTCCGCAGTGCTGTGGAGGAGGGTCTGGCAAAGTGAGACTATGAAGGAAGTAATTTTGAAATAAAACCCTGTAGTTTAATTGTTACTGGCTGACAAAGTTAACAGACGCATAGGTTGACCAATGACGGATCAGTTTTTTGGCTGTTAAACAGGAGCTTATAGTACCAAGTGCCAATCCACCAACAACACCTGGACCCATATTTTGAATTCTGGTACTGCCTAGATAAAGTGTGTGCTACTTGCTCTAGCTGCAGACAAGCAGCCTGAATGTTTTTTTTTTTAAAGGGGCTCTACACCTCCATCTCTTTTCTCTGTGGGCCCTCCAAAACGTGAGGCCCCTATAAGCATGTGCATTAAGTAGAGCTGGGCGATTTATTTTTTTTTTTTTTCTCCCCTAAAAAAAATCTGTGATTTCTTTTTTTTTTTTTTTTTTTTTTTAATAAAAAACTATTTACAATTCGATTTTCCCCCCCTTCATTTAAAACAAAATAACTGTGAACTGTAAATATATTTAAAAAATATATATTTATTGTATTTAATTAAAGTGCATCAACATAAACAAAATTGCAAAGGCAAACCCTTTCTCTAACTGAAAAGTCACTGTGCAGTGTGCAGCAAAGATTGTTAAACATCCAAATTATTTATACTGTATTTGGATTGAGCTAATAAAACAACAAAAAATCCTGAGGTAACTCTTAGTTGAATTGAACATGTAAACAGTAACACCATTCGCCATAAAAAATGTAATTGCAAAAAAAAATCTAAAAAAAATCGATTTTTTTTGAAAATATGAATCGATTTGACCTACCAACTTGTTTTTTTTCCCAGCCCTAGCATTAAGTAAACAGTAGTCTTGTGAGAAAGCTGAACTATGTGGTTTTGATAGGTGAATATACTGTAAGTGTATGGTTGTGGTGTGGCCCTTGTCCCTGAGGCTGAATGAAGCTGCGTAATGTTGGATGGTGCATACAGTAATGAAACTCATCCTTCCTATACCACATTGCCATTTGGAGATGCCATTGTATGCAGTTCTTTCAGTACAGCTTCAAAATAAAAGCATTTCTCAGCCGGTGTATTCCACAGCAGTCACAACACCTACATTGCAGCACCTCTCCAACTAACGTCAATCCCACTGATTCCTGATAACGGCACACATGCCATTTATCGACCCTGCTTCACCCGACTGAGGGGCCACAATTAGCCAACAAAACTTAATCTCAATCAATTTCAATTTCACCTTTTGTAGAGACGATTGAGAACACAAGGGGTTAATTATCCCTCTGCAGTATTGATTGGTGTTTCTCGCTGGCCTGTTAATTAGGGTGACTGATTTGGCACCAGGGTTGGAGTGAGAGATAAATGATAAGCAGGAATGGAGGGGACCGTGGAGTAATTTCACGCTGCTACTCAACAATTTGAAGCCTCCTCTGTTTTCTCTCCTCCTCTGTTTCTTCCTCTTATGAATGTGACTATGCTTTTAGCTGAATAATGTAACTGCAGCTGATTCAATCTTCTTTTACTCCTAGTTATGCTTGATTTGTCTTGGAGGCGTTTTCTGTCACTCGGATGAGACTGAGACTTTGCATATCACATGCTATTTACTTATGACAAGAAGATGCGCTGCAATGCGTAGTTTGTTTCTTATGTATTTTTCGTGATGTGCTGCGTGCAGAAAATGGCATAAAAAGTGTATTTTTCTCTTCACTGAAAGAAGCTACCTTGTCAAGCTGTGTCGTTGTTTTGTCTCATTGATGTGCACGGGATATGTAATGAACCCAGCCGCAGAAACACTTATATGCTTTGTGGGAGCTTTCCATGAGTGCCAGGCTGCCTGCCGCTTGGCTATGCTTGGCTACACAGGTGACAGTGTGGCTTAGCTGTGAAAGTGAGGCGGGCAGAGCTGCAAGGCAAGCTTAATTGAAATCCCCTCCTATGTGAGACAGAGGAGATGGAGCTGTAAATGGCCTTAATTACTGAGGCCACTAATGAGAGATAATTAGGTCATATGGCAATGTCTCTACCGGGGCTCTGCTGCGAGAGATGTGGGAAGGAATAAAAAGGTGGGCAAACTATACAACTCCTGTTGCTCATCACCATTATGCACCACCATTATAAATGAACACTTAATTAGTAGTAATAGTTATCATTATAAAAAGGCCCTTTTTTCAACAGAGCAAATACTACCTTACTAAGCCACACACCTGCCATGAGGCAGTGCAAAAGAGCCCCCAGATGCCAGGCCCAGATGTCCTAATGTCATTTTTTAATCACAATATATGTATAAGTACTTATTTATTTTTTTGGTCTTTTCCGCTTTCTTTTGACAGGACAGTTAGGTAAAAAGGGGCGAGAGAGTCGAACCCTGGACCTCTGCATCAAGGCATAAACCTCTCAGTATATGTGCGCCTGCTCTACCAACTGAACCAACCCGGCCACTTTTTGTACTGTTTTTATATTTGCTCTTTCTGTAACATGGCAATTGGGTCCAACATACAGTGGGGCAGAAAAGTATTTAGTGTGCCACCAATTGTGCAAGTTCTCCCACTTAAAAAGATGAGAGAGGCCTGTAATTTTCATCATAGGTACACTTCAACTATGAGAGACAAAATGAGAAAAAAAATCCAGAAAATCACATTGTAGGATTTTTAATGAATTTATTGGTAAATTCCTCGGTAAAATAAGTATTTGGTCACCTACAAACAAGCAAGATGTCTGGCTCTCACAGACCTGTAACTTCTTCTTTAAGAGGCTCCTCTGTCCTCCACTCGTTACCTGTATTAATGGCACCTGTTTGAACTTGTTATCAGTATAAAAGACACCTATATTCCCCACTGGCCCGGGGGAAAAAAAAGAGGGAAAAAAAACACTTTTCCAAATAGTTAATTTATTAATCAAATATACATTGTAAAGATTCATCCAAACAAAAATACTATTTTGCATCTACAAATACGAGTTCAGTCTATTTAGTTGGATTTGCACTCTAATAATTTATAGTTATTCTACAGTAATGCTTCGGAGGCACCGCGATGTACGCTAATATTACTAGCGAGCTCCCGGCGAAGGAGAAGAGCAGGCAGCAGCTCCGGTCTGGCTGGGTTTGAGTTTCTGCAACCTCTGCCGGGCCATCGGACCAGTGCTTATGTTGAACCCTGCTTAAGTAGGCTTATTTTACACTTCTCTACATTGGCACATTGCAGACTTAATTTTAAAACTATTAACCATTGGGGCTGAAAAAGGTGGGAAGAAATATTCAGATTATTTTACTTAAGTATGAGTTGCAGTCCCACTGTGTAACAATCCTGAAACTTCAATAAAGTACAGAAATACTATCAGCAAAATGTACTTGATTATTGAAAGTCAAAGGTCACATCTTCAAATGTCCTGTTTGTTCTGACCAACAGTCAAAAACTCAAAAATATTACATTTAGAATATAGTATTCTACACTATAGAATGAGTATTGGACATTTTTTCTCTCCACTGTCTCTGAAAGTCCCAGTGAATTGAACCATCCTGCATAAGTGGAGCAAAATTAGTAGCACTCATACAGTATATTCACTAACACACGCATACACATATGCCCTCTTAAATACATTTAAATTTAGATGTTGGTGAAGTCATTGTGGGAATTCGGGGGAGGCTGAGACAGACTGCTTCATGTTGGTGGTACGGCATGATTAATACAGGAGATGATGTTCACGCTCAGAGAAGCGTGATTATGTGGAGCTGCTGCGCATGAATGAGTGATCCCCACACACCGTGCATCCCGTTGAAAAATACTTTATATGCCCAGTCCCTTTACAGCTGTATATATTGATGTTGCAATGCATGTTTCTTTGGCTGTTCAGGGAAACATTTGTACATTGTTTAGTTTACCATCTCTTTTGCAGGGGTAACGCAAAAGTCGATATTTCTTGGATTTGTTTTGTGTGCAGTGCTCAGTTTGTGGAAAGCATTGATTTGTTCTTTGGTATTTTTCTCATGGCTTAGCTCAGTGTTTGAGGATAAAGTCTTTCCATAGCTTATATTATGTGCTGTAGCTTTGAGGGAAGCGAATGTCTGATATGGATGATTGAGCTCACAGGCGCACACACACATGGATGGCTGCGCACGTTTCTTCGGAATCAATTAAGGTAAAGCGTTTAATAAACAGGCCAGCAGAATCAGCCATGTGTCTTTTTATTGGAGAAACGGAAAACCAAAGTGGAGGAGTCATAGGTCCAGCTTTGGAAAGCCCTAATGGGCTTCTTCAGAGCTCTTCAGAATAATGACCTCTTCAGCTCACCAACCATTTAAGTGATCTCCAGTTAATTGGGCTGGAACCTCAATCATGTCAACGTTTTCCCCCCATCTGACCCTGCTCTCTTTTCATCCATTAGCAGTATTCTTTCAGAGAAAATCATCTGCACGTTTGAAGTAGATTATCTTGTCAAAGTGTGTACAGCTAGCACCACTGCTGAAGAATTTTTTTACAACTTTGGTCTTTTTTGTGTGTGTCCACCAAGGCAGAAACACAAGCTGTCAAAAGATCACACAGGTTTTAAACAAACCAGAATTGACCATATTATCAAACCATCCTAGTGGTTGTGATTTGAAAGTGTTGCAAGATAAATCCAGGGGCTCACAAGATAATTAACACAATGCTTTCTAGGGCTGCACAATATATCTTTTTTTTATTTATTTTTTTATCGTCATCGCAATAGAAACTGGCGCAATAAAGACGTCGCGGAAGGCTGCGACCTATTGCCAAGACACTCGGACGTTTTTTTTTTTTGTTAGTTGAAAGAAGATCAGCAGAAAACTGCACTTCAAAATGTAAAATGTCTTCTCTTTTTGAATGTGTTAAAGTTTTGTGTACTGAAAGCAACAGAAAGGCAGAACTGAGCACATTTTAGTAGCTGTTAATCTATCGCTGTCGCAAAATTCAACAACATCATCGCATATTTTCCTCATATCGTACAGGTGCAGCCCTAATACTTCCCTTAGGTTTCTGTGGAAAAGTGTTGAACTTTTACAGTTAATGGCACAAAATGTATCAAATAACCAGGTCTTAGTCATTGACCTTTTTTTAGGCAAAGCACTATCACTATGAAATGACCCATGAAACCCGTGAAATAATCCCTGTGATTTCACCTGTCCTGCATTCGATTACATAGACTACCAAGTGTTTCATTGCAGCAATAAACAAGGAAGTAGTGTGCTCTTGTACTGATTTATGGCCATTTTAAGATGACGAGAGTACATTTCTCTTTGTTTAATATCATTAAAAGTAGAGTTAAGTTTTGCTTTCTGCTTCTGATTAGGGTGACCACCTGCTAATAAGCCCAAAGGGGGACAAGGGGTATGTTTCTGAGGGACAATGTGGGACACTGCCTGGCACGGCAGTGCCCCCACCCCACGGGCAGACTCACTGATAGTGGTTTACCCATTTCTAACACATACCACCTTACATGGTATATTAATAATGCCCTATTCCCCTAAACATGTGTAATTGCTGATGTATGCTCATGAATAGGCCAACCAATGTGTATTTTTTTTCTAAATAAAGATTCATAATATTTTGAACATTCAATGAATTGACAGATGCACTTCCACTTACGATTTACTTTAGCTATTTAATTTTATTTATTTTTCATTACAATTTATTCACTTTAAATAAATTATAATATAAAATTATAGGATTAACAGGAATTGTAGTTGCTCAACACCACTGGAACAGTTAAAAAAAAAAAAAAAGTCTTAACTCACAACTCCAGAGGTTCACGGAACGAGAAGGGGGAGGAAGGATGGTGAACTTGCATGTTAGTAAAGGCAGGCGCAGGAAAAAAAAACTGTTCAGTGTTCTGGGGACACCTTTAAGACTCAAACCTTTTCACCAGCATCTGAATCAAATAAGGAAGAAAGATAAGAGACAGAATTAAAGCAACATTCATTTTTATGATAAGCTTCCAAATGGTTTTCCAGTATAGACAGAGGAGTGCAAACCCATCACCATCACAAGGTGACAACAATACAAAAAGGTGCCAAGATACAATCCTATGCAAAACAATGACATATTTTGACCTAAAAGGCTACTGTTTCCTAAAAGTGACACATTTGCACCCCTGTAGACAGTCCACCAATGTTTAAAATCAAGACAAATGGGGTCTTACATAACTAGGTTTCTTACCTTCAGGTTTCTTATTGAACTTGTATTTCTTGTTGGAGCGTACAGCATTGAGGAGAACCTTCTCTTTCACTACATAAGTGTAAGAGAAGTTTCTCTTCACCTGGATTTCTGACTTGATGAGGTTTACCAAAAATCTGTTCCTTGTGTCCGTCCAGCATCCTGTCATCAGTGAAAAGACCCTCTCCCTTGAAGCATTGGTGATTGGTACACTCAAGAGGAAAGAAGCTAATGCTGGTGTGTGTGTGTGTGTGTGTGTGTGTGTGTGTGTGTGTGTGTGTGTGTGTGTGTGTGTGTGTGTGTGTGTGTGTGTGTGTGTGTGTGTGTGTGTGTGTGTGTGTGTGTGTGTGTGTGTGTGTGTGTGTGCTTGAGTAAGGTGGCCCACTTCTCCACCACTGGAGCTCCAGACTGCACGATGGCCTGTTGGTGTGGCAGAACGACACAATACTCATCATATAGCGCATCCATGTCCAACTTTTTGCTTAGCTGCAGGACCGCTACAGCTTCACAGAGATGGGAAAAGTTGAATGGGCTCTTCTTTAGTGCCAGGCTAGCCACTTTCTTCTGGTAGTTGGAGTCTGAGAAGTCATAGCGCTGCTCCAGGTAGGTGAGAGAGGACTGGTAGAAGTTGCACATGTCCTCTCTGAGCACAGCTGCCTGTCTGTCTGGAAACTGCTGGAGGAGTACATCCGTCTGGGCCCCAAAGAAACCATCACTCTGTCGTTGCTGTAGCTTGGTTTTTAGGGTGAACATCATATCGTAGAGCTCACAGACAGTCCCATCTTCTCGCTCCAGCACCAGCACAGTGTTGTGGAAAATCTACAGTGCATTGCTGAGGAAGGACAGGTAAACCTAAAAGAAGTAAGGAGAGTCAATGATCCTGTGTGCTGGCACTGTTTGCATTATCATCATTTCTCTAATCCCTGTTTCATGTAATAATATTTAGATGGGGAAAAAAAAGTTGAGTGCAATTATTAAATTAATTACCTGTAGACCAAGGGGGTTGCCCTCACCATCCTGGTTATCCTTGAACAGCTGCCATAGTGACTGGACACTGGTCCTCTCCCAATAAGGGGAAAGTTGATAGGAGCCCAGCTGTCGTGACGCCTCTTCACTGCAGGCCACAAGCTCAGCCATCTTGTGGGCACATGTCTAAGCAGGGACTGGTACTCTATCTCCACAAAGGTGTGAATTGACTTAAGTTCCTCAATGCGTTTGGCAGATGAAGAGAAGTGGCTAAAGGTCTTGTTGACGACATTTTTTATGTTAATGATGTTGATTTAGCCGATCTCCTGCGTGTTTTGCACTGTTGTGAACGATGTGCGCCACACAGTTTGCCTTCAAAATGCAATTAGTGTTCTCTTTCAGTTTCTGGAAGACAGAGTTGTATCTCCCGTAATTCAGACTAACATTGTCAGCGGAATATGCAGATATCATGTCTAGTCCCAGTCTGTTTTCCTCCAGTTTGGTGACTATCTGGTTGTGGATCGCGGCAGATGTTTCATCACTGTCATCATAGAAATCAAGGACCTTCGTCTGTACTCCCAAGTCTGGCGTCCAGTAATGCGCTGACAGTGGGAAGAGCTTGGTGGTCCCATGATTGGAGGCATCTGAAGCCACTGAGAAGAATGGCATGTGGGCTATGGAGACACGCACAGATGGGATGAATTTAAGAGATTCTCTAAAAACAGATTATTATAAAAAATACAAGATACTGCTTTACTGTTTTGATCATTATTGATTTTATATAAATATTATCTAAAAATTATAGTTGCTTTTGTTTGTTTAGTTTGGGAGATAACGAATAGTGAAATGTTGCTCACAATCATGTAAGGATACACAGAGCCTGGTTTCACAAAGGCACGGATGAGCAGCATATGTTAGCTAACGTTAGCTATTGATGCAATTTCAGTGAACTGAAGGAAAAGTTGACTTTTAACATACCAGTAGAAGAAGATGATTAGCTAACATTAGCTAGCTAACGTTAGACAAATAGCTAACACACAACAATGTTACATCCATGAACATAACTTTAACTTAACCTTTGGTTGTTGCCTCTCGTTGCTCATTCAGTGGTCTTCTGAGGACTTTCAAGCAATCTTCAACGGAGGCAGGGGCAAGCACATCCGTGACAATGGCTTCTGCCTTCGTCCGACCACAGGCCATCCTCTTGGCAATGTCCGAGTCCGGATAAATCGTTGGGGCTAGCTTTGTGCCACAATCTTCTGCTCGATATGATGTAGCGTGTTGGACAGTGTGATACACACTCGTCGCCTCTGCAGCAGTCACTTTGTCAGCTAGAAAGTTGTTTTTAGGTCTGAGGAAAGCATCCATAGATTTGGATTTCTCTTTTCTGTTGGACACGTTTCTTGTGTCGTTTGACATCGTATTCCCCTCAATGTCCGATTGAGAAGGACGTTTTGCAAAGTTATCCCCCTCAACACCTTTTAGCCACAAATATTCATTTTCCCAGTCTTTCTTGTACCCACACCTTCTCTTTTTAATTGATGATGGCGGTGCCTCAGAGTCAGACTCAGTCTCTTTCTCCATTTTTCGAATTGGAAAACGCGCATCTAAAAGTTCCTTCCCAGTGTGTCTGGTATGCACGTGCGTGGCTGCGTGCGCTGTCATGATAACAACGAAAAAGTTGACAACAACCTAGTCAGCAGTTCAACTGAGGGGTGGGTGTGACAGCAGTAGCGTGCTGAACTGTCAAGTAATGTTCGTTTGGCTGCCTGGGGCTCGAGGATATAGAGCGACCAACTTTTTTTTGAGCAAGCATTGATTATGTGTGACACGGTCTCAATTTGTGGGACGCATGAATTGGGCTCCAAACGCTGTGCGCGCACGTGCTACGCGGGGCGGGTGGCCACCCTACTTCTGACTCATTTAAAAAAGACCAAGAAAGAGAGCGATCTGCGCAAGTCAGCGCCACACTGAAGTGTGTGTGTGTGTGTGTGTGTGTGTGTGTGTGTGTGTGTGTGTGTGTGTGTGTGTGTGTGTGTGTGTGTCGCGAGTGAGAGGGAGCAGTGGTTCTAACACTGGGTTTTAAAGGCAGCTTTTTACAACTGCAACTCTGCTACCGCTCTGCAAAAGTGAACTCAGAGTCAACTTTGGCGAACGGGCAGGGAATCTTCTATGCTAATTTAGAGGTCCATGCCAGACTCCTCTTCAAAGCCAGATGTATTATAAGACCAACCAGGTCAGACTCCGTCTACTGGCTGCTGCCTAGCACTTGTGACTGTTATCGTAAGACAATTTTTACCTGTAGACTGTGTTTTTGTTCACAACCTTTCTCACTTACCGTTTGTGTTCCTTCTCTGTTGCTCAGTCTCAAGATCTCAGGAGTGAAGTTGATGAGTTGGTTTGAGTGATGGTCAAAACAATATAAATATGACCCAGCTTGTTGAAAAAGAAGTCCAACTTTTCCTTTAAAACATGTTTTTATCTAATGTTTGGCCAATTCTCTGCTCCTTGAGTCACACTCATATCTGTGATAGGCAGCAGGGAAAACAGCCGAGGACAGTGCCTGTGTCTGTGTATTCTTAATACTAGAGATGCACCGATAGACCGGCCGGTGACCGGATTTGGCCGGTTTTCACGTGCTTGGCCATGACCGGCGACCGGCAGGTCAGTCTGACATATGCCGATTTCATGCTGGTCAATGCTCCAATTAACTGACAACATAAGTTGTACCAGTCTAAGTTCTCAAGGACGCACGCACGCACACACGGACGCGACAGCACGGTCTCTTCTTCCTTTCTCTCAACTTTTCCGGCGTGTGTGGCGCGTACCCGCTCGCGGTGTGAAGCGCACGTCCGCGCTATTCTCGCACATGTAGGAACCTGGTGAATTAACCTGCAACATGTCAGCTGTTTGGGGATTCTTCACCGTGTGTGCAAACAAGTTTGCAATATGCAACACCTGCAAGGAAAGAGTAGGGCGTGGAGGGACGACACCAAAAACCCAAATCACATTTTTTTTTAGTTGATATTGGATGTGAAAAGAAGGAAATGGTTCTAACATTGACCTTTTTAGATGTGTGTGAATTTCCCACACCAGGAGTAATTTATATAGTTCTGTTTTATAGTGATCCATTATCTGTTCATTTTTCTATGTTCTGTTCAAAATGTTCTATTAAAGAAAAGATAGAAAGTAAATATTTGTGTGCTGTAAAGTGGTTAGAAAAAATGATTTGTGTGCTGTAAAGTGGTTAGAAAAAATGAAATCGGAATTGGCTAAAATCGGTATCAGCTGGCCTAACTCAAAGAAAATCGGAATCGGCCTAGAAAGTTGTAATCAGTGCAGCTCTACTTAATACTTGTTTGATGTGGCTCAGATGCATGGGTTTGGTTCAGACGGAGTGGGTGGGGCTCACTCAGTTTTTCCCTTCTTGGCACAAGACACCTTCCTGTGGGTCCCGTCTCGCATGTGACAAATAGATGGTGGCATCTGTGGGCTGGAGGCCTCTGCGACACGGCGGCTAGTGCTAACGGGATGAATATTAATCACAGGGCGCTATTTCCCCTGATCAGCTCAATGCCGGCTGTTCCCTGTCCTCCGATAGAGACAGCAAGGCAGAACGTGGCCGAGAAAATGTGATGATGATGATGTGCGATGAGAGTCAGGGCCGGGGAGGAAGTAAAGCAGATTGAGGGAAAGAGAGGGGTTGGCTTTGAAAGATGCTTCGACCAGATAAAAGAGACAACTTGGGAGGGTGGACTGTGAGAAAGGGGAGAGGAGAAAAAAGACCGAGGTAGGGGAAAGAATTGCTCTAGAAAGATAACTAGAAAGTGACTGAGAAAGGAACAGGTGTAGGAGGTTTGAGAGAGAAAAATAGCAAACGGTGTGAAAAGGTGGGAGACCGGAGAGAAAAGACAGAGGGGAGGTGAAAGGGATTGCTTTGGAAAGATGAGTGAATTAAATAGGAGAAAGGTCTGAAGGTTTAGCGTCGGTGTCAAGAGTGACTTATTCCCAGATGAAGACAGAAGCTGACCTCCCCTTCTCCTCCTCCTGCTCCTCCCAGCTTGTCCTGCGCGCTGGCTGCTTGCGTACCTGTGGACAGGCTCTGGTCGAGGGATAAGTAAACAAGGCTGTCGCTCGCAGATGAGACTGTCTGAGATGGATGGCCTTGTCTCAGATACAAGCATGCGTGCACATGGAAATCCACAGTGGCTCATACTGTGCCAAAGTATGGCAGTATGGAAGAGGGAAAGAGATACTTGCACATGGAAGAATCTCATTCGAAAAATCACTTTAGGCAAAACAAGTCCATAGTGTTGTTTTGGTGGCGGGAGGAGATGATGCAGTATTCGATTTAGCAAAGGTGAAGCTGGGACAAAACCGGTTAACAAACGTGTGTGTGTGTGTGTGTGTGTGTGTGTGTGTGTGTGTGTGTGTGTGTGTGTGTGTGTGTGTGTGTGTGTGTGTGTGTGTGTGTGTGTGTGTGTGTGTGTGTGTGTGTGTGTGTGTGTGTGTGTGTGTGTGTGTGTGTGTGTGTGTGTGTGAGAGAAAAGGAACAAATCAGATGGTAAACTCTGTTTATGACAGTGTGCTCCTGTCTGTGTGGCTGAGCATTCAAGGTTTTCTTTGGTCTGCCTTCAGGTGTGTCGTGTTTGCATGAGAAACCTGTAATTAATCTTCAAGTAATGTGGGAAGCGATGGTTATAAGCAGGTACCAAACACAGGCTCCCGGATAGACATCTCTAAATCACGGTTGGAAGTGCGGAGAAACAAATAAAAGAAGTAGTCCTCAACCTTAGATTTTTCATTTGTCAGTGAGGCACAAGCGTGACAGCGTTGCTCCCCACATGAAAAAGGGAAAATATGAATGCAAAGAACTGCAAGCTTTGTCGCTCCGCCATCTCGCGTCAGACAGCCCTGCTCGGCAGGGGGAAACGGGAGAGGGGAATTCATTATCTCTAATGTATTCTAATGTGCCAGGTTTCATCACAGCAGAAGAGTATGTATAGTGTTATTCAAAAGACTTTATGAAAGTATTTGTCTGCAGCCGCTCCCTCTGTACGTGATCGTTCATGTTTGTAGGACTGACAGTTTAGTGATTAAAGCATGTTGATAATTGCTTTTATTGCTTCAACTAGCTTCAGATATAATGGTTTAGTAATTTCATGATTGCACTTGTGCCTCTTCAACACAGAACTATGGGAACCGTGTGAAACTGACTACTGCATCACTTTGAGTTAAGCTCAAGTGTTGATGAGATTTGGCAGTTGTATTTAGTCAGCATGTGCAATGACAGAAAGATGGTAAATGTAGAGTTAGCAGCTGACATTTTCAACCAGCTTCTGTCGCAGCTGTGTTCAGTTTTTGTGTTAAAGGGATAATTTGAGTTTAGTACAACTTGGGTATTACTTTTGACCGTCATTTGTATGTATTTTATTTTTTTAGGTTGCCATTTTAAAACTGACCAGGGACAACAGCTGAAGATTAGTGTGCTGAGCTAACTCTGGCTCATTTACAGTTACTTTGCTGTTGCTTAATGAGCACGGTCCCTGTCAAATAAACAAATAAAGGGAAATCATTTCTATTGGTGATGGTAACATTGTACAAAGTAAGTCAATTGCTGAGATCTGAAAATGTGTCGTCCTAAAAAGGACACACAAAATAAGCAGTCAGATGATCATACAGGTTGTAAACTAGGGATGTAAACGAGGGATGTCTTGTTTTACATATCTAGTTTACAACAAGGCAAAATTTGACCAAATCAATAATTAAATGGGTCCTGACTAGAAATGGGGGTTAACTTCATCTAAGTAAAACTTCTCAAATTCAGAAACCTTTCTAAAGATAGACATTAGAGAAAAAGGACAAGTGTAACTTCTAACATTAATTACCATTTGTTTCCATTTAAATGTGCTGGTATTTATGGACTGCCGTTATGATTGAAATCAAATTACAGTCATTCCACTGTTTTCTGTGTTTACAAGAGAGCAGCCGGCATGGATGGGTTCAGCACATGTCAGTGTGTCCTTCAGTTAATCATCAGGGGCCTCATTTATAAAACTGTCAGAAGTGGTGTACGGACGAAACATAGGACGTGTGTATACGCAGAAATATTCTGATCTATAAAGCTGTGCGCACGCACTTCCTAAGCCGGTTTCCCTTTATAAATCGCAGTTGACTCTAAAAGTGGCGCAGCTTTGGCGGCTTCATGTAACGCCCATAATTGCTCTTAAATAGTCAGTGAAACGCCCAAAATTAATATTCATTCATACCGACATCATGTGCACAAAGGAAAACAAAACGAAGGACTTTCACTCAATGTGAAGTTGTAGTTCTTGTTAGAGAGGTGGAAAAGAAGAAAATTTATGTTGCAGACGCAGTTAATGCCAGGGCCTCAGAAGGTCGGACCGCGGCCCAAATTAAATAGAAATGGTCCAATATTGAAGTCAGGGCTCCAGGCTGCGACCAAGTAGTCGCATTTTGCGACCAAAATTTGAGAGTGTGCGACTGAATTTTACATCCAGTCGCACATGTGCGACCAGTAAATGTGCCCCCTTTTTTACACGTTAAATGTCGAAATTTCGGTACCTGAGAGCGCGTAAGCTCAAGCTTATCTGTCCTCTCTGAAAATTGACAGAGAGCGGAGCTCTGACACACACACACACACTCTCACACACACGCATAGCTGCGGACGGTGAAACTACGTCGGCTCTGCAGTTCTGTTGAAGTCACAGTGAGTCACGGAAATGCCGATAAAGTGGTTTCAAGTGTGGTTACAGTTTTTCAAAACTTCACGCAGACAGCGTTTGCTGTGATATGATATTAATGGAGAGCCGAAAGCGGTCGCGGTGCTGTTGACGTTACACTTCCTAAGCAGGCACAACAGTGGTTTCTGTGCCCTGGGGACTGACTGACAGGCTGAGGTTGTAAGGCAAGGCAACTTTATCTCTACAGCAGCTTTCAGCAACAAGGCAACTTTATCTCTACAGCAGCTTTCAGCAACAAGGCAACTTTATCTCTACAGCAGCTTTCAGCAACAAGGCAACTTTATCTCTACAGCAGCTTTCAGCAACAAAGCAACTTCATCTCTACAGCAGCTTTCAGCAACAAGGCAACTTTATCTCTACAGCAGCTTTCAGCAACAAGGCAACTTTATCTCTACAGCAGCTTTCAGCAACAAGGCAACTTCATCTCTACAGCAGCTTTCAGCAACAAGGCAACTTTATCTCTACAGCAGCTTTCAGCAACAAGGCAACTTTATCTCTACAGCAGCTTTCAGCAACAAGGCAACTTTATCTCTACAGCAGCTTTCAGCAACAAGGCAACTTCATCTCTACAGCAGCTTTCAGCAACAAGGCAACTTTATCTCTACAGCAGCTTTCAGCAACGAGGCAACTTCATCTCTACAGCAGCTTTCAGCAACAAGGCAACTTTATCTCTACGGCAGCTTTCAGCAACAAGGCAACTTTATCTCTACAGCAGCTTTCAGCAACAAGGCAACTTTATTTCTACAGCAGCTTTCAGCAACAAGGCAACTTCATCTCTACAGCAGCTTTCAGCAACAAGGCAACTTTATTTCTACAGCAGCTTTCATCAACAAGGCAACTTTATCTCTACAGCAGCTTTCAGCAACAAGGCAACTTTATTTCTACAGCAGCTTTCATCAACAAGGCAACTTTATTTCTACAGCAGCTTTCAGCAACGAGGCAACTTCATCTCTACAGCAGCTTTCAGCAACAAGGCAACTTTATTTCTACAGCAGCTTTCATCAACAAGGCAACTTTATTTCTACAGCAGCTCTTAGCAACAAGGCAACTTTATCTCTACAGCAGCTTTCATCAACAAGGCAACTTTATTTCTACAGCAGCTTTCATCAACAAGGCAACTTTATTTCTACAGCAGCTTTCAGCAACAAGGCAACTTTATTTCTACAGCAGCTTTCAGCAACAAGGCAACTTCATCTCTACAGCAGCTTTCAGCAACAAGGCAACTTTATTTCTACAGCAGCTTTTAGCAAC
The DNA here is from genome assembly GCA_023566125.1 of Zingel zingel. Taxonomy (NCBI): domain Eukaryota; kingdom Metazoa; phylum Chordata; class Actinopteri; order Perciformes; family Percidae; genus Zingel; species Zingel zingel. Next base: position 1,157,340 of record CM042333.1, read on the forward strand.
AAGGCAACTTTATCTCTACAGCAGCTTTCAGCAACAAGGCAACTTTATCTCTACAGCAGCTTTTAGCAACAAGGCAACTTTATCTCTACAGCAGCTTTCAGCAACAAGGCAACTTTATCTCTACAGCAGCTTTCAGCAACAAGGCAATTCAAATGGCTTTACATGAAAAATTAAAGAACAATTAAAAACGGTCATGAAAATAAAAAAAGATTATACAAATACAAGAATAAAAGTTACAGTGAGTAAGAAATGAATAATTATTCAATTTAATAGGTTGTAGGGATGGGTTTGGGAGGAGGGAGGGAGGGTGTAACATATTCTAATAAAATAACATAATGTTCTAAGTACATAAGATAAATAGGTCTGACAATAATTTTTACAATTGAAATAATTGTTTTGTAATTATAAAGGGAAAGTACCAAAAACGGAACCGAATTTCAACCAATATCTGTACCGATATTTGTTCAGTAGTAGCCTAAGCAATGCATGTTTAATTTTAAGTTGAATTCACTGTAATTGTAGACTAGAGCTGTTTATATATATATATATATATATATATATATATATATATATAAATAATAATAATAATATGGGACAGGCACGGCATGGTTTCTCCGAGTGCTCCTCTGTAACGCTGGGCCCAAAACAGCACAGCGATCCAACAGGACAGCTCGAGGCAGACGGAACCGGCTCATAAGCCAATTGTCCTTGTTTGCCAGCAAGTCTTCTTACTGTTGGTCTGCATTTGCCACATCTCCCAACATTGCAAAATCAGCCATTGTGCGTCATTACGCATAACATGGTTTTTTATACCCATCAATTTGATTGTATCTAAAAAGCTAATGGTGTTGGAATTAATCTAATTGTAAATGACAAACAGTTCTTGCACCTTTCACAATAGTTAAAACGTGCTTTAGGCCTACAATAAAAACAAACTAAAACGATCTAAAGCCATAAAAATAAACTGTATAAAACACTATGATACTCTATATGATGACCATATTAAAACGACGTGCTCCCCCAGACGGAGGCATCGAAAACGGCATCAATGTAAACATTATTTGTCCTGTTTATCGTAATATTTATGAGAATAAATTCATGACTTGCCAATATAATTACAGAACATATTTGAGTTTTCTTAATGCAAATATATCTTTACGATAGTAGATTGTTTTATTTTGTCTGTTTTTCACCGCAGATTGATTGATTGATTGAACAGGTGTAGGATAGTAATTGTAAGAATGGCTTTGTGAATTCTTCATTTCATCGAGAGGCAATATTTCGTTTATTTTCGTTTTACATGGTTGTAAAACGAACGTTTCATCCACCTGCCCACGGTGTCGCCGTTTATCATTTCAGCCGTTTCTGTGCGTACGCCTGGGTCAGAGTGCTCGTGGAGGACCGCACATTTTCCCGATAAAGTTTGCTTTAGAAAAATCCTAATTTGAGAACATCGTACGTTTTCTTTTGTGCGTACGCCACGTTTATAAGTGAGGTCCCAGATTACAATGAAAGGTGTGTGTTTGGTGCAACAGGCTAATGCTCTGTTGGGTTTTCACAAAGACGGTTTTAGATTTCATCCCTGTTATATACACCAAACAGGAGCAAGTATGTCTCAAAGTCTGTAGCAAAATAGGAAAACTGGGAGAATATATGATCAATGTTGGAAACTGTGGCACAACGTTTCACACTGAACACCCGCCTAATTTTCGCTCTGAATCCTTCTGCCTTTGACTGCCAAGATAAGATGGTCCCACCCTTTTTTTCTGACCCATAACCTTCATTTAACATGGGAGTCATGTTTGGGCAGATACAGTACCTTGCGAAAGTATTCGGCCCCCTTGAACTTTTCGACCTTTTGCCACATTTCAGGCTTCAAACATAAAGATATAAAACTGTAATTTTTTGTGAAGAATCAACAAGTGGGACACGATCATGAAGTGGAACAAAATTTATTGGATATTTCAAACTGTTTTAACAGATAAAAAACTGAAAAATTGGGCGTGCAAAATGATTCAGCCCCCTTAAGTTAATACTTTGTAGCGCCACCTTTTGCTGCGATTACAGCTGTAAGTCTCTTGGGGTATGTCTCTATCAGTTTTGCCCATTCCTCCTTGCAAAACAGCTGGAGCTCAGTGAGGTTGGATGGAGAGCGTTTGTGAACAGCAGTTTTCAGTTCTTTCCACAGATTCTCGATTGGATTCAGGTCTGGACTTTGACTTGGCCATTCTAACACCTGGATATGTTTATTTGTGAACCATTCCATTGTAGATTTTGCTTTATGTTTTGGATCATTGTCTTTTTGGAAGACAAATCTCCGTCCCAGTCTCAGGTCTTTTGCAGACTCCATCAGGTTTTCTTCCAGAATGGTCCTGTATTTGGCTCCATCCATCTTCCCATCAATTTTAACCATCTTCCGTGTCCCTGCTGAAGAAAAGTAGGCCCAAACCATGATGCTGCCACCACCATGTTTGACAGTGGGGATGGTGTGTTCAGGGTGATGAGCTGTGTTGCTTTTACACCAAACATAACGTTTTGCATTGTTGCCAAAAAGTTTGATTTTGGTTTCATCTGACCAGAGCACCTTCTTCCACATGTTTGGTGTGTCTCCCAGGTGGCTTGTGGCAAACTTTAAATGACACTTTTTATGGATATCTTTAAGAAATGGCTTTCTTCTTGCCACTCTTCCATAAAGGCCAGATTTGTGCAGTATACGACTGATTGTTGTCCTATGGACAGAGTCTCCCACCTCAGCTGTAGATCTCTGCAGTTCATCCAGAGTGATCATGGGCCTCTTGGCTGCATCTCTGATCAGTCTTCTCCTTGTATGAGCTGAAAGTTTAGAGGGACGGCCGGGTCTTCGTAGATTTGCAGTGGTCTGATACTCCTTCCATTTCAATATTATTGCTTGCACAGTGCTCCTTGGGATGTTTAAAGCTTGGGAAATCTTTTTGTATCCAAATCCGGCTTTAAACTTCTCCACAACAGTATCTGGGACCTGCCTGGTGTGTTCCTTGTTCTTCATGATGCTCTCTGCTCTTTAAACGGACCTCTGAGACTATCACAGAGCAGGTGCATTTATACGGAGACTTGATTACACACAGGTGGATTCTATTTTTCATCATTAGTCATTTAGGTCAACATTGGATCATTCAGAGATCCTCACTGAACTTCTGGAGAGAGTTTGCTGCACTGAAAGTAAAGGGGCTGAATCATTTTGCACGCCCAATTTTTCAGTTTTTTATCTCTTAAAAAAGTTTGAAATATCCAATAAATTTCGTTCCACTTTATGATTGTGTCCCACTTGTTGTTGATTCTTCACAAAAAATTAGTTTTATATCTTTGTTTGAAGCCTGAAATGTGGCAAAAGGTCGAAAAGTTCAAGGGGGCCGAATACTTTCGCAAGGCACTGTATGTATATATTTCCTGATAGAAATCCCATCCTCTAATCCAGAGTGAGTCAGTTCAGCACCAAACCGTTTAGATTTTATCACAGTTACCTAGAAATCATTCTGTATTACATCACGTGACTGGTAGTGCATGTCCCCAATGAGATAAATGCTCCGAGGTAAGATCCAGGTAACAACTGTCACTTTCACATTATCCCAAAGGAGTCTGACTCACTGAGCTTGATAATGAATTTTTATGCAATATAAGTTTGCAAAGTCGGCTGCGATCAGCAATACATCGATGTAGAAACACCCCTCTCTCTTACTACCTCCACGTCAGAGAGGAGAGGCAGAATATCTTTGGAGAGAGAGGTTTATTTACAGTATATCGCTGATCACTGCAGATTTGATCACAGCTGGTGGTTTCATTTGTCATTGGTTTCTTCTCTCCTGCGTCTCTATTTTCCTCTTGATCTAACGAGGAGAGATGGAGGCAGTGTACACACTGCACCTAAATGTGTCAATAATAATAATAATAAGTTAAACTTTTACCCCCTTGAATAACACAAATTTGTGTGTGTTTTTTTTACCAGTGTGAGTGAAGTGGTGCATTTTATTTAAAGGAATAGTTACGACATTTTGGGAAATGTAATAATAGGTTTCTTTTTTATCTCATTCTTGGAAAGAAAGCAATAATTAAATTGATATCGGTCTCGTGGTTGTGCATTAAGTACTGATCTGAGTGAGGATGTGGCTGGCCTAGCTTAACCTTAAAAGCAAACTGATTTTACACATTAAAGTCTGTTTACAGAGTACAAAAAAAGTCGAATAATGCCTTTTGTGTCTCCAGAGGGAGCTGCGTGGTCTGGTAAATTGCGTCATGTGATGTCACGAGTCTGCGCCGGTTTAGTCTGAAGGCTAAAAATTAAGCAAATCTTGGAGGATTGGTGTTAGAAAGAAGTGAGTGTACCAGACCTGAGGCCTGTACTACGAATCCAGATCAACATGCCCTGGATTTCTTTCAGTTACCCGGCTTCACCTAACCTAACAGCCGCGGTCGTCTATAAGCTGTGTCACGACGCTGGTTACCAACTAGTTCAATCAACCCAGGGTTTCCCAATCCAGCGACGCGTTCACATAAAAGAGGCGAGGTTTGAACAGCATGACCAATCACAAACATCTACCAGAGCCGCATATTTTACATAAGAAGAGCAAACTATAATTCTACATAAATATGAAGAACACAGACACGGTTTTACAGGCAAAAAACAATACAGTCGCTGCTTCCTAAAATAGGAACGAAAGCTGGCAAAAAAAACTGTGGCTGTAAATGCGTAAATCACAACTCTACCCCATCAGTCAGGCACAAGATCTGGCCATGATTACACTTCTCCTTTCCATAAACTGTCGTTGCTTCAGCCTATTATTTCAGTTGCAAACCTGGCAGTGGGAAGCGATCGTAAGAGCAAATCAAAAATATAAAAACATAATTCAAACCGATGTGCGCATTGGCAACACACGGTTCAAGAAGCCGACAAATAGCCTATACGTAATTCCCTCCGCTGAAAATCTATCTTTCATAAAGATACCCATCAGGGAATGTTACCGGGGTTATCGGTCTCTAAATGTTTTAACTTTTCTGAGCGCACCTCTCTCTCACTGCGCACCGAGTTCTACCGGATCTTCTAAGAACGGTGACGCCGTTATCAATTGAGTATTGATTGGTCAGTAGGCGGTGCTTTTACATCGGTTGATCTCTAATCTTCAACATAACCTGCTCCCGAGCAGGTTAGGTGTTCAGCATAAGTTGCCATGGCGATTTAACCCAGTAACAAGTGATCCACCGTCGTGATACACAAAACCCTGGGTTGAACCTGAAGTTAGACCTCTGTAGCCTGCTCCTCATCTCTGCTTGAGACTAGAGGCTTCACCACATACAGTAACTCACACTGAATCCACAAATGCCGTTTTTACATTTATGTTTATGTATGGGTTATACCAAATTCAGAAGTTAACAGCATAGCACCATAATCTACATGGGACTTGTATATGAACACTCAAATTGGGATATCACTTGACTACCTTCTTATACTTTTGGCACTGACAGCAGCTTGATTGAGTCATCTTTAACATGAAGTACGACAAGGAGCAGTGGAAAGAAACCAAACAGCCCACTTGAGTGGCATTTGGGGAAATGCCTCAGTTCAGTCAACACTGAACATGTATGGTAACTGAAGTATGTTTGAACAAATTCAGGTGAAATGGACAGGTGTGTAGTAGAGCAGGTACGTAGCTATGAAAACAGCTGTTTAGTTTAGTTGTAACTTGTGTTTTCTTACCCTGTCAGTTAATATGTTAGCAGATGTGGGTTACATCCCAAAAGACATGACTAGGAATCTCACAAATCAGGTCCTGTAGCAGCAGTGATTCAGAATTGAGCGTAAAGGCGTGCAGAGTGAACCCGCCCACAGAGATCAAACCTCTCGTCATTTACCTGAAACAAATGGCAGCGAAGGTAGAAGACGAGGCTTCTGCTGAGATGTTTTCTGCTCCTTTTCTCTCAGACAGCTCGTTGTGACAGAAGGGCCTCGCAGCACACTCTCAGACGACTCGCTTGTTGTTGCTTTTTAATTTCAGGAGCAAGGTGGCGCCCAATAGGTGCTGTGAAAATGGCAAGCTGTGAAGTGACAGTTTGCCTAAATCTGTTCGCGGTGTGACGGGGGAGAAGGTGCTGGATTTTCATCATTGGCAGGCTGTTACCAAAGAAGGTGGAGGATATGTCTGTGTGTTGGCTAAATCTGTAAACACATTTTCCTCTCATTTTCAAGGCAGTGTATTTCAAACCCACAGAAGATGCTTTTTAAAAACACATAGGTTTGGACATCTAACATGCACAACCACAACATTTCCAGTTTGAATCCAGCTGGATTCTTTGACGACAGAGGAAGATGACATTACATGTTAAACAAAATTACACGTAATCCCCTGCTCTATTACCATGGCTGCATGTGGACAGAATTAATTCCTTAGAATAACTTGAATTCCATCGTAGGTGGGAAATGAGATGCCATATGCACTGTACCAGTTACCAGCCCCTCGTGTAATTTTGTCACCTTCTCTTCTAACACTAGCATTAGCTTTTACTAAAAAGCTAAATTGTGAGCCAGTAACGCATAATTAAAGACATTTTGTGTGTGTGAAAGTAAATGGTCAATTTGAATAAATGCAGTACTATCTCTTTCAGTGACTATGTTTAAATGCACCTAATATTCAGTTTTTTGCCCTTATTCCGAAGAGACAATATGCGTACTAAGCTGTTTACATGGCTAATGGAAATTACACTAATATTCCTGTTTACACACAATGCACAATGCCACAATAGGATTAATTTCAAAGTTTTTTTTTCGGTGTTTTAAGCCTCCAACGTCTCCTTCCAGGCAGCGCTGCCTGGAAGGTACTAGGATTAGGTAATGGTTAGGGTTAGGGTTAGGGTTAGGTGCCTTGAAGTCAACGGTCGCAGCGCTGCCTGGAAGGAGACGTTGGGGGCTTAAAACACCACTGAGCCAAAGTTTTCCACTGGTGGTGTATGTCTGACCGTGCGAACACAGCGTCCCTCTTTCATTCCTTCAACCACCTTCTTGAGAAGTTGCTGCTGCGATGTTTGCGCATATCCAAAAACCTGTTGATACCTGTTCCTGTTGAAGTGTTTCATAATGTTTAAAAGTAAGTGTGTTTCTCCTTCTTTTCTTTTAAGAATGCATCGCTACCGCAGCCTTGCAAACGGTTGGCTAGTTGGCTTGTGTACAACAAACATAGCAGCGCACAGAGCTGACTGTAAGCCGTAAACCTGAATATTTCTGGCATATTCATTCAGAATAACAGCGGCATATTAGTGTGCATGTAAACATACTCAGTGTTTACTGGCAGCATTTATGTAACTAAAGAGGGCATCATCAAAACTGTTCCCCAGACACAACAGCCAGCCTGTTGAAAAGCATAAAGATAGAGTGATGTGTCTCTCTGGCATCTCTCCTGTTATTAGTGTTTGAGAGCCCATTCCCACTTTTTGCCCAAATGAAACTCTGGTGTTGGATGTGGACATTTCCCTCACAGGAAGTAATGAATCAGAACTTGAGGGTGAAATTCAACCCACCTGCTATCTCTCACTATCTGCTGAACATCAGATAGTGAAACATTTTTCTAGTTTGACTAACATCAGAGCCTTTCCTCTCTAGTCTTGCTGGGTTCATCAGTGACTACGTTTACATGCACATAATATTCCGGTTTTTACCCTTATTCCAAAAAAGATGATATTCCTAGCTTTACATGGCTAATGAAAGTGAGTACTCCATTAATATTCCCGTTTACATGTAGTGGTGCAAAACAGGATTTTTTTCTAAGTTTACCAGCAGCGGACTTGTTGGATCGTGTGAACACAGCCTCCCTCTTTAATTCCTTCAACCGGCTTGTTGAAACGGTTTGATAAAGGACTTATTGGACTTTAACTTATCATTGATCTACAATAACGAGTGTAGCTCATGGATGTATTAAGTGTAGCTGTCCTCAATTTAGGTCGTCCTGTACGTCTCCTCTCCAGTTTTTCCTGCATCCACCGTGTGTGTGTGTGTGTGTGTGTGTGTGTGTGTGTGTGTGTGTGTGTGTGTGTGTGTGTGTGTGTGTGTGTGTGTGTGTGTGTGTGTGTGTGTGTGTGTGTCGTCAGTGCGGGGTAGAACTGAGCAGCAGAGAGCCAACAGGATTAAAACAGCATCAGCTTTCAAGCGACTTAAACATCGTTCCAGTCTACATTGACGTTAAAATGTCTACAGGACGGTCTGAAATGTTTTGCACGGTCTTTCGCTGAACGTTTTGTCAATGCGCAACTTGTTCGAAAAGTACCTTATCTTTTTCTTTACTTCGCCCTCAACAGCTTGTACATCCATAGCTACTGCTGACTCCGCGGCGGGCCTCTTAACACCGAGGATATGTCGCCACATTTTTTAACAGATAATTTTCCTTTCGTCTGTACCTCAGCTCAGCTAGCTAGCTACATGGCGTCCCGGACTAGCGCTGAAAACTAGCTACTCGACTATGTGTTGTCAAAGCCCCGGCTGTGAACGGTTTCATTTCCTGTAAGTTCTTCACAATAAAAGTCCTCCGTTATTTTGGTATTTGAATGTTTTTATTATGAAGCCACAAAATCCGGAAATGTTGGGGATTCATTAGCAGTAACGTAACGCGACTCCCATAAGCATTGTGCATTGTTACTTAGCAACAGCATTCTTTGACAAAAACTGTCCAATCCATTACAAGGATACAAGGCTAATGTTCCACCCTGGTTCCGAGGCACTTTTTTTGACCAACTCGGGGAGACTGATCAGTCCAACTGCTTTTTCTGCCAACGGTCAGCCGTCTGGTTGGTGTGTAATTTAGCTGCATATAGAACATTTTCTCACGAGTAGTGCGTCATCTGATCGGCCTTTATGGAGACCACCGATCAAACTATTTAAAGCCTTTATCGGCCGATAACGATCGGTGCCCGATCAATCGGAGCACCCTTAATATATATATATATATATATATATATATATATATATCCATTTTGTGTGTTATCCATCTGGCGTTGGTGAGTAGGAGTCTTGTCAGTGTCGAGCGTTGTGGTTTCCTTAGCCGGGCTAGCAGGCCTGGCCGGCGTCCCTGTTTCTGCTTCTTCCCCGCCTTCCTGGCTTCACACGGCCGACCACAATCCAACGAGTGCCCGCTGGTCTGGTGGATGTCTTCCAGAAGTTGTGAACAACTCCGATCTTCACTCTTCACACACTACGCTCCTCCAACCTGCACACTGCTATTTACCTTTTTCATGCTACAACTGAATTCTCACGGGACTTCAGTGCGAGACTACGGCTAGCCGTCTAAAACACTATTTTACTGTACAGGGCACAAACATAATTTGGTCCGTTTCCATGTAGTTACATAGTCACTAATATGGTCATAACCACTGCAGTGCTCAATTACCTATTTTTGAGGGTGAAATAAAAAAATAAAATCTTTCGCCGCAAAGGTTTGAACGGTCTTCTGGAAGACATCCACCAGACCAGCGGGCAAGTTCTCCTTTAACTTTTATAAGGTGATCAATGTCTGTGTTGTTTTCACAGCTTGTTGCATTCCCCAAAGTGGCCAAAAATTAATTAATGCAGCTTTAAAATAACAATTAACCATCAATAGCAGGGCTAGAGCTATGGGTTCATTTCATTATTGACTTTTTTATTGATACTTCATCATTCAATGCTAACAAGCAAAAAGCCCAAACTATTGAATTTCTAATGGCATAATACAGAGGAAAACAACAAATCCTCACAATTGAGATACTATCTAGCCAATGTTGGCACTTTTGCTTGATAAATGACTTTAAATGATTAATAGATGATCAAACTTGTTACTGATTGATTTTCTGTCCCTTGACTTGAATGATGATCAATAGTAGTAATCATTATTTGCAGGAAAGCTCTTTAATTATAAGGATTAATGCACCAGATCCCATAACTGTACCAGTTCTAGAACACCATTACACTTCAGGCTTTTCCTGTAACCTACAGCTTACCACAGTGAATCCATCTGAAATGAAATGCCCCTCTGTCTGAAAACATGGAACATAGGCATTTCTTAGTTGTCGTGCAGGAGGCTTTTGATCCTGATCCATCCTTTTACTGTGGCTTCCAGGCAGCAGCTGGTATTTACTGTATATGTCGGGGTGTCTCTGGTTTGTCTCTTCTTTGCTCCCTTTGTTGTACAAACTGGGCTGTTTTGGTGATGAAGGAATGATGCGGTATTATCAGTACTGCTTGTTATTTTCATACTGCGTCATATTTCACTCCATACATTTGGTCTATTGTGGTATTTTTATTATTTTTTTTACACACTGCATTTACACTGTATGACACATTCTTTCCTTTTCATTAAAGGGGCTGTACTCGACATTCAGAACATTAATATAGCAGTAAGCAAATATTTGCTATGTAAAGATCAGGGTTCGTACGTTTTGAAAAAACCTGGAAAAGTTATGGAATTTGAAAAATGCAAATTCCAGGCCTGGAAAGGTTTTGGAAAAATAAAAAGACCCAGAAAGTTTTGGAAAAGTCATGGAATTTCTTTTTTTTTTTTAACAAGGCATAATATGTGATTAATAAAAAAAACTGTTTAACAAAAAAAAATATTTCACGTCACCTTAACGTTCTTAACCTTAACGTTATATTCTGGCAGCATAACGTTCAGTTGACTACCGGTTCACTCACTTGTTGCGATGCTGCCTGAGGTGAAGTCGGTGTTGACAGAAATTAAATTGAAATGCCAGGAAATTGTCGATTTAACAATGCCTGCCTTCACTTGGAAACATACAAGACGTGGCTCGAGAAGGTCCAGGACCCGAGGAAAGCGAGATGTGGACTATGTTCTAAGATAATTGACATCTCTAATATGGGAGAAGCAGCGCTAACTAGCCATGCTAAAGGCGCCAAGCACCAGGCAGTTGTGGCTGCGCGTGAAGGCTCGAGTAGCACCATTACTAGCTTATTTTCTGCTCCGTCGACATCGACCAACATTAGGCCGATTGCAGGTTCTTCCATCATGAGTCAGACTGAAGGCACAAGACAAAGGACTATCTCCAATGTTACTAGACAAGACGCATTAAGGGCTAAGGTATCATGGGCATTAAAAGTCGCAAACTCCCACTATTCTTTTAAATCATGCGAGGATGTCAGCGCAGTTTTCGGCGCCATGTTTCCTGACAGTGAGTTGGCAGCCAAATTTGCGTGTGGGGAACGTAAGTGTGCTTACTTATGTAATTTTGGATTGGCTCCTTATTTTAAACAGCTCGCTTTGAAGACAGACGCTACACAGATGTCTTATGTACTTTTATTTGACAAGAGCCTGAATCATTACCTACAGACTAAACGGTTAGATGTCCATGTCAGGCTATGGGACGGGCCCGAGGTGAAGACCAAATACATCGGTTCAGAGTTCCTGCCATTCAACCGCCAAAGATGTTGTTGAGAAACTCAACAACTTGCTTTCACAACTCGGAATCACCAACCTCATCCAAATCTCAATGGATGGACCGAACGTGAATTGGAAAGTGTTTGAAATCCTTCAAAAGCAGGTGCAGATTGATGTGGGAAAGTCACTTATCAACATCGGGCCGTGCGGTTTGCAATATACTACACAATGCATTTAGAGGCGTATGTAAAGCGACTGGATGGGACATTGAACATGGACTTTCTTGTCTCTACTGGCTGTTTCACGACTCCCCAGCCCGGCACGAGGACTTTGTGACAGCAACTGGATGCAGCACGAGTATGCTAAAGTTTTGCAAGCACCGGTGGGTCGAGAATGTTAACGTAGCGGAAAGAGGATTGCAGCTCTGGCCGCATGTGAAACGATACGTGGAGATGGTAGGGAGAGGCGAACTCCCCAACCCAAAGGTGAAATCGTTTGAGGAGGTGAAGAACCGGTGTGCTGATCCTCTCTTTACTGTAAAGGTTGGCATATTCATCAGCATTGCGCGAGAAATTGAGCCCTTTCTCACCATGTATCAGACGGACCAACCAATGCTGCCATTCCTTGCTGAGGACATGAATAGACTAATCCAAGGTAAGCTTAAACATTAAATCCAATTGCCATATGTTACTTGTTTTCTAAGTTGCATTTATTGACAGTGTTGGGCAAGTTACTTCCAAAATGTAATTGATTACTAGTACTGTCACTCGCGGACTTTTTTTTTCCCCCTCTGTGCTGAAATGTTTCGCGGTGTTGGTGAATTCTTAAAAAAAAAACTTACGTGCAGGACTTCACTGTGAGCGGACTGTTTAGAGACGATGTGACAGGCATGTAACGTTAAAGGTTATCAGCTACTGTAGCAGAGCTGCAAGTAAACGCTGAATTGAGCTGTGTGTTTTAAGTGTTAAACACTGCTGCAGGTATTCATGCACGACTGTTGTTGGTGATTTACAGAGGTGGAAGACTTACTCAGATTGTGTATTGCATTAAAAATAGAAAAAACAGTGTTGTAGAGTTACAACTTACTTGTCAGTTACAAGTCTTGCATTCAACATATTCCTTAAGTAATAGTACAAAAGTATTATCAAAATATAGGCTACTTAAAGTACCAAAAGTAAAAGTGCTCATTATGCAGTGTAATATATCTTATTTTATTTTATTATATTATGATCCAATAAATCATATTAAATATGACTGATAATTTAAATAAAATGTTTTATTTAATTCAAGTAGCTTACTTGTACATAATTATTTTCTAGGCTTTAAAATGCATACAGATGTGACATTTTCCCCTCATACTTCTGTCGGAATGGGTACGAAGTTGGCATTGCATTTCATTTGAAATGGTATTAAAAAGGTCAGAAAAAGCCTTGAATTTAAGTTGGAGGATCCCGGGGGTACCCTGTTACAGCAAGTACATTACTGTAATTGTGTTACTTTTGTAATGCGTTACTCCCATCACTGTTTATTGAAGTTAGAAACGGGCAACACATTTTAAAATAATTTGTCTAAATAATGATTCACATTATATTGTTTGATACAGCATGTACCTTATACAGAACATTATCCATGTCTTTTTAAATATAAAAAAAAAAAAAAAAAAAGTAGATGGTAAATGCATATAATAGAATCAGCATGTGATTCAATTAAAATATACATGTAGGAATGGTTGAAATGTGCATGTGGTTGTTTTATGGTCATGTTAATTGTTGAGTAATGACACTGAACCTTACATACCCCTTATTTTTATTGTTTGCAGGACTCATGGGTTGATTTGTGGTGGACACGCACCTGAAGGAATCATCCACACTCAAGCTCCTGAATGTGCCTTACCAGGACCGTAACCTGCACAAAGATGCTTCTCAAATTGACCTTGGGTTCGCTGCAGACTCTACACTAAAGCAACTTAGGTCCACTAAAAAGGTTTCAGAGAAGCAGTCCCTAGAGATACAATTGGAGAGTAAGACACTTCTGATGATTCTCCTTGACAAGCTGCTGGCAAAGGCTCCTGTGAAACACACCTTAGTAAGATGCCTACAATGCTTTGACCCGAGACACATGGCCAAATCTAAGGAGCAGTGTGTTAGGCAAATGATGATAGTACTACGCAGTATTGTGGAGGCTAAACATTTAAACAACACTGTATGTGATGATGTGATGAGAGAGTTCCGTGAGTTTTGCAATTTGGCTAACTTGCAGACTAAATTCAGGGATTTTGACCACAAAGCAGAGCGTGTGGACACACTGCTGTATGAGACAATGGGGACCAACCCCTCTTTTTCCAGACTGTGGGATGTAGTGAAGGTTGTACTTGTCCTGTCCCATGGACAGGCAAGTGTAGAGAGAGGATTCTCAATAAATAAAGAGCTAATTGTTGAGAATCAGAAGGAATTGTCTCTGGTAGCTCAAAGGCTCATTGTTGACCATGTCAGGTCTGTTGGAGGTGTATCAAAGGTAGCCATCACAAAAGAGCTGCTTCTGTCAGCAGGAGGAGCCAGGCAAAGATATCATGGCTACCTTGATGAACAACTTAAAGCGGAAGGAGCTTAGTGACGAACTCCAAGGTCTGAAAAAGAAGAGGGCCACCATTGAGACAGATGTGTTTGCCCTCAAAATCTGCTGATGAATTGTCAGAGAAAGCAGAAAAAACAAGTTGTCTAACGTTCATTTCCAAATCAAACGTCGGACAGCAAAGGAAAAAAGAGCAGCTCTGTTCAACATTGACAAGCAAATTGATGAAAAGCTTGCAGAAATGAAAAAGTAATGTGTGTGTGTGTGTGTGTGTGTGTGTGTGTGTGTGTGTGTGTGTGTGTGTGTGTGTGTGTGTAAAAAGGGAAGGTTATGTCCTCCATATGCATGGTTCACTTAAGTGGGGTTAAAAAAAGATTAAACTGTTAGTTGTGCCTTCACTATTCAATTTCCACTACTGCCCAATTAGTTGTTAATTTGCAGTTGCTGTGTTTTTGCAGGACACTATGATATACATGTATTTTACCCCGTGTCCTTCAAAGATCTTGCTTTGTGTGTGTGTAAATAAGTTTTTTGTATCGAACCACATAAATTGTCATCCATTTTATTGTTAAACCTCTGAGGGTAAACTTTAACACATTTTTATTCTTATAATGTTGACCGACATTTTCAGGAATACATAGTCATGGAAATGTGCCAAGAAGTCATGGAAAAGTATTGGTTAAAATGTGTATGAACCCTGAAAGATACAGTGGCGTAATGGCATCTTGAGCAGAGAAAGAAATCACACTCCCGCTGTGTGTGTTGTTATCTGAATTTCTCTGTTCTTTGTTTTGATAGCCGGTCTGGCTGGGTGTGCATGTTTGTGCATGTGGCTGTGAACGGTATTGTTATAGAGATGGGGACTTGAGTTTGAGACTCGGACTCGAGTCGCACTTAAATCGCACGCACAGTAGGGCTGGGCGATTAGGCAAAATATATGATCACGATAATTTTTTCCATATTGATCAATATTGATATTTATCACAATATATAATTTGATAATGCAGCGAGTTTGAAGAGTATCCTGATAATGACTGAAGCCTGAAGAAACCAGAGGGTTCATTAGTTAAACTTTAGAATATAGTTTATTAACATAAAAAAATAGAATAACATAATCTAACATTGAACTGTGCAAACGTGGCTTGGTTTAGAATATATTGTGTGATAAAAGAATATATTGAATAACGCCTAAATGTAAACATTTAACTTTGCAAACATGCTTTATCTGCCTTAACAAAACAGTACAAGTTAGTAATGTAAATGCAAATAATGTAAATAAAACTAAAAGCTGTGACTACTATCACATTCACTTTTTCATATGGGGCAATGGTTGCAAAAGACGACACGATTGACTGTTGTTTTTCAGCCCCGCTAGTGCTGCTAACAGCAGAAGAACCACTAGGACGTTGGACAGAACTTGTGGGCAGACTAACATTAACATGGGCCCGCAAACTCTCGCTGTGTTCGCTGGGGTGGTACCTTTTCAACTGACAGAAAAGATTGGTTGTATTACCCGTCTAGGTCGACACCGACCAACGGCATATTTTGAAGACCGTGTTAATCTGCGCTTCGTCGCTTTTGAGATATCCAAACCACTTCCATATAATTGATGTCCTGTTACCTTTTTTGTCAACAATTTCCTCAGCTTTGGATGATGACGCAAGTTCACTTTCACCGTCGCTTTCGTGGCCATGCCCCTCGGTTCCACTCATTTCTTCACCGCCGGTAGCTCAAACAATGCTCTGCGTAGTAAATGGGCGTGTACTTTGACGGGCAAGCCAAAATCTTCTTATTCTATTGATGTTTTTTGCCGGTTGGCAAACAACTTTTGGTGTGCATTACCGCCTCTTTCTGAAATGGAATGGCGTTTATTTCTGCTGTGTGATAGGCCGTTAGATCTATCCAAATCGAGTAAAATACGCTCAAGTTAATCGTTATCGACCTGAATTTTATTGCAATCCCATTTCGAGATCGTTTTATCGCCCAGCCCTAACGCACAGTGACTTCAGACTTGACTTGAGACTCGTCCTCAAAAGACTTCAGATTTGACTCGCACTCGAGATGCGGGACTCGTGAACAATCTTTATATTTAGGAAATGTCTGATGGGCTGAATGTTATTCCCCTCCCTGCATAACGTGTAACCTACCTACCTAACACGTAATACATAACGTATCTGCTGCACGCGGCTACACATGAGAGAAGACAACAAACATGTCGATTGCACCGGCAGCTGCTGTGCCATTCTTCAGATGCGTTGGCTTTAAAAAGTTCATACAACAAGGCCCAAACAAAAGAAGTACTGAATGCTTAGTTTAGAATCCCTGCCCTTAAACACTTTGGTTGGCAAATGCTTATCACCAAAACAAAGTGTTTTAAAAAAATACTTCATGACTTTGTGTCTTTGTTAGGGTGACCAGATTTCCAGGAACTAAAACACTTTGCACGTGAACAGTGTTGGTCAAGTTACTTGGAAATAGGAATTAGTTACTGATTACTGATTACTTCTCCAAGAAAGTAATCCAGTTACTTTACTGATTACTTATTTTCAAAAGTAATTAGTTACTTTACTAGTTAAGTTACTTTTCAAAACTATGATGCACGACCTGAATAAAACAGTGGAAATTGGCAGCATGTCCTCAACAACATAGCCAGCGACGAGCTTCTTCAGCTCAGCGGCACTACGTCCTGTCGCTTTAAGTCTATTTCCACCTGTTTAGCAGAGAGGGGCCCTCGGAGGTTCAACCGGTGGAATTGGATGTAGCCGCAGCGGTCATGTCAGCTGGGGGTTCAGGGATATTTTCAGTGAGTTTCACATTCCTGTGCCGGCTTGCTAGGTGCTTGCTCAGATTTGAGGCGGAATTTTTCACTGTAGATAAGTTTTCTTCCCACGCAGAGCGTACAGCGGACGCTGATGTTTTTGTCACCTTCAAACTCAAAGTAATGTCGGTACTTCCAAGCATTAAATGCTGCGTGGTCCTGCTCTCTCCCCCGCTCCATGCTCTTCTTATATATGGTCTATGGCTCCATGTTGTCTCTTGTTCAACACTATGTCGGTGTTTACCACTGATGTTGCGGCGCTCATACGTCATTGTCACTCACGAGACAGTCTCACGAAACAAAATCACGGTTAAGTAACGCAGTAACGCAGCCTGCTTACAGTAATTAGATTACTTTTTAAGCAAAAACAGTAATCTAATTACTGTTTTTGCGTTACTTCTAACGCGTTACTGCCCATCAGTGTGCGTGACCATAGTGCTTGTGCACGCACACACTTTTTAACGTAAACATGTGCCAGCCCAGGTCAGACATAGACACAGACAGATTAGACACAATTTTGCCAACAGCACATGTAGGCCTACTGCTCACAACATAATGGGGTATCTCAGTTAATATTCATGAATTTTCTTGGTATGTAGCATACATATCTAAGAAATGATATTAAAGGACATTGAGTGAGTTTCGTGTGGGACCAACCTTATTTTTCAGAATTAAAGCATTCTTTTGGAAAATGCACCCACTGAACTTGTGAAAAACTTTGTGAAAAGGTATTTTTCATTGCATGGCACTAAATGAATTATTTGGAACTGCTGCCACAGACTTGAACTAAAGTTATGGTAACACTTTATGGTAAGGGTACATGAATTATGAATTAATGCATGAATTCATGATTTGTGAATTACTTCATTCCTTTATATCTTATAATTATCAGGAATTGACATGAGTTCATAGCCTCTCATTCATGACCTCATGCATGAACAACACATCAACTAAAGCATTAGGTAAGTTGGGTAGCCTACATTGTTATGCACAAGTTGTATGATAATAATGAACTCTTTGAATGTTTTGTGTGTAACAATATTAATTTGTAAAGTAACTAAAGCTTACATATAAATGCAGTGGAGTAGAAGTAGAAAGTGGGGTGAAAAAAAAGTACAAGTAGCCTACTTCAAAGTACAGTACTCGAGTAATTACATACAATACATTTATTGTATTTAATCAAGAAATGTCCACAATATTTCAACCGATATTAAGGAAACCTGCTAAATTGAAATGCTATATTTTCTGACAACAATGCCAAAGCCAGTGTTCTCCATATTTAAATATAAATTTCCATATTTTGGCCTTTGTGTTGCCTATTTTGACACCTGGGTTGCCGGACATGAAACGCAAACACGCAAAAACAAGGTGCTGGCTGCAGCGATGGTAGCAGCAACCAAACAAACTGGATTAACAGATATACAGTGAGGAAAATAAGTATTTGAACACCCTGCTATTTTGCAGGTTCTCCCACTTGGAAATCATGGAGGGGTCTGAAATTGTCATCGTAGGTGCATGTCCACTGTGAGAAACATAATCTAAAAACAAAAATCCAGAAATCACAATGTATGATTTTTTAACTATTTATTTGTATGATACAGCTGCAAATAAGTATTTGAACACCTGAGAAAATCAATGTTAATATTTGGTACAGTAGCCTTTGTTTGCAATTACAGAGGTCAAACGTTTCCTGTAGTTTTTCACCAGGTTTGCACACACTGCAGGAGGGAGTTTGGCCCACTCCTCCACACAGATCTTCTCTAGATCAGTCAGGTTTCTGGGCTGTCGTTGAGAAACACGGAGTTTGAGCTCCCTCCAAAGATTCTCTATTGGGTTTAGGTCTGGAGACTGGCTAGGCCACGCCAGAACCTTGATATGCTTCTTACAGAGCCACTCCTTGGTTATCCTGGCTGTGTGCTTCGGGTCATTGTCATGTTGGAAGACCCAGCCTCGACCCATCTTCAATGCTCTAACTGAGGGAAGGAAGTGGTTCCCCAAAATCTCGCAATACATGGCCCCGGTCATCCTCTCCTTAATACAGTGCAGTCGCCCTGTCCCATGTGCAGAAAAACACCCCCAAAGCATGATGCTACCACCCCCATGCTTCACAGTAGGGATGGTGTTCTTGGGATGGTACTCATCATTCTTCTTCCTCCAAACACGGTTAGTGGAATTATGACCAAAAAGTTCTGTTTTGGTCTCATCTGACCACATGACTTTCTCCCATGACTCCTCTGGATCATCCAAATGGTCATTGGCAAACTTAAGACGGGCCTTGACATGTGCTGGTTTAAGCAGGGGAACCTTCCGTGCCATGCATGATTTCAAACCATGACGTCTTAGTGTATTACCAACAGTAACCTTGGAAACGGTGGTCCCAGCTCTTTTCAGGTCATTGACCAGCTCCTCCCGTGTAGTCCTGGGCTGATTTCTCACCTTTCTTAGGATCATTGAGACCCCACGAGGTGAGATCTTGCATGTAGCCCCAGTCCGAGGGAGATTGACAGTCATGTTTAGCTTCTTCCATTTTCTAATGATTGCTCCAACAGTGGACCTTTTTTCACCAAGCTGCTTGGCAATTTCCCCGTAGCCCTTTCCAGCCTTGTGGAGGTGTACAATTTTGACGCTAGTGTCTTTGGACAGCTCTTTGGTCTTGGCCATGTTAGTAGTTGGATTCTTACTGATTGTATGGGGTGGACAGGTGTCTTTATGCAGCTAACGACCTCAAACAGGTGCATCTAATTTAGGATAATAAATGGAGTGGAGGTGGACATTTTAAAGGCAGACTAACAGGTCTTTGAGGGTCAGAATTCTAGCTGATAGACAGGTGTTCAAATACTTATTTGCAGCTGTATCATACAAATAGATAGTTAAAAAATCATACATTGTGATTTCTGGATTTTTGTTTTTAGATTATGTCTCTCACAGTGGACATGCACCTACGATGACAATTTCAGACCCCTCCATGATTTCCAAGTGGGAGAACTTGCAAAATAGCAGGGTGTTCAAATACTTATTTTCCTCACTGTAGATTCATTCTACCCGACCTTAAAAAACTCGGCATCTTTTCTTTGCATAACCAGAGAAGAGAATAAATGTGGAGAAAGCTTGGAGCACATAACGACGCCGAGTTGACTCATTTCCTCCTAACTTTAACTTTTAGGTAAGCTTCATTCATTTATATCACGGCTAACGTAGTAGGGATGGGCAATATCAGTCATTTCAACAATTCATGTGCATGCATAAATTATATAGAGTACTAAAGTTAGTTACTCGCGATATGGAGTTGGGGGGGGGTTAGGGTTAGGGTTGATTGTTTGGCGCTCCGCCACAATATAGTCTATGTGTGGGAAACACTGTTGTTTACAAATATACATTGTAACGCTGGCTGCACAGATTATGCATACCGCTATGATTGACTGACACACACACACACACACACATTGTTAAAATCATGTACTGGACGCTTTATTAGTCTTTCTACATGGGTTTAGTTAATGATCGGGCTATAATAAGACCATGTCGGCTATGTAATCGCTGACAACCGGGACAGTTTCATAGTGGTTGGTGTAAACCGGGACATTTTAGCGTCCCGACAGGCTTTTGTCAGGACTCGGGACACGCAACTGAAAATCGGGACTGACACCTGTCCAGTGGCAACATTAATAATTTGGTGATTAGCATCAGCAGTTGAGAATATATAGCATCTTTTGAAACAGATTCTTACTGCTTCAGGGTTTACAGATAAAAATTCCCTCAGAAACCCCAGCTCAATACATATTTTCTCAAGTCTCTTAAAACTAAATGGTTCTTGATAATGTGCCACTGAAGTACATGCTGTTATGGAAAGTAGCGGTCCATTAGAGCTTTAATTTTGATTCTGATAACATGCCATTCGACTCCAATCGAGTAATGGGATTTACTGTACAATTTATGCATATCATCATACACTTAATGCATGATGCAGTTACCCTTAACTGCTCAGAGGAAATGAAAGCCAACCCTAACACAGGTTTATGGGTTTTGTTTTATCTAATGCTTCTTGCTTTTGCTCATCTTTTGCTCGTTCTTTGTTTCTTTTGTTTATTTCAAATAATAAGAAACTGCTTAAAATTGGCTGAAAAAATGAATTGCACATTTTTGCTTACATTGAGGAACCCTGGCTGAGTGGGAAAATAAAGTGTGGGTGAAAATAAGTTTATACTGAAATACTACCAGGTGTTTTTCTTCAAAAATAAGAATTATTGCTACGAAGGTCTCAGCTGTGAAACACTGTTCTCAATAACGATGCTGTAGTTGTAGCGTTCAGCAGCTTTGTCTTTCTCCACAGTCTTCTCCTATGCACCTGTCACTGTGTCCTCAGGTGTGCTAAAGCTCTGCTGCTTAGTGGACTAAACGCCAAAACTGTAGGGTGTTATACATTATACATTGAGTCTTCCTGCCTGTAATTCTGTTCATCAGACACATGGACGCATTATGAGACAATGGGCCCCTGGGCACACATGTAGAGTGCCCTTCTCCTACACAGGAGAAAGACCCTGAGACAGAAAATAGTTGACTGGAGTTTTTTTGTTCCTCTTTGTGGTTGTTTTGTATGTCTATGGTTGCATCTCATAGCCTTTATTTGACAGCCCCTCGACTCCTCGGCCCTCGGCTGAACTGGAAGTTCTGTCCCTCCTCGGTGAAGGCCGTCTCAAAGCTCTTATTTCTGCCCCGAGGAGCGAGCATCGAGGATGGATCATTGAGGAGCTATAGGTGAGGATACACGAGAGCAGCCTTCCCAGAAGCCGTGCAGCTGACTATTTCATGTGACGCTTCAGAGGAAAGGACGTCTCATCCCTCTAAAACACATTTGCTTGTTTCCTCTCTCCTCCGATGATTTCCTCGTGTCTCTCCCATGCCTCCTCGGTGGGAGGGGCTAAGATGCCAGGAAGGGAGGCAAGTGGAGGAGTCAAGGAGGCAATTTAAGGGCTGTGAGATGCACCGTATGTAGTCGTTTTACCATCTATGTAGCTATTTTGTCTTTGTAGTCCTTTATACCATTTTGTGTCTCTTTATAGTATTTTTTTCCTAAAAAGTCATTGCTATTAAAAATGCAAAATTACAATTTTCTAGGCCAATTCCGATTTTTCATTGAGTTTGACCTGCCGATACCGATTTTAGCTGATTCCGATTTCATTTTTTCTAACCACTTTACAGCATACACAAATATTTATTTTCTAGCTTTTCTTTAATAGAACATTTTACATTTTGCATAGAACATTTTTTTTAACAGATAATCGATCGCTATAAGATAGAACTATATAAATTACGCCTAGTGTCGGAAATTCACACACATCTAAAGTGCGATGTTATGGAAGAACAGTTTCCTTGTTTTCACATCCAATATCTAAAAAAAAAAAAAGTGATATATTTAGCAAACTAAACCGTCTATAAGCAGTGATTGTTAAGAGTGCATAGCGGACATGTGCTTCACACCGCGAGCGGGCATGCGCGCCACCCGGCGGAAAAATGAGAGAGAAAAAAAGACACTCGCAGTCGGCATCACGTGAAAATCTGCCAATTCGGGTCACCAGCCGGTCAATCGGTGCATCTCAAATTGCTATTTACAATACTGCGATTGCGATATAATGGGATCATTAGTTTACTTGATTATCAAGGAAGATGCACAAAATAAGCTACTCATATTTTGAAATGTGTATTTTTTTAACTTGAACTTTTTAAAATAACTTAATATTTTAGAAAATGTAATAACAAAAATACAAATTCTTATTGAAGTGATACTTTTTGTATGCCCGTATAAACGATGACATTCAAGATGGGTGATTGAGTTACAAAATATACTTTGTACAACCTCTTCTTAAAAGTCTGCATGCTCTGAACCCCTCTACACTTCTGATACTCATGGGACCATACGCAACACACGCGCTACAGCATAAACAGACTGACTGCTCACTGGCGGATGTTGTTTCGCTTAATACATCCAAGGGGTAGCGTAATTGGGCATGGGCCGGTATAAAATTCTGATGGTATTATAACCTTCAGCAAAAATTTCACGGTATTGCAATTATAGCTTTAAAATGTATTTTTTTTAAATGTCTGGGTAAAAAACATTTTTTTGCACACACTGGCAGGGAGATGGATTACTAAACTGCAGTTTGTCTCCTTGATCACTCATAAAAAACAACTCATACCTTAGGAACGGCATGGCGAAAGTCTTTAGTGGTTTTGAAACCTTGACTTTTTTTTGCAAAATCTGGTAACCGGCCCATGCCTAGGCGTGATTAAAAGAGCAGATTTAACGTAGATTCAACACAAAACCATAAATCCGGCTATAGTGAGAGCAAGCTCGGCAGGCGAGTGAGTGACGTCAGTGCCTGAGTGGTGAAGCAATAGAGGAGAGCGACCGCCGGTGAGCGATGTTGGCCTTTAGCTTAGCGGCTGTGTGAGGGAAAAGAGACCGCAAAGACGATGTAAAGTGAGCAGTGAACAATAAAACAATTAAGCTTCTTAAGACACAAGTCAGTTCGGTGTGTCCCGTGCTGTCGTCCGTCCAAGGAGCCGTCGGCCTTCATTTGGGCCGACCCGACATGTTCAGTCGGGACTCACCCGGAAATGGCGAGCGGATGAGCAGCTCAAAATCTGACAAAAATCTTTTAAACTAACCTTTGTTGATCTGAAATGAAGACCGATTCAGAAACTGCACGGCCTATTTCTCGCTTAAAATGTTTTCAGAAACACGTTTCGGTGAACTATTTTAGTCCAATATGAGATCGTATTCTGAACGAGCCGCCATGACAGTCTGGCTGTGAATTTCTGGAGAAAAAAGACCCACGTGATGCGTTCGTCCAATCAGCTGCCGGTTTTCATTTTAAAAGTATTAATGGAAACAATACAGAGCAGCGCCGCCTGCTGCTATGGAGATGTATTACGTCTCGCGCACACGCAGAGCGTACGCTCAAGTCAGTGTCGCCTCAGTGTGTTCTGAGGCACTTTTTGGACCTCGGGGACCCGACTGATCAGTCCGACTGGCTTTACTGCCGACGGTCGGGCCGTCTGGTTGGTGTGTCAGGGCCTTTAGCTGTCATTTTGTGTCTCTTTGTAGTCGTTTTGTGTTCCCTTGTGGTTGTTTTTGTGTCTTTGTGGACTTTTTGTGTCTCTTTGTGGTCATTTGATTGGCAATAAGAAACAGTCACTTCAAACAGAGCCTCTGTTTCCCGGGCCCTGGTACGCCTTGGGCATGGGCCTGTGCCCAGTATTCCCTTTCAGTAATCCTTCTGTGATCACACAGCAAGACATAAACATGCCACTGCTCATTCTCTGTGATGTTTCTGCATATGGAAATGTGTCTTTAAAGATTCAAAACATTAAATGGCCTGCATGTTCAGTGCTTTGGCCTTTGAGGTTTCAAATACTCATTCCATGTACATCATTTAAATTCAGCAAGGATAGTTGTGTTAATACTGAAGCCATTAGCTCTCAGCCTCCTCAATTATGCAAAGTTACATTTTTTTAAAAGAACATCTTTTGTGGCTTCTAATGGAAGAGAGTACCATGCATTGTAGCACATCTGTCAGCTGTTAGGCAAGCATTTAAGTTTCTAAGATGGCCCTCATTCTCTAGCTGGCCTTTAATGCGAGAACACAAATAGTAATTTCATTAAGTTACTAAGGCGAGTCTAATATGGCTGATTGTGTTCTGAAAATTGGTACTTTGAGAGTTTTTGCATTTGTGCTTTAGAAGCTCTATTATGCCACACTTTTTGGTGATAACACTGTCGTAATAAGTGACATTATAAAAAAATATGTGTCAATATTAAAAGTGATATGAAATAAAAGAAAAATGCCATTATGAAATAAAAATGGACTTTTGAAATAAAAATGATAAATGTATTGTGAATATGAATAATTAACAATAATAATCAGTTAAGTTATAATCATTTCTTTAATTATTTCACATGTTGGTTAATTAAAAAAAAAGATTTCACATTATTTTTTGTTATTTTATTTTTTAAATGTATTTAATATTGAACACTTTGGAGCTCCATTCTGTTGGGCTGAATTATCAACTTTGCACATGATATATGTCATAATCTAATATGTATATATAGGGTGAGCTCAGGCATCTGGAAGGCATCCTCCTTTGCATAGACGGAAGCCAGGTCTTGGACTTCTTTCTCTGCACCAGGTCGATCCCTCCGCTTAGAGGTGTTCTCCAGAAACCCAGAACATGCTGGAGGGATTATATATCGGGGAACAGGAACCCCGTTGGGATCCTCCAGGAGGAGCTGGAGGACATGGCTAGGGAAAAGAGATGTCCAGGCTACTCTGCTTAGCTTGCTGCCGCTGCGACTTGAGTAAGCTGTGGAAAATGGCTGGATGATATGCAAATTGGCATGAAATTTCTTGAGCACATTCCTGCTCTTCAGAGGGTAAATGGTTTAAATTGTAGTGACCCCATGGCCTTTGGTCTACTCTACCCTCATGAAAACCTTACATTCTACCACCACAAGTAAGGTTGTGCTCTTAGCAGAATCATCAGTACGTTTCTAATTTGTCCAACACTTTGTACTGTAGGGTGTAATTATACAATTACTATTGCACCTTCTAGAGGCCACTAGTGGACTTTTTTTTTTTTTTTTTTTAGACTTATAGTCTTATAACTTTATTCAACCGAGCAAACATCTCATCCCCTTCCAAAAAATTGCATTTGGTTCTAGTGTGGCTTCTCACAAGTTCTGACAAGTTTCCCCAAAGATTCTAAAGGTTCCCCTTTGGAAAAGTGCAGTTGTAGTTCAGCGAACATACAGTAAAAACTCTGGACTTCTGCAATGGGTTCATCTGCATGATTTAATTAAAGCAGCCCAGAACTCATTACAAACTTTTTCCTATTTCCTCCCTGTGAGAGAAGAGCATTTTTGTGGGAATTTTGACCTTTAATGACTCCAGCATGCCCATAGCTTCATAAGTGATTACTGAAAGTAATCCTTGAATCTTGAGTGTTGAATCTCTTTTCTCCAGGGCCCCATGTTGTTGTGTTTTCTGGCAAAGGATTTTATTGGGGAAGAGCAGGATGATGGATAAGGTCTATCCCCCTGCCCAGTGAACGTATCATCAGTTTCAGGCTTTGATAGCAACTCAAGGTGATGGGATTCAAGGGCTAAAGCAGCAGTGGTAGGAAGGAGGTGTGGGATCGGAGCCATAATGGTATCCTCATCATGACTGAGTTTGCCTGTGGCTCATCATGGCCTCTCTCAGACTTTGCTTAGCTGTGGACTCTATACACTGTTAAGAGGAGGTTTCATTTTTAATACTTCTTTGTGTCTGCTACAATTAAACCAAGAATTTTACACTTTATTATATTTATTTATTTATTGTGTTTCTGATACTGGTCCTATCATTCAAAGTTGACTATTCTATATTGAAGTTTTGTTTCTAAAATAAGTTAAAATAAAAATGACAGTTTATTTGAATACTGGCTGATACCTAAACAGAGAAAGTTCAACAAGTGGTCTGATGCTACATATGGCATCCAGAGAGTAAACTAATCAGCTCTTATTTAATTTGCTATTAAGTCCAATGATAGACTTTTGTTAAAAACAGATGTTCAGAAAATGTACAGAATTCAACAACATCGGGACATGAAGGGAAATAGAGTGAGCAGGGCTAGGTCACCAATCACAGCATGACTCATTTCCTCTCAGAATCTGTTTGTTTGTCTTTCAACTGGTCCCAATGATGATCCAACTTGTGTTGCATTTGGGAGGAATTCCATATTAGATAGAAACCATTGTTTTTCTAAATGAGGGTTCGAAAAAAGAATCCAGTGCAAGCTATTGAAAGTGACGTTAAAGGCTGAAAATGACTGCTATTGTAGGTTTTCAGTTTGATGTCTTGGACACTGGGAAGGAATGATGAAGAAACAGCATTTTTTATCGAACCAGAATTATAGAGTTATTGGGGTTTCAGCTGACAAAAGCAGTATTCTAATGCATTGTCTCCTATTGTGATTCGGAGGGGATATGCTACTTCTGTAAGAAATTTGTGAAAATCACTGTCCATTGTGATGCAGGCTTGTTTCTATCAATCTTTATCAGGCTTACAGCTCCTACAAATACTGCTAGCCTTAAATAGCAATTTGCCACTTTGATCAGTTAAGAGCTTTGACAGCAGTGTCATTGAGCAACTTTTGCGAGATACAGCGGGGATCACTCGGTTGCCCTCATTGATACTGTACTCTGTTGATGGGATTAGCTTCAAATCCTCTCCCTCTCTAAAATCCTCTGTAGGGAGTGCAGTCATTGAACCTGCTGCAACAGAGCTCCCTTCTATTTTTATTCCTTTTGCTCTTAGTCAGCCTTGGTGGGGAACATCAAAGCACATTTGTTGTTCAGCAAAAGAAAAAACCAAACCTCATTTATAACTGGTTCACAGCGGAATTAATTATTCATTCAGATTACCGTTCACCAACACGAACAACAGGAAGATAGGATGAGACACACAAACACGTACACAAATTCTCTCAAAGTGCTTAAGAAAAGTGAAGGGGAGATAATGAGAGCAGTTGCCATGTTTTCAGACTACTTAAAAGCCCTCACCTTCCAAAAATTGTCCGAAAAGTGCACAATGTAGAGGTTTTTTTGCACAGTCCAACTCCAATGTGGTTTAAAGCAGATTAGTATGCATTTTGAAGCAGATAAGCATACAGATTACCAGACTTTCTCTGCAGTGGAGTTAAGAGTTCAAGCCTGTAGTGTCTCTGAAGTGTAATTGGGCTTCTGGCAAGACAAACAACATCATACATAATCACAATCAATGAAGTACAGATATGCAAAGTTAAACAATGCAAAGTGCTACAGATGGAGTTAATGGGGTAGTCCATCAGAGACACTTAACCAGGATTAAAGCACATAATATGGATGAGTCATCTAGGTCATGAATGGGCATGGGCGAGAATTTTAACGAAGTTTGTCAGTCAGAGACGATGAAAGACTTCTATCAGGCTGGATGCTTTACCCGCTACTTGTGATGTTGGCATGACACAGAATGTGTTTCTATGTGACAGAAATGGCATAAGAGCTTGTTGCCTGCAACACATTGGCTAACTGGTTCAGCTGTAAATGGATTTTCTAGCTTGTCCCCCATTTCTCTCTTGCAAGATTTAAAACTGATGCATAGAACAGAGAGACCGAAAAGGCAAAAAGAAATGTGCATGAGATGCTTCTCAAATGTTTATTGAAAACTGAGTGGGCATTGGATTACTAAGCCTTGATGGCTAAGTTAACGCTCATCGTAGCTGCTTGACATTAAATGCCTTCCGGTGGTGCGCTTCTTTAGTGAGCCAGTGGCAGGAGGAGGAGGTCTTGGATCAGAAACTGATCTGTGGAAAAACCTTAACTGAATCCAGCATGCAAACATTCATTTTTAAAAAGAGAGACCTGATCTGAAAGCAAGCTGAGAACAGTCAAACCCAAATAGAGAACACGAGCACTGGTCACACCAATTCAAAAACAGCCACGGTCCAAAAGGGAGCAATACAGTTTATCTTGTACGGTTTATACTTTGCATCTTTCTTGGGTTTTCGCTAGCGCTTAGGTGCAACTGACGTCATCCACTCATTTGCATATTAGTGACATCATCACTCAGCTATTTGCATATGATTGCGTTATTGTCGGTTGCAGCAACAAAGAGATTACTAAAGCAACATTTTGAGAAGTTTTGTCATATAAATAATAATAATAGCTGGTCTACCTTAAAGCCAGTCCAGGGCTCCAGACTAACTTTTCTGCCTAGGAGCACTGTAGCCCCTAACTAAAAATGTTTATGGGTGCAGGCAGACAATGTAGGGCTGGACACCTTAAATCTACCTGCAATGCAACTTTTCACATTTCCCCCATTTTAACTGTATTACTGATAAATGTTTTGGTAATAAATACAGAAACTACAATCTGCTGTCTTGTTTTAGTTCAAAGTCACATTTTGTGTTAATAAAGTGTTAATATACTGTATTATTGCCTCATACAGGCTCCCTCCTCTTTGAAAAACTGAAATAGCAAAGACAAAGACAGATTTAAAGAGTCAAAGTACAAGTTTAGCAAGGCAGTGAAGGAGGCTAAACGACGCTACTCTGAGAAGCTCCAACACCAGTTCTCAGCTAATGACTCTGCGACTGTCTGGAAAGGACTTGGGCAGATCACCAACTACAAGCCTAAACCCCCCCACTCCTTCAATGACCGACACCTAGCCAACGACCTGAACGAGTTCTACTGTCGATTTGAAAGAGAAAAGGACAGTCCTGACACCATCCCCCACGACACCTCCCTAAAGCTACAGCCACTGTGCATCACCTCCACCTCCCCCACCTCAACAGGGTCCTGGGCCCCCCATCAATGCCCTCCTTAACGGTCCCCTCCACCTCCACCCCCCCTCCCACCTCAGTGACGACTCTCTCCATCCACGAGAGGGACGTCAACAGACTCTTTAGAAGACAGAATCCCAGGAAAGCTGCTGGACCGGATGCTGTCTCCCCATCAAGCTTGAAGCACTGTGCTGATCAGCTGTCTCCAGTGTTCACAGACATTTTCAACACCTCACTGGAGACATGTCACGTGCCAGCCTGCTTCCAGTCCTCAACAATCATCCCTGTTCCCAAGAAGCCAAGGACCACAGGACTTAATGACTTCAGACCCGTTGCCCTGACCTCTGTGGTTATGAAGTCCTTTGAGCGCCTTGTGCTCTCACACCTCAAAGCCATCACCGACCCCCTCCTGGACCCCCTGCAGTTTGCCTACAGAGGTCTGTAGACGATGCAGTCAACCTGGCCCTCCACTACATCCTCCGGCACCTGGACTCCGCAGGAACCTACGCCAGGATCCTGTTTGTGGACTTCAGCTCTGCCTTTAACACCATCATCCCGGCTCTGCTTCAGGAGAAGCTCTCCCAGCTTGGTGTGCCTGACTCCACCTGCAGGTGGATCACTGACTTCCTGTCTGACAGGAAGCAGCATGTGAAGCTGGGGAAACACGTCTCTGACTCACAGTCCATCAGCACCGGATCCCCCCAGGGCTGCGTTCTTTCTCCTCTGCTCTTCTCCCTGTACACTAACAGCTGCACCTCCAGTCACCAGTCCGTCAAGCTTCTGAAGTTTGCGGCCGACACCTCCCTCATCGGACTCATCTCTGATGGTGATGAGTCCGCCTACAGGTCGGAGGCTGACCACCTGGTGACCTGGTGCAAGCAAAACAACCTAGAGCTCAACGCTCTAAAGACAGAGGAGATGGTTGTGGACTTCAGGAAGAACCCAGCCCCACCTGCCCCCATCACCCTCTGTGGCTCCACAATTGACACTGTGGAGTCTTTCCGCTTCCTGGGAACTATCATCTCCCAGGACCTCAAGTGGGAGCTGAACATCAGCTCCCTCGTCAAGAAAGCACAACAGAGGATGTACTTCCTGCGGCAGCTGAAGAAATTCAACCTGCCAAAGACAATGATGGTGCACTTCTACACAGCCATCATTGAGTCCATCCTCACATCCTCCATCACCATCTGGTACGCTGCTAGCACGGCCAAGGACAAGGGCAGACTGCAGCGTGTCATTCGGTCAGCAGAGAAGGTGATTGGCTGCAATCTGCCGCCGCTCCAGGACCTTTACGCCACCAGGACTCTGAAGAGTGCTGGAAAGATTGTGGCCGATCCCTCCCACCCCGGACACAAACTCTTTGAGCCACTCCCCTCTGGCAGGAGGCTGAGGTCCATCAGGACCAAAACCACACGCCACATGAACAGTTTTTTCCCCTCCGCCACTAGCCTTATTAACATGGCCCGGAAACCACCCTGACTCTCTCCACACCCCACCTCTGGCTCCTCATGCCACTGTACCTACTCTGCTGCAGCATTCCTTCCTTTTTACTACTATTTAACTTACTTATTTTACTATTTATTTACTTATTTTTTATCGTTATTAATACATTCTGTGTGTATATGTTTATATTTATATTGTTTATATTCTTTTTTATCCTTCTTATATTTGAATGTGTGACATGCACCAACAGCACCATGACAAATTCCTTGTATGTGCAACGTACTTGGCAATAAAGCCCTTTCTGATTCTGATATCCATGGTGATTGAACTTCTATCTAAAGGGCGAGTATCTAACTATCTAACACCCAATGTGTGGGAAATATTGAGTAATGAGGGATACAGAGAGAGAGAGAGAGCATCTCACGCCTTTCACACAAGCACAATTTGTTTTTACGAGGTAAATAGTTATATATTTAGCAGCCTATGTATTTTTTTTTCTCTACCTCTCTCACCCAAGTGAGGGAGCAGGCAAATGTTGGAGCTGACATTGATGTAAAAATGTAAATAAATCGGTGAATACACAGACAATTAAGTGATATCCCGCAGTTGTGGTGATAAAATAAAATCTGTCCTTTTTGTTTGAGACCAAGACAACACTGAGTAAAAATGCGGCCGATTTTGTGACGAGACCGAATACAACACTGTCGAGGTGTATCAACACAGCTCCGCTGGTTGGAAGTGCACACAAGCCGGGTTGAGACTGTAAACAATGTGGTCCGCAAATCATACAAATATCTGAGTGATTCTTCACGGACCACAGGGAGTCAAATGGCCTTCTGTGGTCAGAGAGCCATTACACTGGGAAAAGTAGAAGCATTTTGCTGTCTGAGTGTGGAAAAACATGACCAATCACTTTTTTCAAAGCTAAAAAATGTTTGACGGTACGTCTGTGTTTATCATGGATGTGTTTACTACTGTTGCCAAGCAGCCTGCTATTGTTCCACTCTCTTCTTCTTCTCTACTACTTCGTGCTTATTCACAGATTATTTTGTACGAGAATGCTGCAACAAACAACGTGTTGAGCGTGAATGTCCCTGTGCATGCTTTTAGGGCGCTATCTACGGAGGCCCGCGCCACGATGTCGCACGCGCGTGTAACCAAAGCTTTAGGCCATATAACGGCAGGGAAAACCCTGCCCACAAAATAATCCCACACCACATAATCAGAGCTGATTAACATGCAGACCTGAAACCCCTTGCAACACAATGGGACCTGTGTATGAATTGAAGGAGAGAAGTGAAACTAAAGCTTAACTTTTATTTGTTAAATAGTCAAGCTAATTTTGTGGTTTAGCAGTAAAGTGTAGGAGACTACACTTCAGACTGGAGTCTCTGCTAATAGTGATAACCAGAGAATAATCCTGTGACAGCTGTCTCATACTGTATATGTCATGTTCAGTGGACCAGCGCCTTTGTCAGCTGTATGGACAGGGTGTCAGAGGAAAGTAAGAGCAGGAATCTAAGAGCGAAACAAAATGTAGTCACAACCAAACTTGCGAATCTCCACACTGAAGCAGTACTGTGTTTTGGATGGAATATTGTGCTGGTTGGAATAAATGAGGCATTAAGAGGTAATCCTTGTTCAAACATAGAGGCTTTTTAAAAGCAGTGTTGTACTGGAGGTGGTTGCTGGCTAGTTTGTGCAACTATATCTAGAGGGAAAGAATTGCAGTAGTTCAATATTTCTGTTTACATAACTCCCTCTCACCTACTCATGATGTTGTTCCAGTGAGTGCCAACAATTAATTTTCCCTCCGTGTCTCTCGCACACACACATTCCTTATTCAGACGCTTCCTAAATAAATGGAAAACGTTGCATGCCAAAGTCTGTCACTTCAGCCTCTTTATAATTCACACACAAAGAATATTGTGAGGCGCCATGAATAATGCAAACACATATATGTAAAACATAACAAATATTACAACTACATAGAAATACTTCTGTTGAGATGTGAGCCACATTTACCAATCACCAGTCTAACACACCGCCCCACCACCGCCGCAGTTATCAACACATGAAATGATTTGTTAATGAAATGCAAACAAGTAAGACAGGAAACGGAAGAAAATAGATGAAAAGTGTGTTCTCTCACACAGCACGTCTGCACTGCAGCGGCCCCTGCAGGGCAGAGTGGTATTACTGTCAGGCTCCATAGAGGCGAGCAAAGATTAAGAACAGAACAGAGGTCTGAGGGTGAGCACACTGTGGAGGATCCCCTGTACTGTAATCCATCCATTTACTAATGGTCACACACGCGCAGGATGCCCAGAGTATAGACCGTGCATTATAGTCAATCACCTGTAAAGCACTTTGAAGACACTAAGCTTTATGAAAGGTACGATACAAATAAAGTTTGATTTGTATGGGTGTCAGGATTTCGATTTTAAATCTGGTGTGACACTAAAACTGACACTTTGTTTATCAGTAACATATTGATCATAGAGTTGAGCAAACTGTGCACTGTGGTAAGAAGTAAGAGTTAGGTTTCCCCAAACTTTGTGATGACTTTTTTTAATGTTCAGAATTTATGTTCAAACCTGAAAATCCAAGATGAGGCCGCCGGTAAAGAATCACATTTTTTTTTTTTTTTTTTTTTGGAAGGGACAGTTTTCCAAGAGATTAATGTGTGAGACTTTAAAGCTGTACTAAATTGATTTATTCAGGCCACTTGGGGGGCAGCAGAAAGTGTATAGTAAATGTAGATACAACACAGGAAGACGATCACCTTTTCAACACCAGCCGCCGCACATTACGTTCGTTATTAATTTTCTTTTTTTTAAACGCTATTTAAAACACGTTGTCGTGGAAGTTTCCTTTGCAGCAGGGGGAGAGGTGTAGATTCCAAAGTTTAGTAAAAATGAAACGAATAAGACAGATACTGAGACTAAAACCAAGTTGGGTTTTTGTGCACATTGGGAGAAAGGGGAGTGACATTCGAGCACATTCTTACAGACAATAAAGATAGTAACCTACTAGACCTTCTCTTCCTGTGAGACAGATAAGATATAGGTCCAGTAGATTTACATTTTATCAAAGAAACATAGGCATGCGTCATAAATTAGTTTCATCTAATCCTCTGTTCCTGTCTGCCCCAGCTCTGGGTCACGCTCCCTGTGCATCTAACCAGACCAGAGGAGAACGTAATACGGGAGAGGAGGATACCAGAGTTGTGACCTTGTGGGTTATCAATTCACACAAAGAGCATACACTTTCTTCTGAGACTCTCGGTCTCTGAAGTCTAAACAACCCCCAATCCACATGCAGGAATGCAAATGAACTGTCGTTTAGATTGGTGTATGAGAATGCAGTGTGCTGAATGAAAAAACACAAGGCACAATAAACAATAAAGGCTTAAATGTAATTTTGCCATTACAACGTTCAGCTGGATTTCCTCTCCCTGCTCTCCTCCGTCTCTGTCTCTTGTGTCTCGCTCACGTGTACACACACAGCTCCTCCCACCGCGCACACAGCGTCTGTCTCCATTAGGAGAGAAGACGGCTGGCGAAATTCCTGACCCGACTCTTAGCAAACAAGCAATTGTGCCTGCTTTAGAAAGTTAACTAGTCGCAAGTTTGCGGTAAAATGCAGTTGGGTTGTCGAGGTCAAAACACTATACAGTGCCTTGCGAAAGTATTCTGTGAGGATCTCTGAATGATCCAATGTTGACCTAAATGACTAATGATGAAAAATAAAATCCACCTGTGTGTAATCAAGTCTCCGTATAAATGCACCTGCTCTGTGATAGTCTCAGAGGTCCGTTTAAAGAGCAGAGAGCATCATGAAGAACAAGGAACACACCAGGCAGGTCCCAGATACTGTTGTGGAGAAGTTTAAAGCCGGATTTGGATACAAAAAGATTTCCCAAGCTTTAAACATCCCAAGGAGCACTGTGCAAGCGATAATATTGAAATGGAAGGAGTATCAGACCACTGCAAATCTACGAAGACCCGGCCGTCCCTCTAAACTTTCAGCTCATACAAGGAGAAGACTGATCAGAGATGCAGCCAAGAGGCCCATGATCACTCTGGATGAACTGCAGAGATCTACAGCTGAGGTGGGAGACTCTGTCCATAGGACAACAATCAGTCGCATACTGCACAAATCTGGCCTTTATGGAAGAGTGGCAAGAAGAAAGCCATTTCTTAAAGATATCCATAAAAAGTGTTGTTTAAAGTTTGCCACAAGCCACCTGGGAGACACACCAAACATGTGGAAGAAGGTGCTCTGGTCAGATGAAACCAAAATCAAACTTTTTGGCAACAATGCAAAACGTTATGATTGGAGTAAAAGCAACACAGCTCATCACCCTGAACACACCATCCCCACTGTCAAACATGGTGGTGGCAGCATCATGGTTTGGGCCTGCTTTTCTTCAGCAGGGACAGGGAAGATGGTTAACATTGATGGGAAGATGGATGGAGCCAAATACAGGACCATTCTGGAAGAAAACCTGATGGAGTCTGCAAAAGACCTGAGACTGGGACGGAGATTTGTCTTCCAACAAGACAATGATCCAAAACCTAAAGCAAAATCTACAATGGAATGGTTCACAAATAAACATATCCAGGTGTTAGAATGGCCAAGTCAAAGTCCAGACCTGAATCCAATCGAGAATCTGTGGAAAGAACTGAAAACTGCTGTTCACAAACGCTCTCCATCCAACCTCACTGAGCTCCAGCTGTTTTGCAAGGAGGAATGGGCAAAACTGATAGAGACATACCCCAAGAGACTTACAGCTGTAATCGCAGCAAAAGGTGGCGCTACAAAGTATTAACTTAAGGGGGCTGAATCATTTTGCATGCCCAATTTTTCAGTTTTTTATTTGTTAAAACAGTTTGAAATATCCATTAAATTTCGTTCCACTTCATGATTGTGTCCCACTTGTTGTTGATTCTTCACAAAAAATTAGAGTTTTATATCTTTATGTTTGAAGCCTGAAATGTGGCAAAAGGTCGAAAAGTTCAAGGGGGCCGAATACTTTCGCAAGGCACTGTATGTAGCAGCTGTGAATCAAATAAACATATTCATGTTATGTCATTTTTTACTCTTACACTGAATGTTTGCTGCTTCAATCCAGATGAGGTATCAGTCTGAAACAGAGCTGAACAGTCCGACCAGTGTAATTAATTATGTTATTAATTTGTTTACAATATTTTCAGGCTTCAATCAGTGAAAGACTGTGAAAGGGTCAGGGAGAGAGAGAGATTGATTCGTTAGGCATTGAAGTAGGAGAGAAGGACAGCATCCAACAGCGTGATAAGTACGAAAATAAGTATTCTCTGTTCTCTGGTATGAGTCTGTGTTACTGTCTGTGTGTCGGCAGCTAAACAGCCCAAAGACCTGGACAGCCTGACTGGAAGGTTAAAACTGAGATTAAATACTACCGTTGAAACCACCGGGATAGGCTGGTAAAGCCTGACTCTGGACAGTAAAACTGAGATCCCATCAGCGTTCGCTTCACAGCGGAGTGTTTAGGCCCAGTCAAAACAATGCAGTTTAGCATGTGTCAAATATAGCGGCTGTGGATGAGAGTAGACTGCTGGAAGTCAAATTATGTTCTAATTGTTCAGCAGTTGTTTGATAAAATGCTATTAAACACATTCGGAGAGGATTTGAATTGCTATTTTTATTCCCATTTATCATTTTGGCGCTGGTGATATTCCTTTGGCGCTGGCTAAAACCTCTTTGGGGGGCGCCAGTAATGCCCCCTATGCAGGCAGACCTGCCAACATGTACGCATTTTTCGCACTCTGCACGCATTTTGACCCTTAAGTACGCTTGTACGATTCTCTGCTCTCTAGGTACACATTTTGTTGCATCTTTCATTTCGCCGGTTTCAGTTTCTATGCACTCTACATCCATGACATTGATTCTGCCGCTGAGCCACAGCGTGTAAGTGGAGTGAAAAGCTTTCGGCCAATCAGAGCGCTGCATTTTAACCCTCCGCCCACCTGCCCCTCCTAGCCAAATGCTTTGCGTGTTAAATTCAATTCAGTGTCTCAAGCAAGCCAGGCTGGCCGGATACTAGGCTACCTCATCATGCACTTTGCACCGTGCAAGACCGACACGAAGGGGCAACAGGTTACGAACACAGTCCCACACGCAAATACTGAGTCGGGTATGGCTGCAGCCTGGAGACCTCCCGCCTCATGCCTCCCATGCTCACTAACTTAACCGTGACTTCATTTAGAAAATAATTCACAATGTCGTAGGCTATTCTGAACATCTGAATTTACCGTTGGACATGCCCAGGCATGAGACGGGAGGAGCATGAGACAGAGGTCTCCAGGCTGCAGCCATGCACTCTTGCAAATACTCCCCGCCCACCCCCCGAAACATAATGATATTAAAAATAAAAGGATGATAAGAAAAAAACGTTCATAGTGTCAATAGGCTAGCCTATCACACCCGCCATCCTCCCCTTTAGTAGTTGGCAGTTAGAAAAGTGGTGCAATGGCTAGAAAACTAGAAGGTTTCAGACAGGCCAGGTGCTGATTAACGTACGATAAAGATAACAGTTAGGCTATTCTTTAGCCTACTTGAATTTATGAACATAAATAATGACCATGACATCATAACAGGGAGTCCAGCTGTTACAAGCTCAGTTAATGATACATAGCATACAGTAGGGCTATTTTCTAGGCCAATGTGATGGCAACTGACATAATGCAATGTCACCCATGTCAATCTTTTAAAACCCTATCTGAAAATATCTGACCCATGTTATCTTTTAGCCTATAATTGTGTCTCTGCCAGGCTTCAATCTTGTGCTTTTTTAGTAGTTGCTTTAGGCCTATTTAAGTTGCTTTATGATTAAATCATTACTTAGACTATTTCAATAATCAGAAGAAGGCTATGTGTTAACCTGGTCTGACTCATCTTTAACACAGAAGTACTTAGGCCTATGTATTAGCTCTCTCTGCCTCCTATTGGCTAGACTAACCAATATGTGGGCATAACAAATTGGACAGGATATAAGACAACATTTGTTTAGTTTCAGTACACCTACAGCCATTCATCCACTCCATTCCTCTACACAGTAATAACAATGTATTGTAATCTAGGAGGTAGTGATGAGCCAAACAATGTATTTGAATTTAATTACATATATCTAGTTTTCCTTTGACGTGTGTGTGTGTGTGTGTGTGTGTGTGTGTGTGTGTGTGTGTGTGTGTGTGTGTAACATCATTTATAATTTTTATTAACAATATGCAGGAATAAGGCTACTATGAGTAGGTCAATCACAATGTCCCCCCTCCCCACCTAAATTTTTTAGATTGCAGACGCCATGTGTCTATTATGTATTATGGTGTTAGGTATCTCATAGGTTTCTCACTGGTGGGTGGGCAACGGTGGAGCATACATTGGCGGTGGGCTGTCGGGTGAGCGTGCGCGTGCCTGGGGTGGCGGGGGGTTGGGGGAGCTGTACTCATAAAATTTCCTCAAGGTTGGCAGGTCTGTGCAGGACAAACCCTGATAATTACTGGAATGTGCCTGCTGAACCCATCTTCAGGAACAGGAGTTTCTCAGCAGGAGGTCTCTCTGTTGCCCGTGTGTTTTAACTGTTTTTGTGTAAACCAGCTTAAGGCCCATCACAGGCACATGGCACCGTCCCAATCCCCCTGGTTCGACATACCTATTCGCCATGAGGTAACACGCTCACCAGCTTCCAGCTCGGAGAAAGCCTCCTGCTGCTCCTGAGAATAAAATAAACATGTTCCGGTTATAATTCTGCCTCTCTACCCAATTGGCAACCTGCTCGCCACATTACACAACACTGCATACCTGCACAAACAGGCCACAGACATGCACAGATGTGTGGCATTCAAAGCAGTGCAAGAGAGGGAAACGCATGCCTTCTGTTTGCAAATATGGCAGAGCAGGTGTTTCTGTGCTGCCCAAAGTCCTCATTGCCTACAAATGCACCTCGACCCTGCTGGAGTTTGCATCTTATTGGCCTAATAATTTGTTTGCCTGACGGACAGGCATGTAATGTGAGGTCTGGACGGCATCCATCTCCGGCTCACTGTGTCCCCCGCTGTCTGTCTGTCTCAGTCTGTCCCGGCTTTGATCATCTTGGGTTTTGGAGTGAGTCAGACATGAACACGCACCAATGCACAACCCACACAGATCCTGCACACAAGCGCGCACACACACACACACACACACACACACACACACACACACACACACACACGTTTGTTCACTATCTTTGTGGGGACCCGTCATTAACATAATGCATTCCCTAGCCCCTTACCCTAACCATCACAACTAAATGCCTAACCTTAACCCTTACCCTCACCCTAACCATAACCTAATTCTAACCCTAATCCTAAAACCAAGTCTTAACCCTCAAACAGACCTTTAACCTTGTGGGGTCCAGCATTTTGGGCCCCACAAGGCTGTGCAGACCCCACAAGTATAATGTATTCCCTGGTTTTTGGACCCCACGGATATAGTAAAACAAGCACATACACGCACACACACACACAAAGCTTAGAGTCTTGCGTTAATGCTTCTACACTTCAGTGCTCTACCTCCTAACATGTGTCTTTCCACACTTGTCACCTGAATCCAGGTGGGGAGGGATGTATGTATATATATATATATATATATATATATATATATATATATATATATATATATATATATATATATATATATATATATATATTCCCTGCTGTAACAAATGTCATTTTCTTTCTCCAAATCCTATATTCCCTGGACCATATGTGTCATGTACCAGGTTGCACATCACAGCACAAACACTGAAAAGATGTAACACTGTCAACAAGACCCAATTCTATATATGTGCCATAGGCATTGTACGTAAAGCGATTATCCAATCATTTATTCTTAGTTCAGTTTGCAAAATGGCTCGGGCAACGTGTCGTCTTGCTGTCACTGAAATATATGGGGTAGTGTCTGCTTTTTATCGTTATCACAAAAGCTCATACGGACACTGTAAGCAGCCTCAGAGGAGGAGGTCACTACCTTCCTGGGAATAAAAGTTCCCAAACCCAGATGTGTGGCTCAACACTTTTAATTAAAAGAAAGAATCAAATTAATTTTCAGAAAGTCACCTTAACCTGAAAAAAATTCTTTAAAATTCTTTATTATTCATTTGATTAATATTAATTGACAAATGATTAAAACAATAACTGTAGTTCAATATAATGACAAGTACAAATTCATGCATAGGTTATTTTCCTTGTTTTATGTTTCTGAATCTATTGAGCAACTTGGCAGCAGGTGACAGGCCGCTGTGGCGAAACAGGAGTGAGAGATTGTCTCCCTGTGAAGTGGTTTAGGCTGGCTCGCTCCTTGTTTCTGAAAGGAGGCGTCTGCCATGCTAATGAGACACAGCCCACGGTGAGACGATGTTCATGGGCTGACAGCTGCCTGGGAGTCCATGACACACTTAAATAAATACATAATAAGCTGATAACTGTTCTTCGTGTACTACAACATTATACTTTAAGGCATAAATAAACCTCAGTACGGGCTGCTTGGTACTTTTTTGGGGGGATTGAGAGAATGTTTTTTTTCTAACATTACTCAATTTTTGCAGTGACTGCACAAGATTATAGTTCACATATGTGGTATTGATCAAAGCGAAAACTTGGACACATCTGTTGCAAAAATGGTCAATAGTTATAATTAAACAGGATGCTCAAGGTTATTAGAGTTCTAAAACCTGCATGGACTTTTATTTTCTTAATTAGGATTAAACACAAACTTAAATTACCTCAATTTTATTTCCTTCCTGCCAAGTGAAAATATTTAAGAAAACACTGAATCCTTGTAGTCATTTTGGGTGTTGGTCGTAGACTTCATTATTGATATACAGTGAGGAAAATAAGTATTTGAACACCCTGCTATTTTGCAAGTTCTCCCACTTGGAAATCATGGAGGGGTCTGAAATTGTCATCGTAGGTGCATGTCCACTGTGAGAGACATAATCTAAAAAAAAAAATCCAGAAATCACAATGTATGATTTTTTAACTATTTATTTGTATGATACAGCTGCAAATAAGTATTTCACCACCTGTCTATCAGCTAGAATTCTGACCCTCAAAGACCTGTTAGTCTGCCTTTAAAATGTCCACCTCCACTCCATTTATTATCCTAAATTAGATGCACCTGTTTGAGGTCGTTAGCTGCATAAAGACACCTGTCCACCCCATACAATCAGTAAGAATCCAACTACTAACATGGCCAAGACCAAAGAGCTGTCCAAAGACACTAGAGACAAAATTGTACACCTCCACAAGGCTGGAAAGGGCTACGGGGAAATTGCCAAGCAGCTTGGTGAAAAAAGGTCCACTGTTGGAGCAATCATTAGAAAATGGAAGAAGCTAAACATGACTGTCAATCTCCCTCGGACTGGGGCTACATGCAAGATCTCACCTCGTGGGGTCTCAATGATCCTAAGAAAGGTGAGAAATCAGCCCAGGACTACACGGGAGGAGCTGATCAATGACCTGAAAAGAGCTGGGACCACCGTTTCCAAGGTTACTGTTGGTAATACACTAAGACGTCACGGTTTGAAATCATGCATGGCACGGAAGGTTCCCCTGCTTAAACCAGCACATGTCAAGGCCCGTCTTAAGTTTGCCAATGACCATTTGGATGATCCAGAGGAGTCATGGAAGAAAGTCATGTGGTCAGATGAGACCAAAACAGAACTTTTTGGTCATAATTCCACTAACCGTGTTTGGAGGAAGAAGAATGATGAGTACCATCCCAAGAACACCATCCCTACTGTGAAGCATGGGGGTGGTAGCATCATGCTTTGGGGGTGTTTTTCTGCACATGGGACAGGGCGACTGCACTGTATTAAGGAGAGGATGACCGGGGCCATGTATTGCGAGATTTTGGGGAACAACCTCCTTCCCTCAGTTAGAGCATTGAAGATGGGTCGAGGCTGGGTCTTCCAACATGACAATGACCCGAAGCACACAGCCAGGATAACCAAGGAGTGGCTCTGTAAGAAGCATATCAAGGTTCTGGCGTGGCCTAGCCAGTCTCCAGACCTAAACCCAATAGAGAATCTTTGGAGGGAGCTCAAACTCCGTGTTTCTCAGCGACAGCCCAGAAACCTGACTGATCTAGAGAAGATCTGTGTGGAGGAGTGGGCCAAACTCCCTCCTGCAGTGTGTGCAAACCTGGTGAAAAACTATAGGAAACGTTTGATCTCTGTAATTGCAAACAAAGGCTACTGTACCAAATATTAACATTGATTTTCTCAGGTGTTCAAATACTTATTTGCAGCTGTATCATACAAATAGATAGTTAAAAAATCATACATTGTGATTTCTGGATTTTTGTTTTTAGATTATGTTTCTCACAGTGGACATGCACCTACGATGACAATTTCAGACCCCTCCATGATTTCCAAGTGGGAGAACCTGCAAAATAGCAGGGTGTTCAAATACTTATTTTCCTCACTGTAAATGACTGGCTTTTGGTAGTGTTGGACTTTAAAAACCCATATTTGTGTAACCCAAATTTGCTTCATAAATGTTGATTTGTTTTCCATCTGTCAACCATTAGAGCTGCAGGATTTGCTGAGCAAGAATGCAGGAGCAGATGGAAAAAAGAAACAAATGGCAAATGTAGGAGTTCTCTTAGTGATTGAAAGGCTGTGTCTGAAATCACTCCCTATTTATATCGTGCTCTATATTTACGGTCCATCATTTTATCTGAGTGTCTTAGTGTGAAATGTATTCACTATATATTGCACTGGAAGATTCACAGTGGAACAAAAGTAGTGTCCACGGCATGCACATTACATGGCATGCACATTACTATGATCAGAGATGATGCAAAATGATGATTCATATATATCCAAAATCCCACTTTACTGGTGAATAAACTGAGTGCATATTACGGCGGCATTAGTGACAGAATGATCACTTCGAAGCCTATTCAATTATGTTCTGTTGTATTTTAAATATGGAAGTTTTGAGCGTTGTGCTGTTGATGCTGTTTAAGGCTGTCACAGTGTTAAGACTCAGGCTAGACTCTCACGGCATTAAAAATGAAACAAGTGGATGTTTGACAGAGGGATCTCCGTGTGAATATCAAAGTGTGTGTGTGTGTGTGTGTGTGTGTGTGTGTGTGTGTGTGTGTGTGTGTCTCCAAGTACTTTGTGTACCACTTGAGTGTGAGGCTGTCATTTGGTAAACAAAAGGCACATCATTAGCACACCAATCCCTATAGTGTTTCTCTCAGTGCTCTTCTTGTTAGAAGTCTGACAGCCGGTGTGGACCTTTGGCACTAAACAACTTTATTTTATTTTTCTGAAGGGGACGCACCTGACAACAGCTATTTAGTTTTAGCTGTTGGAGCTCTCTCTCTGCATTATGTGATAAAACTCTGTTTGCAGATTGTGCGAGGCAGGGGTCTGTTCTATCAGTCCACCTCCTGGTAATGGACATCTTCAGTTAATAATAATCACAGAAATTGTTTGTCTTTAACTTAAACCTTTTAGCTGTAGGTTCAGGTGAAGTTTATTATAACATTTTCTTGAGAAACTTGATTTCTGGCTATTGGTCACGAAATAAAACATAGCAACTGTATCTGTCAAGGCACCAATTGCATACACACAAATGCACATTCCTGGTAGAGAACACGAGAACGCTCTATTTCTACCGTTTACCTTACGAAAGATCAAACCGTTGCATCCGTGATATAGTCGATGTATTCCATATCTCACTTGTACCTGAAACAACGTGCCCCCACTAGGGCTGCACAATATATTGTTTTTTTTAATCGTCATCGCAACTGCCGCAATAAACACATCGCAAGAGGCTGCGACATATTGCGTGTAGGTCAGTAATAAAATGACTTTTCATGTCATGTCTTTTATATTAAATTCAATGTTCAATTTGTTCAAAAAATAATGTTGTAAATGATTTTCTTATCATTTGTTTTAAATTCAACAAGCAATTTGTTGTATTTTAGCAGAATAGTCAAAGTAGAAGAAATGCAGAACTGAGTACACTTTGATATCTGTTTATAACAAGTAACATCGTGATCGTTATCGCATGTCGCATATTTTCATCGTATCGTACAGCCCTAGTTGATCTGTTTTCAGTCTGAATCCCTTTTTGCCATGGACAACCGTGACACTTTTTTTATTACTCATTCTATTAGGGATTTTTAGCTAACCATGAAGATTTTATATTTGCAAAACCTTCCCATAGCATTTGGAAAGATAATTTGATGTGTGTTACGAACATTAAAAGTCTGTGAGGCGAGTGGGTGAGGCCAGGTAGAAAAACACAAACTACACAATGCAGAAGCAAACAAGGGAGCAAGAAAACGTGTTTGCCTTGTGCATTGGGCGAGCAATTGCCATTATAATGAATGTGTGACGTCTTGGGAGTTCACTATGCACTTCTTATAAT
Source organism: Zingel zingel (assembly GCA_023566125.1). Taxonomy (NCBI): domain Eukaryota; kingdom Metazoa; phylum Chordata; class Actinopteri; order Perciformes; family Percidae; genus Zingel; species Zingel zingel. The sequence continues at coordinate 1,201,382 of CM042333.1, forward strand.
ATATCCAATTGTTGCATGTGCCAACGCAGTGGTCTCATTGTTAAAAACGCAGCCGCCTCATTCATTTCAAAGTGTGATTGTTGTTTTGAATGGAGCCTTTTTAAGCATGTGTAATATCGGCCGCTGTCCCGCTGAAGTTGAAGTGGCAAAACATTTGCCCTCCTGCCAGAGCTACAGATGAACCAAGAGCATTTAGGATACAACAAGCTAAACTCTACTTCGAGGCTAACCTGTCACCCTGTCATCCCCTTTATGGAGAGTCCGATCCATCCACCACTGCGCCCTTTAAGTTAAGGACACAACACTACAAAAAGGAAGAGGGACAAATCCAATAACCTCAGTTGAACTTTCTCATCTTCATGCTGTTGGAAGCCACAATGCACTCACTATCAGCTACTGAACAGGGACTTATGTTTTGTTTTTTTGCCACGAAATTGGCTGAGGCGGAGTGGGTAAGTAGGAAATTGTTTGTATAAAAGGCAGAGTTGTGTTTGTGTGTGTTGTTTTGTGGTTATCTGTGTGTTTGACTGTGCCGTCACGTATGAATGTGTATTCATATGCGAGTGCTTCTGGCTGAGGCATAATGAGAAAGTGTGAAATTGTAAGTACAGTCTGAATCACACACTGACTGTGTGTGAGTCTGCATCATGGTTTTCTATAGGTGTGTGTCTGTGTGATTATGTGTAAAAGTAAAACCTTTTTAGACAACCACCTCTTACTCTTCACTCACATGTGACTGTGTGTTTTGTGCCTCACGTGTGCATCGGTGAATGCATCCCTCCTATGTAGCTTCCTGCTTTGATTTGTGTGACGCTCGATCCTCTTCTGCTAACAAACTACAGCCTCTCGGAAAGCCAAGCCTGCAGCTGCTCCGTCTCTCCCCCTGTCCTCCATCTTCCACCCTTCTTCCCTTTTGCACTCACCAGCTTTTATGGAAGCAATAAATAACCTCACACTGTCTCCATGTTTAACTTGGTTTTAGAGGCCAGTGGAGCAAGCTGCATCTAGCAACATCACACTTTACAAAACTGTAGTTCACTGGGGGGGTCATCAAAGATCTTCAGGTTGCTGAAGATCTCCTGAAAGAACCACTTTGAGATTTTTGAGAAATAAGCATATTTTATTTACCTGAAGTTAGATGAGAAGATTGATACAAATTTGATCTCTGTGCATCCAGTCCAGGAACATGTCTGGAATGTGTTTAGCCTAGCTTTGCCAAAAACAACACCTCTTATTTATACATTGTATGTAAAAAAAATATATTTTTTTAGCATTGCACTGTTGTTTTAGTATCAATTAGCATAATGACTAAATACAGAGAAACTACTAGACTGGTACCAAACTTCTGAACCTCACAGGTCTGGTGTTGTGCTCCTTGACGACCGGCTCGTTTTTTGGCTGAATAAGAAAGAAGACGCCATCTTTCTACATAGCTAGCCCGCTAATTAGCTTCGTCCCATGAGAAATGGCTGCGAAAACAGCGACAGATGTGGGTGAGATTGACCCAGCTAGAGAATGTTGTTATAAGTTGACTTGCAAAAATAACTCCTAAATCAGCCTAGTTCTTCAAAGTTCATGAAAAACGTAAACTGTGTTGGTGGGACAGATACTAAAGATTGGTTAGGCTGACCCTGGATCCCAGCAATTATTTGGCATTTTTGTCTTGATAAATGACATAATGATGATGTATAAATAATAAAATACTCGTCAGTCAACCAATCGATTAATCATATAATCGTTCCAGCACCAATTCCAAGCTAGGCCAAATTCACCCTTGTATCAATATTTTCATTGGACTTTGGGCTAAGGCACCAAAAAAGGATATTTTCCAAATTTGAGTATGAAAAGCTTTTCAAGTGTCCAAGCCTGGCAAAAATATGTGCTTCTTTGAATTCCTGTACATGTTGGAGGTCTGTAGTAGGTCTCTTCGGCTTTCATTGAACATTAATGAATTCTTTTCAGGAACTTTAAAGTGTAAAGTTCCCCTGTGGATGCCCTCAAAAGAACCCCTGAAGGTTCCTCGAAGGCCTCCAACTTGTAAGAGACTAGATTAAGCCAGGCTAAAAAAAACTTAAAGAGGACAGGTTCTAATGGAGTCACCACGGCTGAGTGGATAAAAAGGGATTCGAGGAGAGATCAGAGGCGACTCCCATTAATTGTGATCTATGTGTGTTTTAGCAAGGATTAACATGGCAGGCGAAGGAAGCAGCATTTACCTGTGTGGCCATTTTAACCCTCATGGATCTGAAAGGCAAACACAGTTACCACACTGAAGGGCCACAACCGGAAAGGCCAGAAAGAGTAGGGGAAAAACCTTTCCAGTATCATAATGTATTATGTTCAAGGGTGTACAAACATCTGGGCCTTTTGTGAACTCCTCATTACTTCAGAATCTTCTTAACTTCTTAATCTTCTTATGCATAAGAGATTTCGGCCCTTTGGGCTCTCTAACAGAAGCCACATGAATAAGACCTTATATTATCAGGAAGATTGAACCTGCTGCTAGTCTTGTAAATGAGCACCACTGTGTATTTCAAACTATTTTATTAGGTTACTGCTACTTGAAACATAATTTCTTGTCACTTTTATATAGATATTTCTTAATGCTGCACTTATTAGCTTCTGCCGCCTCCACTCTTCTGTCCACACACAGACTGATAATTTGCATTTATTCCTTGTACTGTACTTTTGTGTAAATACACCGACGTAGACAGATAGATAACCAAGCAATTACACCACGCAAACAGCTGTATTAACCCTTGTGTTGTCTTGGACCATGCACTTGTCGCTTGGGCACGTGAGAACGCGGCAATCGCACAAAACACAAAGATCCACACTTTTTCTGACATTTTTGTCCCTTTTTTCTGCACTTTTGCAGTCTGCACTACCATGTTTGAACACCAACTCATTACTAGTTTTACCCTTATTTTTAGAATGCATGGTCAATAAACCTAATTTATAGGAAATTATAATCCTTGAGTTAAAAAAGCAGAATTGATGAACTATTTAGGCAAATATTAAAGGAAGGATAATCACAGACTGGTATATGTCAACGTTCAATTGGGATACTGTTTCGAAACATTTCAATTCCTTTTTCAAATGCTAAAAAATGTAACAAAACACCCCAAATTCAATGAAATTAGAGATCCGATCATTGGTTGTACTTGCGAAGCGCGTTGCATGGAATCATCCATGTTATTTTTGGTTAATTAAAATTAGGAAGTTAAAAAGAAACCCTTATTTCTGATATAGACATTTAGAAAATGGGTCAAATTTGACCCAAAGACAACACAAGGGTTAAAGCAGTCCTAAAACATTAGCAAGCTCACCTCTTTCCTGACACAAATATGCGATGAGTTGTTTTCCCTCATTTTTAATTTTTTTATTTCTTTCCTTTCATTCTGGCTTTATTTGGGAATCCAGATTTAGCTTTGATGTTGAGGGAAAAAGCATCTAGCTTGCCAGCAGTCAGCACAATTAGCCACATCAGGTTATGATCAAACCATAGTGCAGGTGCAGACCGAACCATTTGTGTGTTAATGAGGGGGAGCGCTGGGGGTCAGAGGGCCTCACAAACTTCTTCCATATCAACTTTACTTTCTTGGTTTTTAATCAAAGGAAAGTTTTAGAAGGAGTTTTGGTTACATACTGCTAACTGTAATATATGTAATCAGCAGGGGATCCTTTATGTTTAAGTCGTAGGATGATGAATGTCGGGTATTAAAATCTTTCTGAAACATATGCTGTTTTAGACTACAGCAGCTCTTCAGAAATCATCCCCATGAGTCATTATGACTTAAAGCTTCTGACCAGTTTTGTTTACTTTCTGCAACTTTGACACCAGGAACCTGTCTCGCCCACACACATATGGACTGGGAGGATTTTGGTGCAGGTCTATCGCCTCGTCTGATACGATATGAAATATGTTTAAAATCCAGTACCATCCGCGCTCCCTGTCGTCTTCAGAGCGTTGGCGGCAACGTCGGCGGCTAATTATTTTCTCTCCCTCTTCAGAATCAATTGATTGCATGTCTTTCTTTAAGTCGCCAAAGCAGCAGAAAAGGAGATGTGCTGTCATATTCACATCATAAATGTTGTTATTCCTCACACATAGCACGCAGACCCAAGGTTGGCATTTTCTAATTAAACGTTTCCTTAAGCTGTGTACATCTCCCTGGGAAGTCTGAAAGACGCAGACGCCCTCACTGCCAAGATGAAAGAACTCATTATTTTCCCTTGCCCACTATCGTCCTTGTGTTTCTCCCCTTTTTATCCAGATAACCGAACAATTGCATTTAATCAATGCTGCCTGCTAGAGTACAGCAGAGCAGCCGCGGTCAAGAAAATGCACCTCAACAACTAAGCATAAAATTCAATTCCCCCCCACCCCAAAACAAACAAACACATAGAGCAGCGGGGCATTCATCATTGCTGTTTCTGGTTTGACAACTCGCTCTGTTTTAGTATTACAATCATAAGCCCTGAATTGGATAAGGGCAGCAGGAGAGGTGGAAAAATGGAAACGCAATGGATTTGGTCCACCACCAACAGAAAAAAGCCCTTTCCTGTGCGGCTGGAAATGATAGCACTGCACAGAAGTTGCAAGGAGTCAGAGATTATATTCTAATCCTCAACTCACCCTGTAGTGGCTCTGTTTGAATGGAACCCATGGGCATTGTATAAAAAAGAAGAAGAAAAAAAGCTTTATTATGGTAATGATTTAACAAGGCAAAGAAAAACGGTTTTCAAAACTTTTTGTGATTTTTATTTTTTTGTTGTTGTTTGGCTTCATGAGAAGCAGCAAGAGATAAAAAAAAAAAAACAGAACGGAGAAAAATTGACAGATGCTTCTTTGAAAAACTGGATTAACTGCCATCAGAGAAAAAAAGGCGCTGTATCAACTTTACACCATATCAAAAGCATAACGATGAACTAAACGCTGCTCAATGTATAAAGGACATCATGGGCTATACGTTTCAAAACTAGCGTATCTCTGTGCTGCTCATAAGATTATAGATAGAGATATAGATATAGATATCCCACTGACGGACAGCCAATCATCAATCCAAAGCTGTGTGCATTATTCTGCATTATGTGTCACTGCAAACTGTGCAGCTTCTTTTGTTCACAGAGAAAAAGTCCATAGTTTTTGCAGACAGCAAATAGCGTAACATTCCCAGATAAGTTGCATTTAAATCAATGCTCTCGGCAGGAACAGCAGGGTGTTGAAGTTTGCTTTGGAACATTTTAGCTGTTCTTGCAAACATGTTGGTTATCCTAGTCAAATATTATCTCAAAGAGCTGGAGAGAAGAAGCTTTGTGAGCAGATTCTTGGAAAAAGCTTGAATGTATTCTTTTGGTTAACTGTCTAACAGCTTTTCACATGGTTAATTTCAGTCCAAAGCATTTCAGTGCAGCTTTTTATATTTTCAGCTCACTCACCAAAGAAAATTATAGATTGAATAATTACAACTTCTTTGAAATATTTCTACAATATCCATGAAAAACAGCTAGAATATGATTGGTTTTGGTTGAGGACAGATAACTACTCAGTTTGAGTTGCATTCACTGATTTATTTATTTTTGGCAGGGGGCTTAGACATTATTGTTTTTAGAGTTTGCTTGATGTGTAAGCAAGTATACGACTTGCTAAATCAAACAGTGTCAACATTAGTATTCAGATGGATTTGGTTTTCTGTCCACCTGATGAATCCACTCTCCTAGCATCGAGCCGTTCCTGTCAGTGACGCGTTATTATGGAACCCACGCCACTTCTAGCCAAGTCCCGCCCTACGAAGCAGCTCGATTGGTTGGAGTTAGGCATTGACCTTGAGTGGTTAAGGTAAGGATAGCTGATTGTTCAGGGGATAGGACCTAAACAATTCGGGTTCCGTTACCTTGCATAAGCATGGACGCCTGGTCAATAGTAGTGTGTGAATGCTGTTGAAGGGCGGGTCTTGCCTAAAAGTTACCTGGGTTCCATAATAACGCGTCAGTGACAGGTCTAATGTGTGGTGGAGCGGCCACAGGTTTCGATATGCAGTGATTCAGGACATATCTACGTCCATTTATGGCCAACTGTGGGAGTAGATATGATGCTCATGCACATGCTCTCAGTTCCACAATGATTGAGATTTATAAAAGAGAACTGGGCGTATGTATGAATCTAATGAAAATATTATGTATGCATAGTTTTATGCACATGGCCCCAGGAAACTCCTTAGTCTTCTCCTCACTCCCTCAGACAAAATCAGCGCCCTCACAACACCCCTATCACAGTTGTTTTACATTTTCAATCTGCACCATTAAAAGTTTGCGAATTACCTATTGGTAATTCCTGTTTGCAATGTACCCTTGAATATACAGACAGACATCACTGAATTACTTTGATACGGAAGAGAATTTTAAAATGTGATGATTCTCAGGCAAGTTCTGGGGAGAGTATGTATTTTTCTACGTGAACTGTACTGTGAGACGTGAAAGTGCAACTGTAAGTTAGTTATAGTTTGGCCGACAGATTTGACCCACTTATTATTCATGGTCAGCAGACGGAGCTGCAGCAGTGGCTCATGGACACAATTAAGGTACTTTAAACCTTTCCTGATTGCAGCAATTTGCTCCCAAATCATTTTTTGATTCAGTGTGACTTATGCTGTGTAAGGATATCATTATTTCTGTGAATGGCAATAAACTATGGAGGGAATATTTACTCATAATTCAAATTGAAAGTCCAAAGAGAAAACGAAGCAAGATCAAATTAAAAATAGTATTATTTTACTACACTACTAGGAAAAATCATGCCATAATTAAATGTGAAATGTAAAAGCTTAAATGGAAATACTTAAATTAAATGTGAAATGTAAAAGCTTAAATGGAAATACTTAAATTAAATGTGAAATGTAAAAGCTTAAATGGAAATACTTAAATTAAAATCTCAAATAGAAAAAAATAATTTTATTTTAGACAAAAAAATATATAATTTTATTTATAATTTTCAATTTAACATTTTATCTTTTGAATTTTATGTTTTACATTTGACATTGACATTTTAAGATTCACCTTTTACATTTCGATTTAACATTAAGCTTTTCATTTAGAAGTGACAGGTGTCAATTTAAATGAGGAGGCGTGGCCCAACGGCTGGTGGGGGGGTCTGAAACCACTTCCAGCTGACAGCGGCTGCTGTGAGTATTACAGGCCGCCGGTAAGCAAGCGATCCCGGCTACCGCCAGCTGGCTGTCACCTAACACTGGAGCTTCTAAGTCCGACAACATATCGGAGCAAATGTGCAATTGGCCATCCATTTTTGTAAAACTGCCCATATTCAAACTGTACACAGTTAATTTATCGCATAAAACAGTCTCAGAAATGAATTTAGTTGTGAAATAGCAAACGAAAAAGCAATCAATTCTAGAATCTAGATGTGGAGTTTGCCGTAGTAGCAGCAGGCAACAACTGGAAACCTTTTACAATTTTCGTCTGCTATTTCACCACTCATTTCCCCACAACTTTATCTAACTATAAACGCGGTTCAATCATGTGAGGCTCAGCTGCAGCTCATCTAGAGATTCTGCATCATCACCGCTACAGCGCGAAGCGATGTGCCCCGGCCCTGGGCAAGGGCTGCAGCAGCTTCTCCAGCAGGCTGACCCGGGCTCCCTCCCTCCCTTCTCTGGGGCCAGGGCACATCACTACGTGCTGTAGCCGCTTATCCAGCAGACTGAACCGGCTTCCTTCCTCCCGCCCGGGCCACATCGCTACCTGGATGTGTGACGGCTAGACGAAAAAAAGGGGACACGCTGAATCTCTATGAGCCGCAGCCGAGCCGGGAGATTCTAGAATTGATTGCTTTTTTCGTTTGCTATTTCACAACTAAATTTCTGAGACTGTTTTATGCCTGAAATTAACTGTGTACAGTTTGAATATGGGCAGTTTTACAAAAATGGATGGCCAATTGCACATTTGCTCCGATATGTTGTCGGACTTGGAAGCTCCAGTGTTAGGTGACAGCCAGCTGGCGGTAGCCGGGATCGCTTGCTTACCTGCGGCCAGTAATACTCACAGCCCCCGCTGTCAGCTGGAAGTGGTTTCAGACCCCACCAGCCGTTGGGCCACGCCTCCTCATTTAAATTGACACCTGTCATTTTTAAATGAAGAGCTTAATGTTAAATCTAAATCTAAAAAGTGAATCTTAAAATGTCAATGTCAAATGTAAAACATAAAATTCAAAAGATGAAATGTCAAATTAAAAATTATAAAGGGGAAAGTCTAAAATAAAATGATTTCTTTTTTTCTATTTGAGATTTTAATTTAAGTATTTCCATTTAAGCTTTTACATTTCACATTTAATTATGGCATGATTTTTCCTAGTAGTGTAGTAAAATAATACTATTTTTAATTTGATCTTGCTTCGTTTTCTCTTTGGACTTTCAATTTGAATTATGAATAAATATTCCCTCCATAGTTTATTGCCATTCACAGAAATAATGATATCCTTACACAGCATAAGTCACACTGAATCAAAAAACGATTTGGGAGCAAATTGCTGCAATCAGGAAAGGTTTAAAGTACCTTAATTGTGTCCATGAGCCACTGCTGCAGCTCCGTCTGCTGACCATGAATAATAAGTGGGTCAAATCTGTCGGCCAAACTATAACTAACTTACAGTTGCACTTTCACGTCTCACAGTGTCTTGGCTTTATGGCCCTCCCTCTGCCCCCCCTTCAACTGTCCCTCACAGTTTCAACACCTCTGCCCTACGCTGCAGATCAGCCAAAGTGACAGCATGACACAGTTGCTTCATGAGGGTAGAATGCCATATATGCATATATGTTCAACAAATTTACCATTACTTTTCATACTTGTACCACAATATAATGCATCTACACGTTCAAGATAAACTGTTGAAATGTTTTTGTCCAATTTTCCTAAGAACAAGCGGTGACAGGTTTTTGTAATGTAGAACTTATGAGTCACTGTTCAGGTATTACTATCTACCTGTGAGACCATAAAACATTTTAGCACAGGAGTCAGTGTACAAGGAGCAGGTAGGGCACTTCAGCCATTGTATATAGAGAACTGGATACAAAGTTTGAGGTGGAGCCCCATTCATTCCTATGAGAGTTGCTCAGTGGTGCATGAAGCAAAGAAAGTTTAACTTGCGCATATAGAATTACCCACATGATCAGCACTGCTTCTGAACTATGTGCCCATAAAGCAGGCGCACTTGAGCCCTCAGCCAGCTGAGCCAGCTACATCTGGTTAAGAGCGCCGCTAACTTGAACGGGAATTAAATGATTTAAACGTGCGGCTCTTCTAGACTTTACAAATGTTATTTTTTTTGAGGGGGTTGTGACACTCAAAATATATCCACTAATTTACAGATGTCTCTTTTGCAATGCAAGTCTGTGGGGAAAATAATTTTTTTTTAAAAGTCTTGCAAGCTTGCACATTATTAAAAACTAGGTTTTTTCATGTCACATTTAGCTAAACATTTTGTCCAAAACTTCTTGTTCACAGTGAATTAAAGATACTTTGAGTTTTTAAGGTGAAAAACAGCTTAGTTCAAAAAAGATTTTTAGTTACAGTACGGTGTTCCCATGATCTGTACTAGCTCATTGTACTCAGGTAGGTGCCAGAATGTCTGTCAAAAGGTCATATTTAGGGTTTAATTTAAAGAATATAATAAAGAAAGGATAAAGAGGCGTAGATTTACAGAAAGTACCATACAGTATAGAGCTGGGTGATCAAATATCACAATATTTTTGACCAAATACCTCGATATCGATAACGATATTGTAGTGTTGACTATTGGTGCTTTCACAAAATATTCACACAATGAGATTTTTGATAAATAACCATCATAATATGGATATAATGACTAAGTGGGTAAAGGCAAATAATAGAACAGTTACAACAGTCTGGTTAGTTCAGAAAATGACATCACTTTACTGTAATGTAGCCTTTAAAACCAGGAAAAGACAACACTTATGGCATATTACGATATCCAAAATCTAAGACGATATCTAGTCTCATATCACAATATCGATATAATATCGATATATTGCCCACCTCTAATACAGTATACTCCTCACTGAATTGATTCGGTGCATTCTTTGCTTGTTAATACCAGTATGCTTGCTGTGATTCAGGTTAAAAGACACCTTTTCACCTCAATCCTAATTAACAACATTATATTTTGTGTGTGTGTATATATATATATATATATATATATATATATATATATATATATATATATATAGTCTCCGACAGCAATGATATTTATAATCACTGGTCACCATGAATGTACAGAAAACACAATAGTTACTTGCTGTGTTTAATGGTACATCTGAAAAACATTGTTTATGCACAACATGACTCACACCCAGGGCAAAGAGACATTGAAGCAGCAGACTGTAGATGCTACCCTGCCTGTGTTCATGTAGCACTGTGCTCTGGCTGTGAGTACACGCAGCATGGTGACAAACATGATCCAAATGGTTTATGGAGGCAGGAATTTAATTGCTTGAATTAAAGCTCAAGGCAAAGTCTAAATGAAAATATCAATGACCCATCCAGCCTCCAATCAGATCTCAGCACCTCTTACAGACACCAGGCAAAGGGTTATATGTTTTGCTCGAGGGCACTTGAACAGAGATACACTCACTGCACTTCCTGTGGGGAGCTATGCTCTCACATTTGTTTTGACTTTAACACTGAATCAACTGACTGCATGTCATTTTAAAGGGGCACTCCAACAATATCAACACAAAGTTCACATCATGTCTGCTGAGATAAATAATATAATAATTGGCTCTGAAGTGAGCTTCCCAGTGTCTGAAAAAATAACCCAGATGATGCTAGTGCTGCTAATCCCTTTGAGAAGCATCAGTTAGTTTGCAGCAGCCATTTTGAGCTCATTGTTTTTTGTTTTGGTAGATTTGTTGGATTAGGTACCCTTTATCTCCCATTGGAATTCTGGATAGCTGCTAAATGCTGGTTTTGGACTATTGGTAAGACAATACAAGATGTTTGAAGATGTCACCTTGAGCTTAGTGAAATTATCACGGGCATTTTTTCTGCATTTTTTCTGCATTTTCTTTGCCGTTTCATGAGAGATCTACAGATTATTAATGAAAACAATTGTAAATTAGTAAAGAAATGATGAAAGTTACTGATGAAGTTGTTTTGGAGTTTTACTTTCTGCGCTGTAGTTGTCAGATATTGCTTAATGCAGCTTTAAGTCTGTAAATCTACTCGGGGACAAAAAGGTGTCGAGCAAATGCAGAGTATCTGTGGTTGAAGAAGCGGTCTGCAGTGTGAAAGCAGCACTATTTGAAGTAATCTAGCTTCATGCCGCTACGCTTGGTGCAGCATTTCTCCGTGACTGATCCATTCTAAAGGAGGTAAATATATACCTCACCCGTGGCTCGCTGCGAGAGGCTCGCTGTGGTGGGGATAGCTTTGTAATGGCGGTGTTCATTTTGTGTGTGTATATGGGCCCGTGCATGTCTTTGAGCGAGTGTTTGCGTGGATGTGGGTCTGTGCCCATGTATGTTTGTGCATGCATGTGTAGCTTTGTGTGCTGGCAACTGTTGTGTATGTTCAGTCTAAAGGGAGTGTGTGCAGGTTCAAAGCCACATTCATGGAATAATGTCCTGCAGGGCAGGCAGGTGTCTGGATCTGACTGAGAAGAAACTGCCCGACTGTGGTAATAAGTGTCTTCCTTGTTGGAATAATGCTCAAGACTTAAAATGACTGGAATGATTCAGACTGTCCTGCATATTCCGCTGAGCTCCCACTCACCACAGCATGAAAATATAGTCTGCAGCAGCACAGTGAGAAATGTTACGGTTTCACTCCGTTGTGACATTGTGTGTGTGGGGAGGGGAGGAGATGAAAAAGGCCTCACACAGAGCATGGCTAGTATAATTACCCCTGGAGAAATTAGCACATAATGTTTGCAAATTATAATTCATAATGTTCTTTTAAAGGCTTGTTAACGCCACGGTTGGCTGTTTTAAGAAAAACCATCTCCACAGAGAGCGTAGAGTGTCGTTAAAGAGTTTACACGCAGGCTGTTTAGTACAGATGTACCTCAGAAAGATGTGTCAGCTACTCATGCTTTTGTCTGGGTGCTCTGCCCACAAACGATGATCTGAACTTCCAGATAATTCACATAGAAAGTGGCGTACTCCAGATATGTAGACACAACTGGTGAAAAATATGGCATAATTGAGGTCAAGTCATGTCAGATGTTTTGCAGTCATTTCAGTGTTCTTTGGAAAAAGGAAAAAAATAATAATCATGCACTCATCAATGAGTCGTAAATGTATTAATGGACAAAAGAAGCGTGAGAAGTATGCAGCAGACAAAGCTCACTCCCACTGCCCCTCAGTCTATCCACAGTAATGCATTTGTGGAGCACTTTCATATTTCAATTATAATACATAATGTGTATTAATTTAAAGCAGAAATCAGGCTCTAAGTAATGAATGGGCTCCTCTCGATCAAAAGCACACTTCTCACAGTTGTGTTGTAGCTTTCCATTCACCTTCAAAAACCTTTGAACTGCCACTCAATATATTCCATGTATTGTGTCTGGCGGAGATGTTTGTTCCTGACTGCAGTTGAACTGTAAGACTGCACAGATCTTGTAAAGGTTTCTTAAACTGCAAATATGTAGTCCTTTGTCTTGTAGGCTGGGGTGAAAGTGTGTTGGAACGATCCGTAACAACGTTCCGGCACCTTCAATTAACAATTAAATTAATCTAATTGGCAGTTTTATACATCAGTGATTGCTGTTATTTTTAAATAACAGCGTATCCATTCCAGTGTTTCCCCCCCCCCACCCCCCAGTGCACCTCAGTGAGTCCATGAACAGGGCAACTGTCTGTGGTGAGTTCACTTGTCTGTAATAATAGCAGGACAGTCGCGTACTATCTCTTCAAGTTAGTTGAACAAGTGAAGATGACGTTGTCGATAGCCTACTGGTTACAAACAGGCTCGGTAGTGAACGACACGGTAACGTGCTGCAGATCCAGTCTTTTTGGCTGAGCTAGACGGAGAGTATTCGGTTAAAAACAGATCAGTGATGCTGTTCTGCCCTCATTGTTCTTCATGAAGTTAGCTGGAAGCATAATGTTTTTATGTGGACTGACTGCATCGGACTCCGTTTCAAAATAGCTTTTGCAATGTGGTAATTTAGGAGGCAATTATGCCCTGTGTGCTCTGATTAATTTGGCATGCAGTTATCACAGTAGTAATTCAGTTGTAATGAAAACTCAACTCCTGGCTGTTTTGGAAGACGGAAATAACAGGTGAACTAGCTGTAAAAATTAGTTTTCTTTTAAGTGCTATGCAGTGGATAGAGACTTTATTAAAGTAGTTGTAGTAGTGTTAAATTCAATTCTTACCTTCTTCTTATGATCTTAGGGCTCCCCCACCTGCCAGATCCCACTTTAAACCCTGCTTGTAGGTAAGCAAGTTAGCAGGGCTGACCCTCCAAGTTCAAGCTAACCACACCTTCTAGGATAGCTTTCTAGGTAGGCTAGTTTTTTTTTAGCTCGCTGACCCTCGAAGGGCATGACACCAGTTTCTTTGTTGCCTTAGACTGAGATTTGATTCAGCCAATTAGATTATTTCTACCTCCAGTGTAGCTCTGCCTCCCAGAAGTATGTTGTGCGTAACTGAAGTCACAGTCGACAACATTATCAGCTCCTTTTACAACCAAATCAGATACAAGTAAGTTCTCAAATAAATCCTTAACCTTGACACTCTTTGACAAGAGCAGGGGCGAGGGATGTTTTTGTCTGACTGTTATGTTGTTTCTGTTGGGTCAGCTGTCACATTACATACAGTAGATAGATAGATTTTTCCATAGCACACTCCAAGTTGTTAAAGAAAAATGTAGTCTTACATTCCAAATGCTACATGTCTCTTGGAAAAAAAAACATTGCTTTGAGTAATGAAATCACTAGTCAACAAACACAAATGACTCCCCAAGCAAATAATGTTGTTAGCAAATTTTTAACAAACCCCAATTCCAATGAAGTTGGGACGTTGTGTGAAACATAAATAAAAACAGAATATAATCCTATTCAACCTATATTAAATTGAATACACTACGAAGACAAGATAGTTAATGTTCAAACTGATAAACTTTAATGTTTTTTTTGCAAATATTCACTCATTTTGAATTTGATGCCTGCAACACATTCCAAAAAAGCTGGGACAGGGGCATGTTTACCACTGTGTTACATCACCTTTTCTTTTAACAACACTCAATAAGCGTTTGAGAACTGAGGACACTAATTGTTGAAGCTTTGTAGGTGGAATTCTTTCCCATTCTTGCTTGATGTACGACTTCAGTTGCTCAACAGTCCAGGTTCTCTGTTGTCGTATTTTGCGCTTCATACTGGCCACACATTTTCAATGGAAGACAGGTGTGGACTGCAGGCAGGCCAGTCTAGTACCCGCACTCTTTTACTATGAAGCCACGCTGTTGTAACATGTGCAGAATGTGGCTTGACATTTTCTTGCTGAAATAAGCAGTGACGTCCCTGAAAAAGACGTTGCTTGGATGGCAGCACATGTTGCTCCAAAACCTGTATGTACCTTTCAGCATTAATGATGCCTTCACAGATGTGCAAGTTACCCATGCAATGGGCACTAACACACCCCCGTACCATCACAGATGCTGGCTTTTGAACTTGCACTGATAATCTGGATGGTCTTTTTCCTCTTTGGCCTGGAGGACATGACGTCCATAATTTCCAAAAACAATTTGAAATGTGGAGTCGTCAGACCACAGCACATGACTTCTTTAGTCCTCCGAGGCTGCAGGTCCATGGATGTCCAGGGGTCTTCTAGGGCTTCTCCGTAAAAAGGAACAAAAAGAAAAATGGTTCCATGCAGGGGCATAGCACACATTTCTGAGCCCTGTAGAAAGGCATTCTCTATGGGCCCCTCCCGCATCAACAGCCATTCATTCTAGCTTCTTTTAATGCCCTCCTCACATGAGGGCCCTGGGTACTCAGTCTCCTTTCCACCCCCAGTCCAACACCCCTGCTTCCACGATAAATACATTTGGAGAATTGAAGACTTCTAAGCTGTTTTCGAAACCGTTCCCTCCTTCACTATTCCCTATAAAGTGTTTATTAACTAGTGAACTACATAGGGAACGACCAAACTTCTGCTTCTTCTTCTCCTCCGGGAAAACACGACCATTGTGCATTGTTGTATACTAGAGTAAAATGTAGGGTACATTGTACTGTATATACACTTATATTTGCTGTGCATTGAGGGTATTTTATAGTGGACTATATAATGAATGAAATTATCCATCCATCCATCCATCCATCTTCGTCCGCTTATCCGGTATCGGGTCGCGGGGGTAGCAGCTCCAGCAGGGGGCCCCAAACTTCCCTTTCTCGAGCCACATTAACCAGCTCCGACTGGGGGATCCCGAGGCGTTCCCAGGCCAGGTTAGAGATATAATCCCTCCACCTTGTCCTGGGTCTTCCCCGAGGCCTCCTCCCAGCTGGACGTGCCTGGAACACCTCCCTAGGGAGGCGCCCAGGGGGCATCCTTACCAGATGCCCGAACCACCTCAACTGGCTCCTTTCAATGCAAAGGAGCAGCGGCTCTACTCTGAGCTCCTCACGGATGACTGAGCTTCTCACCCTATCTCTAAGGGAGACGCCAGCCACCCTCCTGAGGAAACCCATTTCGGCCGCTTGTACCCTGGATCTTGTTCTTTCGGTCATGACCCAGCCTTCATGACCATAGGTGAGGGTAGGAAGGAAAACTGACCGGTAGATTGAGAGCTTTGCCTTCTGGCTCAGCTCTCTTTTCGTCACAACGGTGCGATAAATTGAATGCAATACCGCACCCGCTGCGCCGATTCTCCGGCCAATCTCCCGCTCCATTGTCCCCTCACACGCGAACAAGACCCCAAGGTACTTGAACTCCTTCACTTGGGGTAAGGACTCATTCCCTACCTGGAGAAGGCACTCCATCGGTTTCCTGCTGAGAACCATGGCCTCCGATTTAGAGGTGCTGATCCTCATCCCAGCCGCTTCACACTCGGCTGCGAACCGATCCAGTGAGTGCTGAAGGTCACAGGCCGATGATGCCATCAGGACCACATCATCTGCAAAAAGCAGCGATGAGATCCCCAGCCCACCGAACTGCAACCCCCCTCCACCCCGACTACGCCTCGATATCCTGTCCATAAATACTACGAACAGAATTGGTGACAAAGCGCAGCCCTGGCGGAGGCCAACTTTCACTTGAAACGAGTCCGACTTACTGCCGAGAACCCGGACACAGCTCTCGCTTTGGTCGTACAGAGATTGGATGAATTGAATGAAATTAACCGCTGAGAATTCAAACACCTCTACAAAATGGCGAACACACTATATAGTGCACTATTTCCGTGATAGGAAATGGTTTCGAACACACCTCTAATCTCGTTCTATGCACACTTCCTTGTTGACAATAGTACCAAATATACTCCAATGGCAGCATGCAGTCTCATATCTATCTAGTGGTTTGTGACGTGAAACCAGGGTGCGATTTTCCGGGGGGGGGGGGGGGGGGGGGGTGTGTGGGATTTCCCCCTTTCTGGTCTACAGATCCCTGCCTCTGCTGAATTATTTTTATCCCCAGTGGGGACGAAATATATTCCCCCCTCAAAGTGATCAATGCTACTTCACCAATAGACTATTATATACCTAAAATAGAAGTATTTTAAACTAAGTAAAGCGCTGGAACGTGAACAGTCTATAGTGCCATAGAATGATCAAATCCGTCAAAAGGTGACTGTAGAGCTGGGCGATATGGCAAAAATCAAATATCACGATATTTTTGACAAAATACCTCCAATGTCGATATTGTAGTGTGTAGTGTGACTATTGGTGCTTTCACAAAATATTTACACGAGTTTTGATAAATAATCACCAATAATGTGTATATAATTACTAAGTGGGTAAAGGCAAATAATAGAAAAGCTAGAACAGTCTAGTAAGTTCAGAAAATGACATCACTCTACTGTAATGCCTCTAAAACCAAGAAAAAAACACTTGTGTCATATCACAATATTCAAAATTTAAGACGATATTTAGTCTCATATATCGATGTCGATATAATATCGATATATTGCCCAGCCCTAGGTGACTGTGAGCGGGCTACAGGCACCGCCAGATGACGGTCCTTTCAGGCACCATGGTGGTTGAGTGCCTGAATGCGGGGATGACAGTTAAGTTTAGGAACCAAAACGACTTGTTAAGTTTAGGAAAAAGACCATGGTTAAAACACTCCTGAGGAACAAACGAGCGTTTCCTGGGTGAAAGTATTTTGTTTTCACCGTGAAGAGAACTCGGCTCTCCGGCTTGAAAGCGCCGTGTTTTATGTTGGCTCCATGTTGTGCTGTTTCATTTTGAGATTATTTTCCATTGGATATTGAAGTTTATAAATACGTGTTTTGGCATGCCTGGTAGAGTGGCACTATATCCATGGTATTGAAAGGGGGATTTCATTATTGCATGTTTTTGTTTTGTTGTGCATGATCAAAAAACATCCCCCCCTCCCTCTGCTTTTTTCACAAATCGCACCCTGGCACAAAACTATTTTAGAATTCCTGCATTTTTACTAATTCAAGTTAAATACACAATGCTTAGAAGACATACCCGACTGAAGTAGTTTATTTAGGCTGATGTACACTTAAATAAACGGCAGGGTAGGGTATGAGAGGGCCTCTCATGCACCGTGGAACAGTTCAAAGGATCCCAGTTTCATTGAATACCTTTTAATATTAAATCAAAACACACACTGGAAACGACCGGAGCCACTGCAGGCGAGACAAGCAGACCAGCCTGTCCAATCAAAATAAGGTCAGCGAGTTTAGGTTTAGTCTCACCAGTCCCAGCCTCCCCCTCACTGTCTCTTCCCCCCCACTCCTCACTTATAAAATGATTCGAATAATGAGATAACTCCTGAACCGACGCAAGTGAGTCGTTCTGGGACATATTTGGAGTCGGAGACACAAACAATACTGTCGCCTCCCCTTCACCTCCCGCTCCGAGGGTGTAAAGTGTATACCCGTCTTTGACTCGTGGTATTCAGTCAATGACAATAATTCAGGCCAGTTGTCGGTATAGGAGAGACAGCGGAGGACGTCGTCATGCTTCAGAGCTCAGCCCTCTGGATCGTCGGGTTACATTTGCTCACTGATGTGGTCAGACTAAGGAAATGAACAAATAAAATATCACTGCCTGGCCTAAATTGTTATTCCATCTCCCAGCTCCATCTCCCTGATGTTTTTCAATTCTGTCCCCGCTGACAGAATAAAGCAGTGTTTTCTCATTCAATTATGCAGCAGCTGAAACCGCTCAGGAGAGGAAGAGGAGGAACAATAACATTATGTATTGGACTCCAGAGGACAGCCCAGTTATCTCCGCTGGTAGTGACATGAGTGTGTGTCCCTGCCATGGCCTGTTGCGCCACATATATTTGAATTGAACTATTATTTTCCTCTGCAACGTGTGAAGCTCTTGCTTCAAATCCAATAAGATGTATTATTTACTGTCTTCGAAAGGAGTGGAAATCCTTGAAGGCCCTAAGCTTCTCTCTTCTGCACCATGTGGTATGTGCTTAGAATATCACTACAGAGAGAATGGCAAGTTTAATAGGCAATACTCAACCACGACTAGGATCACTTATTAATGAGGGAATGTACAAAATACACAAAACCTGCTGTTGCTGCAAGCCCGAGAACATACTGGAATCAGATGATTACTGAATAATAAATAAAATGAAACAATCAATAAATTATAGTCCTAGTTACTTCAATTCATTCCTCCATCAGTGTGGTGCCTCTGACTGCCATTGGAAGCCTCTTTCACACAATCATTTACTGGGAAAACCTTTCAGGCACCGCTAGTGATTTTCACTATCACACATGCACTACTTTCAGGAACATTTTCATCTTGCGCCTTTTCACACAAGCCGTTGCAATGCCGGAATAGATGGGGCAAGGGACAGTCCAGCAGATAGCGATACTTATTGATGCCAACCGGCATAAAACTGAACAGAAGAAGAAGATGGGGCAAGGCCGGACGTACGTGAACGTGGCGGAAGACGTCTCTTATTACTTTCAGCAACATGGCCGGTGCCACTGTTCTTGTAATGTCTTCAATATTCAGCATTCAAGTGTCAAGTCAACTTTATTGTCAATTTCTGCAATATGTGCCAGACGTTCAAAGTAATCAAAAATATGTTTCTCTCCGACCCACGGTGCAACAAGTACAGGTACAACAAGTATAAAGATAAAAGATAAGTAATACAATAAAGAAGATGAAAAGATAAGTAAAGTTTGCGATACAAGTAATGTTTTTTCGTCATCTACTTGAATCAGAAATTCAATACATTAAAAGGAACATTAAAATAGCGTTGAAGTCTTGTGTAGTCTAGTCAGCGGAGTCTTGTGATTGGTTGCTCGCTCCACATGCTTGTCCCTGCAATGTTACTGCTTTCATTCACAACACAGCCGTACTGGCATTTTACCTGAAATATGACTAGGTCTTAAGGGTCGGAAATTGGCGCTACAGATTTCCCTGAATATTGATCCCCGCTCCCATTCACATCTGACCCCATGCAGGAACTCTTCCTGAACATTTCAGGGATAGGCCGCATGCATGAAAGGGGCTGTAGATTCCAGCTCTCACGCTCTTTGTGAGTCTGGTAAACTCGCCACGCTCCAACACAATCCGAAATATCATTAAATATTTGCTTCAGCTGACTCTATAGAGGGAGATTCTTCCTCCCTCAATAAGGCGCTTTTGAAGTCAACATTAAGTTTTTTAAATGTTTTTGTAATCTGTCATCTGCACAAAAAACATTAGGATGTGACTTACAACTTTCTGCATATCACCCAAAATCATCTGGATGGAACAAACCGTGATAGCTAAACTGTCAGTTTGATGTTGGTCCTGTAGGCTGCTTTGCTAAAAACAATTATTTTGGTTGCTGTCATAATGTTTCAGGGAACTTCTTTAAAACAAGTCCAGAATGTATTTATGTGGCTCAATGTGTAATACTTTTCCAGAGGTCAATGGCAAGGATTTAATTAACTTGTCAAAAACTCTGGATCCCTAGAGCCACACCACCATAAGATCAAAACAGCCAAATAAGTTTTTTTTATTTTATGTATATACATTTTAACGATCTATCTTTTTGAGCTGTCCCCACTAACTGAACACTGCTTCACTTTTTTCCTTCTCTCTCCCTCTGTACCTTTTTGTCTTGTACTCCAAATCTCTAGAGTTGAATTTACTGTATGTTTGTTTCTAAGTGTGTGCTTACACTAGCATTCATCATGAGACAAAGCGACAGCTACTTATTCATTTGAAATGAGTGCAGGGATACAAGGAGTGTGACGTGGCAGCTGTTGGAGAGAGAGCGGTGACTTAGCAACTACTTGAAAGTTGAGCTGAGTTCAACTTCATGCAAATAACGTGAGATGCATTGTAGTGGTAGACAGGAGAAGGTGTCTTTGTAATTGCTCATATTATGCTCATTTTCATGTTCATAATTGTATTTAGAGGTTGTACCAGAATAGGTTTATGTGGTTTCATTTTCAAAAAACACCATATTTTTGTTGTACTGCTCATTGCTGCAGCTCCTCTTTTCACCCTGTGTGTTGAGCTCTCTGTTTTAGCTACAGAGTGAGACCTCTCACTTCTGTTCCATCTTTGTTGGGAGTTGCACATGTACAGTACCTAGGTAAGGACTACTAGCCAGTCAGAATCAGAGTATGAGGGCGTGCCCTGACAGTACCTAGGTAAGGACTACTAGCCAGTCAGAAGCAGAGTATGAGGGCGTGCCCTGACAGTACCTAGGTAAGGACTACTAGCCAGTCAGAAGCAGAGTATGAGGGCGTGCCCTGACAGTACCTAGGTAAGGACTACTAGCCAGTCAGAAGCAGAGTATGAGGGCGTGCCCTGACAGTACCTAGGTAAGGACTACTAGCCAGTCAGAAGCAGAGTATGAGGGCGTGCCCTGACAGTACCTAGGTAAGGACTACTAGCCAGTCAGAAGCAGAGTATGAGGGCGTGCCCTGACAGTACCTAGGTAAGGACTACTAGCCAGTCAGAAGCAGAGTATGAGGGCATGCCCTGACAGTACCTAGGTAAGGACTACTAGCCAGTCAGAAGCAGAGTATGAGGGCCCTGACAGTACCTAGGTAAGGACTACTAGCCAGTCAGAAGCAGAGTATGAGGGCGTGCCCTGACAGTACCTAGGTAAGGACTACTAGCCAGTCAGAAGCAGTATGAGGGCCCTGGCAGTACCTAGGTAAGGACTACTAGCCAGTCAGAAGCAGAGTATGAGGGCCCTGACAGTACCTAGGTAAGGACTACTAGCCAGTCAGAAGCAGAGTATGAGGGCGTGCCCTGACAGTACCTAGGTAAGGACTACTAGCCAGTCAGAAGCAGAGTATGAGGGCGTGCCCTGACAGTACCTAGGTAAGGACTACTAGCCAGTCAGAAGCAGAGTATGAGGGCGTGCCCTGACAGTACCTAGGTAAGGACTACTAGCCAGTCAGAAGCAGAGTATGAGGGCGTGCCCTGACAGTAGCTAGGTAAGGACTACTAGCCAGTCAGAAGCAGAGTATGAGGGCCCTGACAGTACCTAGGTAAGGACTACTAGCCAGTCAGAAGCAGAGTATGAGGGCGTGCCATGCTAGCAGCTAGGCGAGCATTATAACGTGTGTTCCAAAGTGACCACGTTTGTCTCTGAAGTAAAGGCTGGACTACAATAGAGCTGTTTGGAGCAGTTTGTGAACAGTGTTTTCTGTTGGAGATGGTAAGTCCCTTTGGGGGGGACTTTGGGCTTTTTCACTTTGTAAACCTATAACATGCACAAAAAAGATATATAACACAATAAAGGAAAGGGAAAAAGCCTAAAAGCATAATATGAGCACTTTAAATAGGTCAAAAATGTAAGAAAAGATGATTAATCAACAATATTCTTCAAAAAACTTCATATGAATGTGTTTAATTTTAATACACCGTTTTCAACAATATCTGATCTGAGCAGGGCAGCAACTAACGATTATTTTCATGATTAATCATTTGGGCTATAAAATGTCATAAAATTGTGAAAAATGTCCATCCCAGTTCCTCAAAATCCAAGGTGATGTCTTTAAATGTCTTGTTTTGGCCAAAACCCTAAATGTATTCAGTTTAATAAGAAACGATTATCAAAATAGTTGCAGATTATTTTTCTGTCGATCCACTCATCGATAAGTTGACTAAGCGTTGCAGCTCTAGATCTAAGCCTGGTGTTACAGCTGTGTGTGCAGCTGTTGTGTTCGTTATTGATTAAACATGTTTTTATGCCAATGTAAAGACGTATGAATTTTGAATTATGTTGGAAATTGTGATCTTTACTTCAGGCAAGGCTGCCCATCTCTGCTGTAAAATGTTGCTGTGGAAGTCGTTGAAAACACCTCGTGAAATCTGAATTTGGAAGGCTGAGATGTACTCTTTTTATAGGAATGAGCGTAAACTCTGTGTACACATTTTTTTTAGCAGAAAATGTAACGCTTCTCATACTTTCTTTAATCGACATTTTGAAGAAATGGTTCTGCAAAACATTCACTGGATAATGTATTTCATTTGTTTTCCCTACAGTATTCATTCGTAGCAGATATGATTATATGATTAACGTCTTCACAGTTATGTTTAGCCACTCAAAACAGTTGATTAATGTAAGGAAAATGTAAACGTAAAGAAGAATCGTCTGGTTTAAATATATATATATATATATATATATATATATATATATATATATATATATATATATATATATATATATATATATATATATATACACATACACAGTGCCTTGCGAAAGTATTCGGCCCCCTTGAACTTTTCGACCTTTTGCCACATTTCAGGCTTCAAACATAAAGATATAAAACTCTAATTTTTTGTGAAGAATCAACAACAAGTGGGACACAATCATGAAGTGGAACGAAATTTATTGGATATTTCAAACTGTTTTAACAGATAAAAAACTGAAAAATTTGGCAACTGTAAAAAATTACAGTTTTATATCTTTATGTTTGAAGCCTGAAATGTGGCAAAAGGTCGAAAAGTTCAAGGGGGCCGAATACTTTCGCAAGGCACTGTATATATATATATATATATATATATATATATATATATATATATATATATATATATATATATATATATACACACACACACACACACACACACACACACACACACACACACACACACACACACACACCGTTGTGTTCAAAATAATAGCAGTCCAACATCACTAACCTCATAAATCAAATTATTTTTCCACATGGCTAATAATTTCCTAGTAAGTGTTGTAGAGTCATAGAAAACCAACAGACCCAACAGTCATGACATGCATGCTGCTCATTCTGTGTAATTTAATCTGTAATTGAAAGGGACATGTTCAGAATAATAGCAGTGTTGTGTTCAGTTAGTGAGGTGATTGATTCTGTGAAGAAACAGGTGTCAATTATGGCCCATATTTAAGGAAGGAAGGAAGCACATGTTGTGCATGCTGGTTATAGTGCATTTCACACTGAAATACTCAGCAAAATGGGTCGTTCCAGACATTGCTCTGAGGAACAGCGGACTTTGATTAAAAAGTTGATTGGAGAGGGGAAAACATATAAAGAAGTGCAGAAAATTATAGGAAGAGGAAATGCCTTTGAAATTGACAATGACCCAAAACACACCAGTAAGCGAGCAAAGTCTTGGTTCAGATGAACAAGGTTGATGTTATGGAGCGGCCAGCTTAATCCCCAGACCTCAGTCCCATAGAAAACTTGTGGGGTGACATCAAAAATGCTGTTTCTGAGGCAAAACCCAGTAATGCAGAGGAATTGTGGAATGTAGTTCAATGGTCCTGGGTTGGAATACCTGTTCACAGGTGCCAGAAGTTGGTCGACTCCATGTAACACAGATGTGAAGCAGTTCTCAGAAATAATGGTTATGCAACTAAATATTAGTGCAGTGATACAAAGTAAAGCAAACCCTTGAGACATTTTTCAGTTTATACAGTAAATAGAAATGTAAATACTGCTATTTTTTTGAACAGCCTAATATTCCTTTTTCTTCACTTTCTGTAAAGGTATAACACAAACGTGATACATTTTGGTCATGTTTTGATTAGGAATTGAATGTGCAGTGTTTCCAATGCATTGATATTATGGAATTAAAAGCTATTCTAAGGATTTTGAGCATTATTCACTTTTTTAAACACACTGTTATTATTCTGAACACATCTGTGTATACAGTTAGGTCCAGAAATATTTGGACAGTGACACAATTTTCATAATTTTGGGTATTTACAACAAAATTGGAGGAAGGGTTTAGGAATTGCAAACATTTTCATACATAGTCCCCTTATTTCAAGGGACGTAAAGTAATTGGATAATTGCGTCAAAAGCTGTTTCATGAGCAGGTATGGGCTATTCCCTCATTATTCCATCATCAATTAGGGAGATAAAAGGTCTGGAGTTGATTTCAGGTGTGACATTTTCATTTGGAAGCTGTTGCTGCGAATCCACAACATGCGGTCAAAGGAGCTCTCAATGCAAGTAAAGCAGGCCATCCTGAGGCTGCGGAAAAAAATCTATCAGAGAGATGGCAGAAACATTAGGAGTGGCCAAATACAAAAAGGCCCAGATGTCCACGGAAGACAACAGTGGTTGATGATCGCAGGATCCTTTCCATGGTAAAGAAGAACCCCTTCACAACATCTAGTGAAGTGAAGTAGACTCTCCAGGAAGTAGGCGTATCATTATCCAAGTCTTCCATAAAGAGAAGACTTCACTAGAGCAAATACAGAGGGTTCACCACAAGGTGCAAACCATTCTTAAGCCTCAAGAATAGAAAAGCCAGATTAGAGTTTGCCAGAAGACATCTAAAAAAGCCAGCCCAGTTCTGGAACAGCATTCTTTGGACTGATGAAACTAAGATCAACTTATACCAGAAAGATGGGAAGAGAAAAGTATGGAGAAGGCTTGGGACGGCTCTTGATCTGACGCACACCACATCATCTATAAAACATGGCGGAGGCAGTGTATGGCATGGGCATGCATGGCTTCCAGTGGCACTGGGTCACTAGTGTTTATTGATGATATGACAGAAGATGGAAGCAGCCACATGAATTCTGAAGTCTATAGGAACATTCTGTCTGTTCATGTTCAGCCAAATTCAACAAAGTTGATTGGACGGCACTTCACAGTACAGATGGACAATGACCCAAAACATACTGCAAAAGCAACCCAGGCGTTTTTCAAGGCAAAGAAGTGAAATATTCTACAATGGCCGAGTCAATTACCTGATCTCAATCTGATCGAGCATGCATTCCACTTGCTTATGACAAAACTTAAGGCAGAAAGACCTGCAAACAGACAACAGCTGAAAACCGCTGCAGTCAAGGCCTGGCAATGCATCACAAAGGAGGACACCCAACGTTTGGTGATGTCTTTGGGTTCCAGACTTCAGGCAGTCATCGCCTGCAAAAGATTCTCAACAAAGTATTAAGAATGGACATTTTATTTAGGATTATATTAATTTGTCCAATTACTTTAGGTCCCTTGAAATAAGGAGACTATGTATGAAAATGTGTGTAATTCCTAAACCCTTCTCATCTCATGATTTCATTTCAAATCCATTGTGTTAGTGCACAGGGCTAAAATTATGAAAATTGTGTCACTGTCCAAATATTTCTGGACATAACTGTGTGTGTGTATATGTATGTGTATGTGTATGTATATACAGTGAGGAAAATAAGTATTTGAACACCCTGCTATTTTGCAGGTTCTCCCACTTGGAAATCATGGAGGGGTCTGAAATTGTCATCGTAGGTGCATGTCCACTGTGAGAGACATAATCTAAAAACAAAAATCCAGAAATCACAATGTATGATTTTTTAACTATTTATTTGTATGATACAGCTGCAAATAAGTATTTGAACACCTGAGAAAATCAATGTTAATATTTGGTACAATAGCCTTTGTTTGCAATTACAGAGGTCAAACGTTTCCTGTAGTTCTTCACCAGGTTTGCACACACTGCAGGAGGGAGTTTGGCCCACTCCTCCACACAGATCTTCTCTAGATCAGTCAGGTTTCTGGGCTGTCGCTGAGAAACACGGAGTTTGAGCTCCCTCCAAAGATTCTCTATTGGGTTTAGGTCTGGAGACTGGCTAGGCCACGCCAGAACCTTGATATGCTTCTTACAGAGCCACTCCTTGGTTATCCTGGCTGTGTGCTTCGGGTCATTGTCATGTTGGAAGACCCAGCCTCGACCCATCTTCAATGCTCTAACTGAGGGAAGGAGGTTGTTCCCCAAAATCTCGCAATACATGTCCTGGTCATCCTCTCCTTAATACAGTGCAGTCGCCCTGTCCCATGTGCAGAAAAACACCCCCAAAGCATGATGCTACCACCCCCATGCTTCACAGTAGGGATGGTGTTCTTGGGATGGTACTCATCATTCTTCTTCCTCCAAACACGGTTAGTGGAATTATGACCAAAAAGTTCTGTTTTGGTCTCATCTGACCACATGACTTTCTTCCATGACTCCTCTGGATCATCCAAATGGTCATTGGCAAACTTAAGACGGGCCTTGACATGTGCTGGTTTAAGCAGGGGAACCTTCCGTGCCATGCATGATTTCAAACCATGACGTCTTAGTGTATTACCAACAGTAACCTTGGAAACGGTGGTCCCAGCTCTTTTCAGGTCATTGACCAGCTCCTCCCGTGTAGTCCTGGGCTGATTTCTCACCTTTCTTAGGATCATTGAGACCCCACGAGGTGAGATCTTGCATGGAGCCCCAGTCCGAGGGAGATTGACAGTCATGTTTAGCTTCTTCCATTTTCTAATGATTGCTCCAACAGTGGACCTTTTTTCACCAAGCTGCTTGGCAATTTCCCCGTAGCCCTTTCCAGCCTTGTGGAGGTGTACAATTTTGTCTCTAGTGTCTTTGGACAGCTCTTTGGTCTTGGCCATGTTAGTAGTTGGATTCTTACTGATTGTATGGGGTGGATAGGTGTATTTATGCAGCTAAAGACCTCAAACAGGTACATCTAATTTAGGATAATAAATGGAGTGGAGGTGGACATTTTAAAGGCAGACTAACAGGTATTTGAGGGTCAGAATTCTAGCTGATAGACAGGTGTTGAAATACTTATTTGCAGCTGTATCATACAAATAAATAGTTTAAAAATCATACATTGTGATTTCTGGATTTTTGTTTTTAGATTATGTT
Source organism: Zingel zingel (assembly GCA_023566125.1). Classification (NCBI taxonomy): domain Eukaryota; kingdom Metazoa; phylum Chordata; class Actinopteri; order Perciformes; family Percidae; genus Zingel; species Zingel zingel. Next base: position 1,228,717 of record CM042333.1, read on the forward strand.
TCTCACAGTGGACATGCACCTACGATGACAATTTCAGACCCCTCCATGATTTCCAAGTGGGAGAACTTGCAAAATAGCAGGGTGTTCAAATACTTATTTTCCTCACTGTATATCAATAATGAAGTCTATATATATATATATATATATATATATATATATATATATATATATATATATATATATATATATATGTGCTCACACAAAAAGAATCCTTGGTGGATAAAGCATCATTGACACACACCAAGAGCGGCGTCCGTTTTAACTGCTGCAGTCCAGGCATCGACTCTTCACCATCGACCCTCCACCCCCACTCAGCAGGAGCTGATGAACCAGGCTGGCAGTAACAAATCACATTTTCTCTCATTAGTAAATTACTTAATTCTTCCACCTTACTGCTCTCCCAACCTTCAGGAAATCAGCTTTGCCTCGAATAATTCACTGTTTTGGCAATTCTGGAATGGGGGAATGCAATTTGTTAACACCCAAATAAGATTGATTAACAAGTCTTAACCAAGAGACGTCCCCAGCAGATTAAAAAAGGGCCACACATAATCTCTACGTGCAGTCGGTGAGAAAACAGTTTTAATTAACCATACCTATAGGGTGAAGAGAATACCATCCACTGAATTGGATGTGTTCAGGTGTTGGTGTGATGAACAATTGTTTTTTATTTGATACCCATTACACCACAGCTCAGGAGAAGCAGGGTTGGTTCTCTAAGCCCAATTTCTCCAGGTGTTACAGCAATCTATTTCCTGCTTGTACCCCCTAAAGAAACCCAGGAAGCTTAACAGTTGACAGTGATCATTCACCAGGGAGACTTTTACTGCAGCTGCTAATTAAATATTTTCCGTAACAACTCCTCGCAGGCCTGCTGCAGCGCCTCGTGTTCTTTCTGCAAGAAGGAATGGTGAGAGAGTTAGCTTAGCCGCAGCGAACAGCAGCGAACAACCAAGCAACCGTGGGTTGTGTTTGCTCTGTTTTGAACACACCGTAAAAAATGTGACCAATGGTTACTTAAAAAATGTATGACAACAAAGTGACACGTAATATAATTGAATAGATTTTAAGTTCTTCAACTTTGATTAACAAGTATTGAATAAATTAACTAAATATAAACAAAACAAATGAGTACATGTTCATAAAAGCAACACTTAAAATGTGTTGGATTTAGTAATAGTATACAAAATTATAAGTTATATAGCCAAACATTTTTGAGTAAATCCAAATCAGTTTCACAAAGAAAACTGATTTATGTTTAATACGTATCTGAGCAAAAGTAATTTAGATTTACTAAATATCTGGGAGAAATTAATTCAAATTTACTAAATATCTGGGAGAAATTAATTCAGCTTTACTAAATATCGGAGAAATTAATTCAGCTTTACTAAATATCTGGATAAAAATAAGTTGTATACACTAACAAATAATAAATTATATTAACTAATATTTTAGCACATTGTTGCCTAATTCAACACATTTACACTGTTTCTTATTTATCCGTACCTAAATTAATTGTTTACATTGACATTTTAATTGGTATCACATTACTTTAAATCTATTCAATTATATTGCATGTCACTTTGTTGCCATCCTTTTTCTATGTATAATACACTTAATATCATGCCTTCTTTGTGCCACAGGTAACTTAAATTGGGTTAATAAATCATCATGCATAATAAGAACAGCAGGTAAACATTTATTTGTCAATTTTTTTCTAAACATGTTTATCTAACATTTTTCAAGTTGTTTAGTGCAAAATGCCAAAATACAACAATAAAACACAGAGAGAGGCTATAAGAAAAAGGCAGAAATTATGTATGTGTACAATAGGGACACAATATAATGGCATTTGGGATTCTTTTTAATAAATGTTTAATCATTTAATGGTGTTTAATTTCTGCTACATCATTGGCTTAAATTATCCACAGTGAATTGTGATGTGATTTAAGGTTTAGTCCTGTTAGTGTATTTAAATTAAGACAATGTTTTCAGTCTGCAAATTTTTCTTACATTTTCATTTATGTGCCAATTGAAATCGTCAGGGCCATTATGTTTTTCAAACGGCTACAAGTAATTGATTAATATCACATGGAGTCTGGGATAAGGTTAAGTAATTCCATTAGCCTTACTTCTTTACTTTAAGCTAAAATAGAACAGTCACATTAATTTGTTCAAATACCTCAATTAAAACATGTCAAATTTGCATCCCTGGTGTACACAGTGGAATCACAAGGTACAATAACAGCTGCCTGTGTCAATACAAATTCAAAAACACAATGCCACTCCCGTAAAATGAGTATGGTTGGTTTGATATTTCTAAACAACCACATGTTGCACTGAAAAACAATATTTTTTAGTTACTTAACAGTTGAAAAAGAAAATGCCCAAACTTTCATCAAGTAGAAGCAAGTTAAGAACAATCAGGGCAGCGTGAACAATCTTTATGGTATCTTTATGTTTAATTTGGTCACTTTTATGAAGAGTAAAGTAATCTTCAAATTCCAAGTCCAAATACTAAAGACTGAACTCATCAGAAATTCCAAAAGGTCTCCTTCAGTAACATTTTGCAGTTCCTTCACAGTGAGTGGGTAACCATGTGACAGTTTTGAAAGTGAGTTAATTGTTCCCTGTCATTCTGCGAGGGTCCCTTTTCTTAAGCTAGTAGCTTATTCTTGAGGCTGTTCACTTTTGGGGACAGCTTTGAACAATCCAGCTCAAGGAGGAGTTTCTGGAAGACTTCAAGCGTGTACCTGAGCTCCTTGGGATAGGCAAGATTCACTGCATATGCCAAGCCAATGACCATGGAGCAAGCCCTTGGAAAGTTACCCAGAGCAGTCAGAACTTTCACGCCCTCTACTACGATACCGATGTCATCAGGACCCTCTGGCGTAGTAGTCTTGATGTTGTAGATTTTAATCCTTTGTACAGCAGTCTTCATCAGCATCCTGAAATAGCAACAACAATGAGTATTTCAGACTGTACCACCAAAGGAGAAGGTTCCAAATGAACAACTCCCAAATTTGCTGCAAATGGTGCACTTCCGTTACGTAATAAAATCTGAGATAATGTACTTCCATAAGCATATTTTCATGCCAGGTAAGTTAAAAAGGATCTAATCTACGGAGCCCCCCTGGTCCCACTTTGTCAAAAAAATTAATTATAACTATTACGTGGCCTCAAGATAGTAACTTGTGGCCTCAAGATACTATCTCGTAGCCTCGAGATAGTAACTCGTGGCCTCGAGATAAGTGTATATAAAAGGAGAATGCACAATGGAGCAGTACTAACTTAAAATCAGAATCAGAAATACTTTATTGATCTTTATTGATAACCCAGGGGACAATTCTTGTGTCACCCCAGACAGCATTTACATCTGTCCCAGATCCGTTTTCGAATCAGCAGATTCGCGCAGCAGTCACACTCAGTATGCAGATCTGCACCAACTTTGCGCCAGACTTGTCTGTAGCTTCTGACTGTGACAGTCCGTCCGGCGGGTGCGGCACAGATCCGGGGCAGCTGTGCAGACCAGATGCGCCACAACTGAATTAAGTCCGCCCGGCGAGTGTGGGCCGGATCCACGGGAGCTGCAAAGACCAGACACGCCACAACTAACGGAACGCTTTTTTCCTGCGTAAACCCACAACTCTATCTGACATGCAGAGAGGAAGACTGCAGGCTGCACCGTCTTTGTGATTATTGGAAAGTGCATTATACAAGTAATATTGTAAAAGTAAACTGCTGTTGATGTCATGTTAGTCTGTTAAATATGTAGGCTAAACATAAAAGTTTACAAACTTAGTTTACACTGACATTCTGACAACCTGAGACGTGTCAGACAGCTGGGTAGGCGTAGGCCTATAGCCTAGGCTATGCCTGTAGTATAGGTTCTTTTAAACATCCACAACTAATAATATGAATATAGGCTTTAAGGCTGAATCGGTGATCTTTGCTTATTATTCAACAAAATTGCTGAATATCGTGTCCATCGTATGTTAGCGCTACCCACTAAGCAAACCAGTCTTTTGTCTGTAGCTACCCTAACAAAAACAAATTCAGTGAGATGGCAACCAAGGCCATTATGGCTCGTAAGTAGCCTATAGCCTATATAGATACCTTTCACTCAGTCTTTACTTAATCACCACGCTCTCATTCATTCACTCACTACTCACTAGGCTACACACCACTTTAGTCACATTTAGCCTATTCATATTTATTTGTGCAAGCATTTTACTATGTCATGTAATAAATAATCTTTGAATATTGAATCTAATATTTACTGTTTGTTTCTTTGCTTTGTGTGCTTTTTGTAGGCTACGTCTTACAGGAGCAGTGAGGAAGAATCGCACGTCTGACAAAGCCATGCACCGACACGGAGATAAATCCATCCATCCATCTTTGTCCGCTTATCCGGTATCGGGTCGCGGGGGTAGCAGCTCCAGCAGGGGACCCCAAACTTCCCTTTCCCGAGCCACATTAACCAGCTCCGACTGGGGGATCCCGAGGCGTTCCCAGGCCAGGTTAGAGATATAATCCCTCCACCTAGTCCTGGGTCTTCCCGAGGCCTCCTCCCAGCTGGACGTGCCTGGAACACCTCCCTAGGGAGGCGCCCAGGGGGCATCCTTACAAGATGCCCGAACCACCTCAACTGGCTCCTTTCAACGCGAGGGAGCAGCGGCTCTACTCTGAGCTCCTCACGGATGACTGAGCTTCTCACCCTATCTCTAAGGGAGACGCCAGCCACCCTCCTGAGGAAACCCATTTTGGCCGCTTGTACCCTGGATCTTGTTCTTTCGGTCATGACCCAGCCTTCATGACCATAGGTGAGGGTAGGAAAGAAAACTGACCGGTAGATTGAGAGCTTTGCCTTCTGGCTCAGCTCTCTTTTCGTCACAACGGTGCGATAAATTGAATGTAATACCACACCCGCTGTGCCGATTCTCCGGCCAATCTCCCGCTCCATTGTCCCCTCACTCGTGAACAAGACCCCAAGGTACTTGAACTCCTTCACTTGGGGTATTCCCTACCTGGAGAAGGCACTCCATCGGTTTCCTGCTGAGAACCATGGCCTCCGATTTAGAGGTGCTGATCCTCATCCCAGCCGCTTCACACTCGGCTGCGAACCGATCCAGTGAGTGCTGAAGGTCACAGGCCGATGATGCCATCAAGACCACATCATCTGCAAAAAGCAGCGATGAGATCCCCAGCCAACCGAACTGCAACCCCTCTCCACCCCGACTACGCCTCGATATCCTGTCCATAAATACTACAAACAGGATTGGTGACAAAGTGCAGCCCTGGCGGAGGCCAACTCTCACCTGAAACGAGTCAGACTTACTGCTGAGAACCCGGACACAGCTCTCGCTTTGGTCGTACAGAGATTGGATGGCCCTGAGAAGGAACCCCCTCACCCCATACTCCTGCAGCACCTCCCACAGTTTCTCCCGGGGTACCCGGTCATACGCCTTCTCCAGATCCACAAAGCACATGTAGACCGGTTGGGCATACCCCCAGGCTCCCTCCAGGATCCTTGCGGGAGTAAAGAGCTGGTCCGTTGTTCCACGACTAGGACGGAATCCGCATTGTTCCTCTTCAACCTGAGGTTCGACTATCGACCGAGCCCTCCTTTCCAGCACCTTGGAGTAGACTTTACCGGGGAGGCTGAGAAGTGTGATACCCCTGTAATTGGCACACACCCTCTGGTCCCCCTTTTTGAAAAGGGGAACCACCACCCCGGTCTGCCACTCCTTAGGCACCGTCCCAGACTTCCACGCAATGTTGAAGAGGCGTGTCAACCAAGACAACCCCTCCACACCCAGAGCTTTAAGCATTTCCGGACGGATCTCATCAATCCCTGGGGAGTTGTTTAACTACCTCAGCAACTTCCACCAGGGAAATTGACGACAATCCCCCATCATCCTCCAGCTCTGCCTCTACCATAGAGGGCGTATTAGTCGGATTTAGGAGTTCCTCAAAGTGCTCCTTCCACCGCCCTATTACCTCCTCAGTTGAGGTCAACAGCGTCCCATCCTTACTGTACACAGCTTGGATGGTTCCCCGCTTCCCCCTCCTGAGGTGGCGAATGGTTTTCCAGAAGCACCTTGGTGCCGACCGAAAGTCCTTCTCCATGTCTTCTCCGAACTTCTCCCACACCCGCTGCTTTGCCTCTTTCACGGCAGAGGATGCAGCCCTTCGGGCCCTTCGGTACCTTGCAACTGCCTCCGGAGTCCTCCGGGATAACATATCCCGGAAAGACTCCTTCTTCAGTCGGACGGCTTCCCTGACCACCGGTGTCCACCACGGTGTTCGTGGGTTACCACCCCTTGAGGCACCTAAGACCCTAAGACCACAGCTCTTCGCCGCAGCTTCAGCAATGGAAACTTTGAACATTGTCCACTCGGGTTCAATGCCCCCAGCCTCCACAGGGATGCACGAAAAGCTCCGCCGGAGGTGTGAGTTGAAAGTCTGTCGGACAGGGGCCTCCTCCAGACGTTCCCAATTTACCCGCACTACCCGTTTGGGCTTACCAGCTCTGTCCAGAGTCTTCCCCCACCCCCTGACCCAACTCACCACCAGATGGTGATCGGTTGACAGCTCCGCCCCTCTCTTCACCCGAGTGTCCAAAACATACGGCCTCAGATCAGATGAAACAATTATAAAATCGATCATTGACCTTTAGCCTAGGGTGCTCTGGCACCAGGTACACTTATGAGCATCCCTATGTTCGAACATGGTGTTCGTTATAGACAATCCATGACTAGCACAGAAGTCCAACAACAAACAACCACTCTGGTTTAGATCAGGGAGGCCGTTCCTCCCAATCATGCCTCTCCATGTGTCTCCATCATTGCCCACGTGCGCGTTGAAGTGCCCCAGCAGAACGATGGAGTCTCCCACTGGAGCCCCATACAGGACTCCACTCAAGGTCTCCAAGAAGGCCGAATACTCCGAACTCTTGTTTGGTGCATATGCACAAACAAGAGTCAGAGTTTTCCCCCCCACCAGCCGCAGGTGTAGGGAGGCGACCCTCTCGTCCACCGGGGTAAACTCCAACGTAGCGGCGCTCAACCGGGGGCTTGTGAGTATCCCCACACCCGCCCGGCGCCTCACACCCTGGGCAACTCCGGAGAAGAAAAGAGTCAAACCCCTATCCAGGAGTACGGTTCCAGAACCGAGACTGTGCGTAGAGGTAAGCCCCACCAGATCTAACCGGTAGCGCTCCACCTCCCGCACAAGTTCCGGCTCCTTCCCCCACAGAGAGGTGACATTCCACGTCCCCAGAGCCAGCGTCTGCTGCCCGGGTCTGGTCCGTCGAGGCCCCTGACCTTCACTGCCACCCGTGTGACAACGCACCCGACCCCAGCGGTTCCTCCCACAGGTGGTGGGCCCATGGGCTGAAGAGATGGATGCCACGTAGCTTTTTCGAGCTGTGCCCGACCGGGCTCCCTGGCAAACCCGGCCACCAGACGCTCGCCAACGAGCCCTCCGTCTGGGCCTGGCTCCAGACGGGGGCCACGGGCTTCCTCCGGGCAGGGTCACTTCATCTCTACCTCGATCACTCATAGGGTTTGTGAAGAGATAAATTAATACGCCAAAAGATGGTTTAATCTGCCTTGCCACTGCGGGGGTGGCCGCCGTGCCCGGTCATACCCAACTATTGAGCAGTAAATATACAGTAGGTGCAGTGTTTACATTAGTTTTTACTTGGTTTTGTATTTTTTTGTAATTTGAATAATTAACATTGATGTTTAACCATATGATTTTTGTCTTGTCTTTGATTTTTGATTGTATTGATTTACTGTCTTTTTGTGCATCTGGATTCACGTCAAATGGTTGTTCATGCCGTAGTGTTTCTTTTTTTGCCTTTTTAAAATAAAAAACTATTTTGAAAATTACAAATTGTGTGGGTATTTGTTTGTGTGGCCTTAATTGTCTGATAGCCTAAATATGAATCACAGACCAGGGCCAGATGAGCCCCAGATGTAAAATATGAGTCGCAGATCTGGGCCAGATCCGCACCACGCGTCATGGCATTAATAACTGTACTGGGCCAATTCTGGCCCAGATCTGTCTCTGATCCACTTGGAAAGGATGAGCCCGGCCCAGGTCCGTTTAGTGGATCTGCGCCAAATGCTAATGACGACCTGGCCCAAATCTGGCCCAAACATTTTGCTGTCTGGGACAGTTGGGACTTGATGTGCACATTAAGACATTTAAAGGAATATAATGTATAATGTGTAACACACATGTTGCGGGTGCGGGCGGTAATGGTCAGAAACTCGCCGGGAGTGGGCGGGAGCGGGATGAAGAAAACAGTCCCGTGCAGGGCTCTACTGCATATAGTCCTTTATAATTCTTCTTCATATTTTATAGCCTATATTTATACTTTTTACATGTATATACTTGTTTATTTACCAACTTCTATTATTATTATTTATATTCCTTTTAAATGTCTTGATGTAGAGAAAAGCTGCTCCATTGTGCATTCTCCTTTTATATACACTTATCTCGAGGCCACGAGTTACTATCTCAAAGCCACGAGTTACTATTTTGAGGCCACGAGATAGTTATAATTAATTTTTTTTGACAAAGTGGGACCAGGGGGGCTCCGTACTAATCAGCTTACCACCACATGAAAACAATTCAATGACACCAGAGATGATGGTCTGAATTTAGTCACAGTTGTAAATATTTGTAAAATTTTGGAAATTAAATCAATTCATCACTACAGAAATGAATTTCTTCATGGCACTTGTCTGTGCACTTTGTGATCCGTTGCACACCGGTTATTCTACATTCAGTAAGACAGGCTGGTCACCTAGTGAACCTTGTTTCTGGGAGTATTATACTGTAGTCTTTTTCTTGGTGCATATCTATAATGTTAAATTAACCTTAGCCTCCCAATCAGCTGCATTATTAAATCTAGGTACAAGCATGCTGCATGCATATTGGCTCACTGACACTGATGAGATTTACTCCTTATGTATCAAATTTGGTACCGATTGACCATGCACTTTTCAATACTTTTGAATTTGGCTGTCGATACCCAGCCCTAGAGATGAGACAGATTACCTTCTTTATATTTTAACATGTTCTTGAACTTACATCATACTCCTTTAATAGTTGATCTGTGGATTCCCCAAGGTACACCATCAAACACCGAATGACAACATCTCTGGTCATGCTGATGCTATGGTTGCTTGGAGCCTGAAATTACAAACATAAACGTAATTCAAGTTCATGGTGTAAAAATCCTTTAATGACAAAACTTCTTAAACAGGGCTCCAGACTAACTTCTTTCACCTCCGTCCCTGAACCGTCCTGAAAAACAATTTTAACCGTCCTGAAGTTAATGTAAAGCGTCCAAAAGATTTATAAACAAAACTGAAAAGTTATCTGTTGGGGCACCTTATTACCTTGATGATAAATTATTTATTTTCAATTCAGTTATAAACTCCTGGACTTTGTTTCACCAGGTTTTCTGCTCAAACCGAAACCAACACTTGTGATCAGGCAGAAATCTCGGCACAAATCCTCACGTTAACTTCTGCAGCTCCCATAAAGTGCAGCTCACAGTCCCAAACAGAGCCAGATTGTGCTTCAGGTTTTAGATATTTATAATGCAAAACTCTACCAGCGAGTCTGCTGGCTGCGTCTCAGCGCGTGCGGGTTACTTTACGATCACGCCGTATGCCGAGTTGCATTAGCTGGGTGGAGATGATTCTTGCCGCTAGTCAACGTTATCAGAATATACATTTGTTTTTCACTGCGTGAGAAGATTGATGTGTGTCACTTAACGCTAGCCTACACAGCGCGATTGCGAGGTCAGCAAGCCGTTTGTGAATGAGAGAATCAATGGACCTGTACCGCGGGAACAGGTGAGCAGCCAGCCTCCTGTGTGAGTCCAGCCTGACTGTAGTAACAGCGTGAGAAGACAGCGCCCGTTGTAGTCAGTGCTCGGTCGCTTCAGTTTGTCATTTGCTAAGTGATAGTAATAAATAAGCACACACGATCCCTTTTGCCCTAGAGGCGTCCTACAGAATATTTCTCTTCGTCCCAAACACATTTTCTATCGTCCCCAGGACAACAGGACGCCGTTAGTCTCGAGCCCTGTTAAAGCTGCAGCTTTTAACACCAGGTGGCTTACATTACTGCTAAACAAAATGTCTTAGGGACCAGTCCAGTGAGACAAAGGTTTTGGTCCCAGCAAACTAACAGTGCAGAGAAACTCCCATAAAACCAAAACATTTTTACACCTTGTGTTTTGTATGGATTAAACAAACAAGACATAACATGTCAATCGGTGAGCTTTAGATGTGCTGGTAGGCACATTTTGTAACCTTTGGACAGAGCCAGACTAGCCGTTCCTCAACGTATTCCTTTAAGCAGTAAGTACACAGCTGAGTGATAACTGGCGCTAAACGAGTTGCTATATGGTATGTAAACCATATATGTTGAACATTATTTGTAGATGACCGCAGCAGACATTTTCAATAAATTGTTTAGTGTTTCAAAAAGATATACCTAAACATATATGCTTCAAATGGCTGTTAATCACATAACCATTGCAAGTTGAGGGTTTTGGTGTCCAATCAACAACGTGGAACAGAATCAGTCATGTCAAAGCACTACTTTGCAAGTCTCAAACATGTGCCATTGAGTGATAGTGTATATTCAGTGGTCACTTTAAATTCGTGCACTTGTACAATTTAATGCAGTTCAATACAATTGTTCTGCCATAAAGTCTCCTTTTATGATGGATATAATGTTCAGTTTTTGTTCACACGGTCAGAGAGGTGTTAATAATGTATATGTTTTAGCATTGAGCTTATTACTATTGTAAGATTTTCTACTGGACTATTGGGAGGTGTTACTAAAATTCCAACCCCACATGTATGTAAATATGCAGTGCAAAGAATTACAAACACACTTCAGTACAATGCCGTCCAGTATAGCACCGCTTTTAACCTCAACCCCATGGTTCCACCTTTGGAGTGGAAGATGTTCAGAAGCCTCGGAGTGTATTCATCCAGCTTAGACATGAACTTTGATTCAAGATGCACCATTGTGATTCTGTGAAACTCATCCTGGATCTGAAAGATAAATAATACGTACATTACATATTGTACATATTGTTCTTGCAACTCTAGCAAGAAGCAATCTTATTCTGATGATGATATTATGACCTTCATGTACATTCCGGGTTAACTCATCTGACGTCTATATCTCATCTATATGTTAATATATTTTGGCTAGCATACTACAATCTTCAGTGTTGGTAGTTTCTCACATGCACTCACAAAGATTATTTAAAATGATTTCTGTTAGAAACTGTACAGTTATATAATGCAACAAAATCTAAATCATTCTGGAATTTGACCTTCAAAATATGATTTAGAAAATAGTTGACAGTAACATAACACACATTGTCTATTTATGAGCTAAATATGCAAAACCACCAGTGCAGTCCTTCACAGTGGACTAGAAATATTTCAAATTAGCATGTGCTTGTGACTCACTTGAGAGGGCTCAAATAGAGCAGGCCATCTGGTTTTGATGTCCTCTATGCTGGGTGATAGGTTGATGATTTCGTTTCTTCTGTGTGCAAATGTTTTGGCCATTTTTTCTTTGATCAATTTGTTGTTGTCCCTTTTTCTTACTTCAGTAAGCAACTGAATCCTCTCTTGTTCTTGACTTTCTTCATCCTCTCCTGCTGGGTAAGGGGGGAGGTAGTTTACCTCTGCCTTTCGAGGTTTTTTTACACTCTTTGCAGACTTCTGGTTTGCTGGGCTCTTGTGTTTCAGTGCATTACACATCACCTCAGGAACACCATAGCCTCGGAGTTTGGTGCGATAATTTGCCATCTTGTATTTGATGCTTTGTTGCCATCCATAGTAACCTGAGAAGGAGCCGGGTTCCTTAAGACAAGGATACTTACTGACAAGTGCCTCAGCAACATCACTTATCTTTGCACTTGATGGATAGGCTGTATATGTATATATAGTTTCAGCCAGCTTCTCAAGTATGTCTGTCTTGATCTTTGAGGTAGTCACAAGTGTTTCATTCTTCTTGTAGTCTTCAGTGGCTCTTTCAAGGTACATCTCAGTTTCATATGCAAACCCTGGAATGGGGAACTGCTTTGGCCACCCTTGACATCGTTCTGTCGTATTTCGCCTAGACAGGGTAATGGTGTCCTGTGAAGAAGACGTTCCAGCAGATGAGTCTGCATAAGATGCAGAGTCACAGTCTGTTGACTGTTGATCAAAGGAACTGCCCAAACTTGCATCAAGTGGAAGCAAGTTAAGGATAATTGGGGCAGTCACTGCCCCACTGCCCCAGTCACAAAGACACCATAAAGATTGTTCACACTGCCCGGCAGTGTGAACAATCTTTATGGTGTCTTTGTGTTTAATTTGGTCACTTGTATGAAGAGTAAAGTAATCTTCAAATTCTGAGTCCAAATACTGAAGACTGAACTCATCAGAAATTCCAAAGGTCTCCTTCACAACAGTTTGCAGCTCCTCCACAGTGGGTGGGATTCCTGATTGAAGGACCAACTTCTCAACTCGGTCATTAAGTATTACTCTGAGCTTGGCCTCCATCTCTGCCAGATTGACAAGAATGTGAAAGGACAAAAGTTCAATAGCAAGCAGAAACTTAAACATGACACTAGACTTAACAATGAATAATGTAATTAAGAGCCTGGTGTGTGCCACCAGAATAAATAGATAGACAACGCTCTTCAAATAAAAGGTTATATCAGTAGGATGCCAATAAAATGAAATCCACCACCAAAGCCAGCAACTGAAACTCTTACTGTTGGACTAATTTAGCTGGTATAGTGCACTTCCAGATAAATGGGCTACAGTATAGATATTTTAAGATGTAAAGAATAACATAATTAATTCCAATTACCTAAAATGCACAACAGATGTGACGTTTGAGTGTAACCAAGCGTTTTCCTCCCACACTGTATGCGGCCAAGGGGTAGACGTCACCAAGTTTCTGCTGATCCAAAAGAGCCATTTTCCCAGTGACCTCCAGGTAAAAAGATCTTATATGCTCTTCATACCAGTCAGCGAGTAACTTTACAATAAAATATATACAGTTTTCCAAAATGGCTATCTGAACAATCTCAGCAAAGTCAGGTAGTCCACCAGTAGAGCCATAGGTCAGGATCATCCCAACAGTGTACCTTGTTCCATAGTAGCTGACAGTGTTAGCTAACTGCACAGTACACAGACGCGGTGATGTTTTTCTTAAAGCTTCCTGTATGTCTGAATGCAGCACATCTAAAGGCACGACAGATATTTTCGTTACAAAAAATGCCTGTTTTCCAATGTCTGTATACAAGTGGTATGCCATCATCATTTGATGTCTTGTAGAAAGGGTCAACAATACATTTTTAAAGTTTTTAGTGTGCCTCACATCCTGCTTCTTCAAAAAATGGTGTTTGGGTGTCAGTGTCTCTTCAGGAAAAACTGCTAAGAATCTGTCACGATGTTCAGATATTTTAAAGTCAAGGTATGCAATAGTTTCAGCTGTGTGAACAGGGGCAACCACTAATTCAACGATGTCTTTTAAAATCAGAAGAACCTGCCAGGCAGGATCACCCTCAGGTATCCGCGATCCAACAATGAGTGGCAACAACTGTATAAGGGCCCAATTTTCATGGGCATTTCCACCTATAGTTTTGCAATGAATGTAGTTTTGAGGGATTTTTTGAGGGCTGTTGGCTTTGTCCGAGCCCTTATAGGGAAAAAGTGTGATTAACTCGTTGAGTACAGTCAAATTAAAGTACTTCTTCTTGGTAAAAATCTGGAAACACAATGCTAATTCTCTTGGGACTATGCCTTCAAAAAGGTCATGTAGCACATCTGGTGGGTACCCAGAGACAAAGTGAAAATTATTCAATTTATCAGTCAATGGACACGACCGCTTTACGCCAAAGCAATGTGTTACATTTGGATTTTCTCTCACAGTTTGCACATGTAAACTATGGTCCTTCTTTGTCCGAGGTGGAAACACCCCAGTCCGCACTTCGTGTGTCTGGAACTGTGAAGAATGTTCAAGACAAAATCTACAGATGTACGGCCCTGTGAAACTTTCAACTAGTCCACTGATTGAATGTGCACCGAGATTATCAGCTACAACACAGTGTACAGTGCCTTTAAGATTCTGTCCAACACTAGAAATGAAAATCCCTTTCTGTTCTAGAGTGGCAAGATCTTTCAAGAGTGGTTCCAAAACTGCTTTATATTCAAACTGCTTGATATCAACAGCTTTGCAAAGTAAAGCTAGCTGAATTGACGATAATGCAGATTGCAACTTGGACAACCCATTTGCCAAAACCCAATAAACGGCTGTTATTTTGTGTTTTTTTTTCTCGAAGTTCCAGCGGGTTACACACCTCAAAGTCGTCAACATAAAGGATTATAGAGAGTCTTGTTTCTTCTCCAGCATAGAAGTCATTTTTCTTGAAACATTTGCCATCAAAAAATGATTTAATATATCCAGTGCTGTTTGAATGTTTGGATAACATTCCCTCAGCAATGTCTTTATTCTTCAAGACTTCCTGCAGAGTCTCTAGAATAGGCACATATTGAAAGGTCTTGTTCTTTTGTGAATCAAGAATATATTCAACAGGATCGACACACTGAAAATGCAACTTAAAATACTTTCTTCTCTTAAAAGCCGAACCAAGCGGACCACCTGCTCCAAGTGCTGTACTAATGGGATGGAAGTTACACAATTGTTCTGCCAAGTCAGTTAGGATGGCCTGGTCAACAATGCAGTTATTAAACTTCAATGTTGAATCAAGTATGTTTCTAACAGCTGCAACAGATGCTGAAGATGAAATGAACTGAAGGTCTTCAACCAATGCATCAATGCACTTCCCTGAGGCATTATAGATGCTTTCTAGCTTCAGCAGAAGTAAGGCAATTCTTTTAAGAACTAAGCAAGATGCACTTTCCTGATCACAATTTAAACTAGTACCCTCATGGTCACTGGCCTCTGGTACATCAGAATGGTCAAAAGTCTGGTTATGGTGGCTCCCATACACGTCTTGCTTAAAATCACTCAAAGAATAAGATTTGTGTCTTCTGCTTTTGTGTTTCAGATGTGTTGTATATATTTGTCCTAAAGTCGCATCCTTCAAATACACAAAAGACTGTTTCGTGGCATTTCAGATGATTTCCAATATGCTGAAAGTAGTCCTCTGTAGAAACATAAGCGTTGCAAACTATACACTTAAAAGCTGAGATTATTCCTGGCTGTAGACTTTGTTCAGCTGCATGGTACCTGGACAAATGTGTGCGAAGGGCACTCTGAGTTTTAAATGTGCAAAGGCAACTGTCATATAGACATGGCTGGGATTGCCCACGACCAGATGTTGCGTGTTGTAGTCTGTAATGCTTTAGTAGATCCCCCTATGTGGCAGAAAAAGACTTGCAGATCTTACACTGCCGTCCCATCGGACAAAACCTAAGGTAGTAAGAAATAAAAAGGTCTTATTAACGTACTGTATAACTAGTAGCCTACATCACTAATAGGTCTAATAATGAAATAATATATCATGACATGTAAGAGATTGGGCACCTTTTTAAAATTTAGTTTTTGTCTGACATCTAATTTTTGCAATAAACTATTTTATAGAAAATTTGCTTAATTAGTGTCAACGTAATACAATTCCCGTAAATGGTAACTAAGGTGTGAAAAAGTATGTACAAACAATGTGTTATCATCACTTAATTGTATGTCTATGAGAAATATGTTATTAGTATTTCTATATTTTCTGCTGTTTAAATTTCAAATTTAAGTTGGAACTACAGGTTTTGATCATTGAAAATCAAAACTGCAAACATCTGCTTTTTAACCAGCAAATGTTGATACATGACATAGTAATAATCAAATATTGTATTGGAAAACAAACAGTGTATAAACCTTTACATAACATGTACTCTATGTGAAATGTGGTATCACAGCATTTTGTGTTTTGCATACAAGTCAAATACATACCTGTTGACAAATTTCAGTTAAAGACTCTTCATGCACCTGGAAAGAAATTCAAATGAGCTTAAATTCAATTGGAAAAGTTTGTATTTTACACATACATAAGAGGTAACATATAAGGAGTAACTAAACAAACACCAACAGTTTACACTTGTTTGTCCACAGATGATGAAAATCATAGTCACTGAGGTAACAGTTTTGGAAAATGATCATGCACATTTCCAGCAGGGGTTGTAGCCAATTCCGTGGTCTGTCCCGGGACCGTGGTCTCTGGCAGGGACCAGTGGTCACAACCACTAGGGGCGCTAAAGACACTGGTCGGGACCAGCTCCTCAGTGGTCTGCCCTGTGGTCCCTGTGGTCTGTGAAGCGGCTTTAGTATTTCGTTCCCTTTCCTGTCGTTTTGGCACCACTGTTAGCTGGATAAATGTCAGAGATCATAATCGTTTGTCTATAAAATACACTATATCAGATATATTATGATTATTATTGTTATTATTATTGATTATGAAGATCCGTGTGGTCAGGACCAGCTGGTCTCTGGCACGGACTAGTGGTCACAACCACTAGGGTCGCTAAAGACACTGGTCGGGACCAGCTCCTCAGTGGTCTACCCTGTGGTCCCTGTGGTCTGTGAAGCGGCTTTAGTATTTTCTCCCCTTTCCTGTCGTTTTGGCAGCACTGTTAGATAAATGTCAGAGATCATAATCGTTTGTCTATAAAATACACTATATCAGATAGATTATGATTATTATTGTTATTATTGATTATGAAGATCCGTGTGGTCAGGACCAGCTGGTCTCTGGCACAGACCAGTGGTCACAACCACTAGGGGCGCTAAAGACACTGGTCGCGACAGTCTATGGTCGCAACCAGTGGCACAGCGGTCATGACCAGCTTCTTACTGGCACAAATTAGTCCAGGCAAAGTAGCGTTTTACGACAGACTAATTGTAAAATAATTTTTTGCAGCTTAGATCATTTCTATGTGGTGTTCATAACAACATACTAAAAGTCTTAAGAAATCCTAGTTGAGGAAATATGTTTAATTCTCATCAATCCAAGATGTGTGCCAATAAGGCCAGGCAATAATACACCCCGATGGGGCTATTTTTTTCCTTTACTCCTATCAAAATGAAACTTTACACAATGAAAGTATCCATGAAAAGTAAAAATGTTTGTATTACAAGTTTCTTTGAAAATAAATGTGAATATGCAAATGACTACACTAATTGAATATGCCCAAAATACACCCAAGTAGGCTTAATTTTTTCCTTTACTGCTACTACAATAAAACTTTACAAAGTAAAAGTATACAGGAAAAGTAACTTTTTTTGTATTACAAGTTTCTTTTGAAATTAATTTGAATATGCACATGAGCTCCACACTTATTGAATATGTCCTAATTTGCATAGGCAGAAACACCATTCATATGTATGACAAATACATTGGCCCAATCTTCATCCAATCGTCCTACTGCCAATGGGTGATGGCAATGCTGCTTTTAGACTGGCCTCTAACCTGAAAACTGCCTGGCTGAGAAAACTATCTCATGGCCTCAAGATAGTATCTCGTGGCCTCGAGAAAGTAACTCGTGGCCTCGAGATAGTAACTCGTGGCCTCGAGATACTATCTTGAGGTCTCAAGATAGTAAGTCGTGGCCTCAAGATACTATCTCGTGGCCTCAAGATAGTAAAGTGTCTGACACATGGACCCTTTTTTATTAAACTGGACCCTGTAGTGTAGTGCAATACTTCACATTATGTGCAATATTCTCTGTTTTAATATTCAGTGTGCAATATAGTTTGCTGAAGTTCTGCTTCTATTTATTTACTAGTACTGTTCATCACAATTCTGTTAATACAGTAATGTAAATCTTGTAGGCTGCATATCCATAGTCCTTTATAATTCTTCATATTTTATAGCCTATATTTATACTTTTTAAAGCTGCTCCATTGTGCATTCTCCTTTTATATACACTTATCTTGAGGCCAGGAGATACTATCTTGAGGCCACGAGTTACTATCTTGAGGCCACGAGTTACTATCTTGAGGCCACGAGATACTATCTTGAGGCCACTAGTTACTATCTTGAGGCCACGAGATAGTTATAATTAATTGTTTTGACCAGGGGGGCTCCGTAATAATCCCCACCAGTATGTGCCTCCGTGACTTCAGGGTCTCGGAGGCACACAAGCCTCCCCACCACGACAAGGTAGCAACATGTAATCTCACCATGTTACTAATGACTAAGATGGCTACTCTGACTTTCTTCTGATGTTATCTGTGGGGGAATGTCACCTGGATATGTTTATTTGTGAACCATTCCATTGTAGATTTTGCTTTATGTTTTGGATCATTGTCTTGTTGGAAGACAAATCTCCGTCCCAGTCTCAGGTCTTTTGCAGACTCCATCAGGTTTTCTTCCAGAATGGTCCTGTATTTGGCTCCATCCATCTTCCCGTCAATGTTAACCATCTTCCCTGTCCCTGCTGAAGAAAAGCAGGCCCAAACCATGATGCTGCCACCACCATGTTTGACAGTGGGGATGGTGTGTTCAGGGTGATGAGCTGTGTTGCTTTTACGCCAAACATAACGTTTTGCATTGTTGCCAATAAAGTTTGATTTTGGTTTCACCCTTTACATTCAGTGCAGCAAACTCTCTCCAGAAGTTCAGTGAGGATCTCTGAATGATCCAATGTTGACCTAAATGACTAATGATGAAAAATAGAATCCACCTGTGTGTAATCAAGTCTCCGTATAAATGCACCTGCTCTGTGATAGTCTCAGAGGTCCGTTTAAAGAGCAGAGAGCATCATGAAGAACAAGGAACACACCAGGCAGGTCCCAGATACTGTTGTGGAGAAGTTTAAAGCCGGATTTGGATACAAAAAGATTTCCCAAGCTTTAAACATCCCAAGGAGCACTGTGCAAGCGATAATATTGAAATGGAAGGAGTATCAGACCACTGCAAATCTACGAAGACCCGGCCGTCCCTCTAAACTTTCAGCTCATACAAGGAGAAGACTGATCAGAGATGCAGCCAAGAGGCCCATGATCACTCTGGATGAACTGCAGAGATCTACAGCTGAGGTGGGAGACTCTGTCCATAGGACAACAATCAGTCATATACTGCACAAAACTGGCCTTTATGGAAGAGTGGCAAGAAGAAAGCCATTTCTTAAAGATATCCATAAAAAGTGTCGTTTAAAGTTTGCCACAAGCCACCTGGGAGACACACCAAACATGTGGAAGAAGGTGCTCTGGTCAGATGAAACCAAAATCAAACTTTTTGGCTACAATGCAAAACGTTATGTTTGGAGTAAAAGCAACACAGCTCATCACCCTGAACACACCATCCCCACTGTCAAACATGGTGGTGGCAGCATCATGGTTTGGGCCTGCTTTTCTTCAGCAGGGACAGGGAAGATGGTTAAAATTGATGGGAAGATGGATGGAGCCAAATACAGGACCATTCTGGAAGAAAACCTGATGGAGTCTGCAAAAGACCTGAGACTGGGACGGAGATTTGTCTTCCAACAAGACAATGATCCAAAACATAAAGCAAAATCTACAATGGAATGGTTCACAAATAAACATATCCAGGTGTTAGAATGGCCAAGTCAAAGTCCAGACCTGAATCCAATCGAGAATCTGTAGAAAGAACTGAAAACTGCTGTTCACAAACGCTCTCCATCCAACCTCACTGAGCTCCAGCTGTTTTGCAAGGAGGAATGGGCAAAAATTTCAGTCTCTCGATGTGCAAAACTGATAGAGACATACCCCAAGAGACTTACAGCTGTAATCGCAGCAAAAGGTGGCGCTACAAAGTATTAACTTAAGGGGGCTGAATCATTTTGCACGCCCAATTTTTCAGTTTTTTATCTGTTAAAACAGTTTGAAATATCCAATAAATTTCGTTCCACTTCATGATTGTGTCCCACTTGTTGTTGATTCTTCACAAAAAATTACAGTTTTATATCTTTATGTTTGAAGCCTGAAATGTGGCAAAAGGTCGAAAAGTTCAAGGGGGCCGAATACTTTTGCAAGGTACTGTAAGTCTTTTTGTGGCAAGTGACCCAGGTAAGTGTGGCAAGTGACTTCAAATTTATCGTGTTTATGCATAGGTTAACTTACTGAATAGACATGAATGTGTGAGTTATTTGGCCCCTGTTTTTAATAAAAATGTTACTTTTCATGTATACTTTCACTGTGTGAGGTTTGATTGTGATAGGAGTAAAGGAAAAAATAAGCACATTGGGGTGTATTTTGGGCATATTCAATTAGTATATTGCTCATTTACATATTTAAATTAATTTTCAAAGAAACTTGTAATACAAAAATGTGTACTTATCATGGATACTTTCATTGTATAAAGTTTTATTTTGATAGGAGTAAAGGAAAAAAATAGCCCCATTGGGGTGTATTGTTGTATGGCCTTACTGGCACACATCTTGGATTGATGAGAATTAAACATATTTCCTCAACTAGGATTTCTTAGGACTTTTAGTATGTTGTTCTGGACACTTTATAGAAATTATCTATGCTGAAAAAAATTCTTTTACAATTAGTTCTATTTTTGGCTCCAAAATGAGTTACGTTGCCTGGACTCAAAGGGCACTAAAATGACCGGTCCTGACCACCTCCTCTGTGATCTGTTCTGTTGTTTGGACCAGTTGAGTGATCTGTGGAGTGTTTGTTTGTATTTATTTTTAATACAACTTTTCACGTTTCTCACTGTGTTAGTAGAAACGCTTAATGTGAGAAGCCATAATAGTTTGTTTATCCAATGTTATTGATCACTATTATTAATAGAAATCATAATAACAATTATTAAGTTATTATTATTAGTCGTAGTTGTATGAGTAGTACAGAGGAGGTGGTCAGGACCAGTAATTTTAGTGCCCTTTGTGCCAGTAAGAAGCTGGTCATGACCGCTGTGCCACTAGTCGTGACCAGTGTATTTAGCGCCCCTAGTGGTTGTGACCACTGGTCCGTGCCAGAGACCAGCTGGTCCTGACCACACGGATCTTCATAATCAATAATAATAACAATAATAATCATAATATATCTGATATAGTGTTTTTTTATAGACAAAAGATTATGATCACTGACATTTATCCAGCCAACAGTGCTGCCAAAACGACAAGAAAGGGGAGAAAATACTAAAGCCGCTTCACAGACCACAGGGACCACAGGGCAGACCACTGAGGAGCTGGTCCCGACCAGTGTCTTTAGCGCCCCTAGTGGTTGTGACCACTGGTCTGTGCCAGACCACAGAATCGGCTACAACCCCCTCTCCACATTTCTGTCAGGAACATACAAGCAACAAAGTGAAAATGTGTAACCTGGCATACTAGAAAAGGTGGCACACCTCTGTGTTGTACTTTATGTGCATTCATCGTACCAAAATTGTTTCAACCACAGGTGATCTTTCTCAGGTAAAGAGTAGTTAGCCTGTGACAGACCACCACACCACGATAACACCTACCTATATAATTAACTATACTTACAGTAAGTACAGAACTGCATTAAAATAACCCAGTAGCCTCTGACACAGTCAAACTAGTCAGACACACTTACAGGACATTTACTTCCATAAAATATGGCAAATCATAAAAAAACTGTGGTTTGCAACAGTAATTATTAAAGCTTAGGAACACTGAAACATGTAGTATGCAAATAAAAATGAAGAGTGAACCTGACAAAGAAAATGTATCAGGCAAATCATTTATAAAAGGTATTATGATCCTTTTTTTCGTTTGAATACGGTCTGTCTTTCTGGTATTTATTTTGGTCTTATTATTCTATAAGAAGGTCCATCGCCTAAATTAGATTTACTCTGTTTTGTGGAGACACGTTGTTGACAGAATTTGGATATACTGAGCATGACATGCTAACATATTAGCTAGTGTTAAATCTGTTGTTGCAAACAGACGGACGAAGCCTCTCTCTGGCAGCGCAAAGTCCGCACCATGGTCTAATTTCCTGACCTCAGACGCAGCTCGCCGGTGTAATCTGTCAGCACGTGCTGAAACCAGTTTGAAAGTGTACTCTGACAGAAAAACTGAAAAAGTTTTATGCCATTTGCTGTTGTGCCTCATCGTATGTTACCGTGAATTGAGACATGAAACTGCGTGGCTAACATTACTTAACATGGAGCCTCTGTGAACTTGGGATTAGCACACCCTCCATAGCGTCCACAAAACACATTAACAGATAACGTTAGCTAACTTAGCTTGTTACGGCAGAGGAGGGATGGAGGCGCAGGGCAATGCCAGGAAAATTGTCAAAAGTAGAATATGTTAGCTGGTATCTTAAAGGCCATTATCTATAACCTTATACTAGGAAAAGTCACATGAAATTGTGATATTTAACCGACTACTTTTTCAATCATGCATTGCCACGCTTTTAGTCTAAACATTAGGCAGTATCACTGTAAGGTTAAGTTAGGCTAACATATCTTTATTTTCACTTTCAGCCAGTAAAGTTGGACTGTTGGGTAACTTGCAGCAATGCAAAACCATGTTCAACTGCTAACTGTTACAGCAACTCGTTGTAAGTTTACAACTTACAAAAAATAAACAAGTCTTACCTTTGGGAAAATGGCAGTATCTGAAATGTTCGATGACGATGTCCATGTGGCTGAAAATAGCTGGAGCGGAAGTGTTAGGTGATCAAATCCAAAGACCTCCCAATGAGTAAAATGTACTAATTTTCTGCATCTTTAACTTTCCCAATAAAATATAATTAAATTCTTCTTAATGATTCTTAATGATTTTATTCAAACAAAACAGAGTAAAATGTAATTGATAAATAAATAAAATTTGTTGAATTCAGCTCAATGTGATTCCAAACTGCAAATAGTCATTTTTTTATGTATATGTTACTAATGTTTGATTACTAAATATTAATTAACACCATTCTCAGTTTTTACAGTGCACTTCCTGAGCGATATGTTGAAACCAAAGTCAATATTTATGAGTAGTGCTGCTGGGGGCTCTTCCCTAATGGCATATGGCTGCTGAGGTGTCCGTGCAGAGTGGTGAAGGCAGGATGCCCCAGGCTGGCGGCGATGAGAGAGAGCGAGAGGAAGTGTATTAGTGTGTGTGAGAGAGAGAAGGGGGGTGAGAGCTTTTACAGTACATATTGACCCTGCCTTTGTAATGGTGCTGCTGCAATCATCTGACCTGGCTCCAGGATTAGACTATTTATTATTACTCAGAGAAGAATTATGTGTTTATCTGTATGGGTATGTACTCAGGTGGAGACGGACCTTGTGCTCTACTTGCATACTATAATAATATAAGTGTCTGAGGTATACTGAATATTTACACTGGAAAAATACAAAAGAAAGTATTCTTAAAAATGCCAGCATGCGCGCATACTAAAATCACTCTTCTTCCCCTTATCTTTTTCTTTCCCCTTCTCTTTTTAGTTTGTTACGGCAAATGAAGTTTACAATATTACCATCAGTTTCGTGCAATGGTTCGTGATCCCTCCGCGGCTGCTTGTTTTATAAAGTGTAGATAAATCCAGGGATTCGGACAAGAGTTTTGCCTAGTCCACACGTACGCAGGTATTTAAAAAAAAAAAAAAAAACACGTGTTTTGGCCTTTCGCCCACATACAAACAGCGTTTTAGGTCACTGGAAAACTCTGGCCAGGGTGAAGACTTTTAGAAACGCTGTGTTTGTCGTGTAGACAGCTTGTAACGTCAGTGTGCCATTATCAACTATGTGAGGAGTCACAAATGAGGCGAGATTTCTTTCAGTAGAAGACATGACCAACATTTAAATACAATTGGAGTTAACTTTTCATTGTGTTGTGGAACTAAGGCGTCAGAATCTAAAATATTCTGCCTGGCTACTACACGCTACTACACGGACTATCTGGAAGACAAGCTAAACCTTTCATTTAATGAGTTAGAATGGAATAGGATATGCCAAAATCAAAGAAAGCTGTCAAGGGTATAATAGTAACTTTGATTTAAAATCTTCAGTCACTTCTTCTGGACACCATCTAGATTACATCGATTTGGTATTAATAACACAGCAGACTACTTTAGAGGGTACATTACCCCATGCTCTCTGGCAATGCCCTACGATCCAAGACTTTTGGGAAGTCCACAACTGTATGAAAGAGATCACTAACAATGACTTTGCATTCTTTGCCAGGTTATTTGTGCCCGGTGACCCATGAAAGACTGTGGAGATGCAGAACTCATCCAAACTGCCATAATGGTGAGTAGACAGACTTTATTGAGGGGATTGGAAAAATACACAAGCTCCCTCTTGGCGGGAGAGGTTCATAGAACTTGGAAAAGTGGCCTCATATAAAAACAAAGTTTTTATAGAAAGACCGACAGATGGGAAGATTATATCTTAAAGGAAGATTATATCTTAAAATGACACTACGCATTTAAATATCAATAATGCTCTATTCAATATCTGTATGTTTGGTGTGTAGTTTTAATATACTTTTTTTTTTTTAAGAGTTGAGTAGCTTTAATACCAGGAATACTTCTTTTTTTTCCAACAATGTTTTTTTATTGATTTCCCAATAAAACAAACCATAACCAAATAACAAAAATTATATCACCAAAAGGAAAATTCAATTATGTTGAACAAAGCAGCAGTAGTTAAAATAAAACAGAGCAGAACAAAAATATGTCACACTCAAAGCATTAATACATGTACCCTCTTATTTCTTAAGGAAATCTATTAAAGGTGCCCATATCTCTTCAAATTGCTGTGCTTTACCCCTTGTAATGTACGTTAACTTCTCTAAAGTAATACACATTGCCATCTCCTTGATCCAAGAGTGTGCAGAAGATATTTCAGTCTCCTTCCAACTCAAAGCAACCATCCTCCTGGCCTGTAGAAGGCCAAAATCGTTAAGAATCCTCTGGTTGTTATTGATAGAAAGATGATCTGGGTATATCCCCAAAATACAAAGTTTTGCAATGCACAGTATTTGAGTTTTTGTGATGTTACTTAGGGTACAGACAACCATTTTCCAAAAAATTACCAATTTAGGGCACTCCCATACACAGTGAATTAAAGTTCCCTTCTCAATCAAACATTTCACACGTGTCTGGAATGTCCGGGGACCATTTGTTAAGCATTTCAGGGGTTATGTATGTCCTCATCAACCATTTATGTTGCAATATCTTCATTCTTGTATTATCTGTTTGTATTTGAGCTTTTAAGCATGCTATGGACCATTCAGTTTCCTTGATATCCTCTTTAATATCTAAACTCCAAGCCCTCATTCTATCTTTACTGGATTCCTTATCGTATGGGATAAGTGTAGCATATAATATAGAAATTTGGCGTTTCCCATGTCCATGCTTAATCATAATATTCTCCAGACAGGACAGCGGCGGCTCCCGAAGGGCATCACATTGTTTCGATGAAATAAAATGTTTCAATTGTAACTACTTAAAAAAATGTTTTTGAGGAATTGAATATTTCAGACTCAGGTCATTAAATGTTAACAAAATGCCTTTATCATATAAATCTCCAATTTTTTGCACACCTCTACCAACCCAAATCTTAAAACCGCCGTCTGCCCTGCCCGGAGCAAACAGTGCAATACTCCAAATAGGAGAGAACTGAGAAATAGGAGGTGTATCACCAATATGTTTGTGAGCTTTGAACCATATATCAATGGTATTCTTCAGGAAAGGGTTTGTTGTTTGTTTTTTTAAGGTCTTTGGGTCTGATGAATATAAGTATAATCTTAATGGTAGCTTAGATATTGTTTGTTCAATAGAAACCCAGGCTGGAGGAGACTGTGTGAGGAAGTAAAACGTAGCGCATCGAAGCTGAGCGGCCCAGTTGTTCCAGATAAACCTACAAAGAATCTTGTTAATTTCCTTAAAAAAATGATTTGGCAGTGGCAGTGGGCGTGACTGAAACAGGTATAAAAATTTCGGCAAAATTACCATCAAATTAATTCGGCCAATTAGTGATATGGGCATTGTTGTCCATTTTTCAATTGATTCACGTACTTCACCCATTAGCGGATCATAATTTGCTTTAATAATTTTATTAATTTGGGGGGTAATCTTAACTCCAAGATATGTAAATCCTTCTCTTGCATTAAAAAACGGTGATCTTATGACTGAGTTACTCCTTTCCTCGTTATTTAGGAAGAGTATGGAAGATTTTGTGTCATTTATATTATATCCCGAAAACTTACCAAACCTATTAATTAATTGCAATATTGCTGGTATGCTAGTTGATCATTTGGACAAGAAAAGTATCACATCATCTGCATATAGCGATATTCTATGTTCTTGGTCTCCAATAGTAATTCCTGACAGATTTGCTTCATTTCGAATAGATATGGCTAGCGGCTAAATGGCCAGAACAAACAATAATGGCAACAGAGGGCAGCCCTGACGGGTTGATCTTTCTAGGGTTATTGGGCTTGATAAATTATTATTAGTCCTTACACGTGCCACAGGTCCAGTGTATAGTAACCGTATCCATTTTAAAAACTTTCCCCCAATTCCATATCTCGGCAATACATTGAACAAATATGACCACTCTATTCTATCAAAAGCCTGTCTTGCATCTAAAGACAATAGTGCATTGTCTCTGGCATTATTATTACAGTTAATTATATTAAGGACTCGTCTAATGTTATGAAAGCCCTGACGGCTCCTTACAAATGCATTCTGATCATTATGCACTAAAAAAGGGACGTATGGATCTAGTCTTTTAGCAAGAACTTTACATAATATTTTTGTGTCCACTCCCATGAGACTATGAGACCTCTATGACGAGCAATCGGTTGATGCTTTACCAGGTTTTAAAATAAGAGTTATTGTGGCAAGTCTTAAAGTTGGAGGTAGATTACCAATATCAAATGATTCATTAAACATATTTAAAAGTGGAATTAACAACTGCTTCTGGAACGTTTTGTAAAATTCTATAGGCAAGCCATCAGGCCCAGGAACTTTACCTGAATTTACGCTTTTTATGGCTTGCAATAA
The DNA here is from genome assembly GCA_023566125.1 of Zingel zingel. Lineage (NCBI taxonomy): Eukaryota > Metazoa > Chordata > Actinopteri > Perciformes > Percidae > Zingel > Zingel zingel. Next base: position 1,255,732 of record CM042333.1, read on the forward strand.
TTCTTGTTCAGTTATATCATTATCCAATTCCTTCCTGACCTCCTCAGTGAGTACTTGAAATTGAAGATGGTCAAGAAAAGCATCTCGATCAACAAAGTCAGCAGGAGAATCTGATCTATACAATGATTGATAAAAGTCTTTGAATGCATTATTAATATCTTGTGGATCATTCGTGATCCCACCTGATTGTGTGGTTATGCCAGTAATGGCTCTTTCAGATTCTATTTTTTTAATTCTCCATGCTAACAATTTACCGGCCTTTTCCCCCTGATCATAAAAAGCTTGGTTTAACCACAATAGACTTTTTGCTGCCTTATCACTTGTAAGCTTGTTGCATTGCGCTCTTAGAACTAATAATTGTTTTTGTTTGCCATAATCCTCATGTTTATTTATGTCTATTTCTAATGATTTTATTTGTTTCTCCAATTTAACCATTTCTGATTTTTGTTCCTTGCTTCTAGTGCTTGTGAAACTGATAATTTCCCCTCTAATGTATGCTTTAAACGCTTCCCATCTAATTGATGCATTGGTTTGATCAGTATTAATTTCAAAATAATTGTCAATCTTCTTTTCAACATATTTAACAAACTCTGGATTTTGGAGCCACCATACCTGCAGACGCCAGTTAGTAGGAGATATTTTAAGCTTGTCAAAAAATACAGATATGGAAATGGACGAATGGTCACTTATAACTATACAATCATACCAACAGTTTTTGATTTTTGATACCAATTCTTGAGATACTAAAAAATAATCAATACTTGATCTAGATTTATGAATCCCTGAATGACAGGAGTATTCCAATTTACCTGGGTTAAGTTTCCTCCATATCTCTGTCAAATTCAAGTCAGTCATATATTGTATTATGGTTTTCCTAGATTGAGATTTTTGGGGATTGGATTTTGTTGATCGATCTACCAAAGGGTCCAAAGTACAATTAAAGTCCCCACCTATTATGTTTAGGCCGTGTAAAGACGCTAAAGTTAAAAAGAAATTTTCTAAAAATTTGGGTTTGTCTTCATTAGGTCCGTAGATGCTAGCCAGATTTAATGCAATAGAAAGTATATTACCCTGAGCAATAACAAACCTTCCTTGAGGGTCTTGAACAATATTAGTAAGTTGAAAAGGAATTGTCTTATGAATAAGAATTAGAACGCCTCGAGCATAATTATTATACGTTACGCGTAAAACTTGACCAGGCCATCTTCGTCGTACATGTTTAATTTCAGAAATTGTAAGATGGACTTCCTGAAGAAAAATTATTTTAGAATGCAAGTTTTTAAGCCTGTTCATAACCTGCTTCAATTTAGTTAACTTATTAAGTCCCCGGACATTCCAACTTGTAAATCTCAAGTCAGACAATTTAAAATTTTCCATAATGCTTTAAGAACATAATAAATATCCATATTGAGTGTGACATAAAAATTAAAACAAGTTAAAAAATAAAAAAATTAACCAATTAGAACAAGTCCCCTAAATCCTTGAGATCCCATTCCCTTCCCTTACTTAAACAAACTATGTAAGGGCAGTGCCAATCCACACCGACGAGGAGTGGCAAAAACTGTGTAGGTACATTTCTCAGACAGCCCACCCAGTCCGTCCCTGCAACTCCGCATTTCACCGTCTCTAGTGCCAAACGACTCAACCATATACCAAGAATTAAACTGCACAAGCCTACTTGGTGCATAACAAAAAATGTCCTCCATATGTGGTAAAAAAAAAATCACTATCTCTAGTGCCAAACGACTCAACCATATACCGAGAATTAAAATTGTAACAAACATTGTCCACCAGATATGGTAAATAGAGTCCACTTATTACAAAAAATAAATAAATAAATAAAAATAAAAGGTATGCATGTGTATACATACACACACACAAAGTGCAAATATTATATAAAAAAAATAAAAATATATATATACACATACACATATATACACACACACATACATATATACATATACATACATACATACATACATACACATAAATTGCACCCTTTTGTCCTCAAGTCCAGTACGGTTATCTACATTCCGTGGCCGTATTTAAATCACAAACCTAGTTCGATAGGAAATCCTCAGCTTCTTCAGGTGTGGAGAAAAGAATTATTTTCCCCTCATGAAGAATCCTCATCTTGCAAGGATGTAACTGAAATCCCCTAAAGGATCCAGCCTCAATGAACTTTTTTTTCACTGTGTTGAATGGACTCCGTGTCTTCATGGTTTCCGCTGAGAAGTCTTGTGCAAAGAAGATCTTGTGGTTCTCGTGGGTGATCACAGGCTTTTTGGCTGTTTGAAACACAAACTCCCGATCTTGAAATAGTGAGAAACGAATGATTAGCGCTCTGCTCTGACCCGGCATCGGTTTCGCCAAAGTGCGGTTTGCCCTTTCCAAGACGAAGGTTCTAGAGGTACCAAGACCCAGCCACTTCGGTAGCATGTGTTGAATGAACTCCACCATAGGTCGAGTTTTTTCCGCTGACTCTGGTAGTCCCACAAGCCTCAAATTCTTGCGTCTCCCACGATTCTCCATGTCCTCCGTCTTTGACTCCAGATAAACAATGCGTTTTACAGCATCAGTCAGCTGCAGTTTCACTCTTTCTATGCCATCTTCGGCGGTCCCTATCCGGTCCTCAGCCTCTGTTAGCCGCTTATCATTAGCAATGATATCCGCTTTAAGATCAGCAAAACTTCTCTGCACAGCAGCAACAGAGCCATTCATCTCAGTTATACGTTTCTCCACATTGTCAAGCTTATTCCCAAAATTATCCACAGCACTTATCTTTGTGTTAATTGAAGAAACAGTGGTACGCAGAGACTGCAGCTCACTTAGCACTGCGGCTCGGTCGGCTTGTTGTGCATCGGCTATGCTGTTAGCAGCATCAGCGGCCAACACATTCGTGGTAGTTGTTCTGCTTCTTTGTGAGCTGCGTGGTTTTGGTCCAACCCCACAGTCTTCAATAGTCGATGCTGACCCGGTTTTAAGCTTGAATAAGTCGTATTTTCAAGATTTTTGCAAAGTCGCGGGGAGCACTCTAACTAAGCTGCCATCTCGGTCCGCGGCCCCACAGCGCCCCCAATATACATTTTTAAGTATTGCTTTTCAAAACTGACGATGCTGAGTGTTATGTAAGTTCAAAATTGAAAAACTGCTTTTAAAGGGGCTATACTCCAAATGCTGAAAAAAACGTGGGCGGGGATTGCCTCTATAGGGCTCTCACAGGCCGTTCTTTATTACGTGAAATATAGTATACCTTATACTAATAATAATACTAATAATACCTTTCACGGCCACATGTACTAACATGCACGTGCGGCTGGACCGGCTGTCAAAACAAAGAACAGAGAAGCTCAGATAACAACACACACAGCGGGAGTGTGACTTCATTCTCTGCTCAGGATGCCATTACCCTACCGTATCTTTACATAGCAAATATATGTTTGCTGCTATGTTAATGTTCTGAATGTCGAGTAAAGCCCCTTTTAAATCACAGTGAACCTTGGCCTTCGGGGCCCAGAGGTAGTCTATGCGCAGCTACTTTTGTATTGATGGAACACAGCCATCGTCTCTCTATCACTTGTGTGGTGGGGCCAATGTACAGACAATCCATTCCCTCCATTCACATCTGTGTTGTAGCTGTGAATGTGGGTCATGGTTATAGTGGCTATGCATGCATTGTAAATATATTTGTATTTATTTCATTTTGTATTCATAGTTATCTGTTGACTGAGAAAGAGCATTGTGGGGGAGAGAGTATTGCTGCTCATTTAAAATGTAGATTAAATGTAATCTGATACAAAAATGTATACAAACGGAACTGAAAATGCTTTATAAAGCAACAGAGTTGGATAGGATCTTGTAGGAAAAAGGCACACATTTATATCTCTCTTGGTTTACGTTAGTAGCAGATAGCTGATATTCTCATCATAATCCCTAACTTGATATCTGACTCCACCTCTGTCCAGTTACTCCACCTATAAAAACCCTTTGTAGCTCTGGCTTTTATAAAGTATTTGCTCTTATCACATTAGAAACACATTAGTAGAAGCTCAATTTTTCACTTCTTCCTGCATGTGGTTGTCAGCAAGCTAATAACATGAAGACGGCAGGAGAGAAGCTATCTGAGCCAGATGCTGCACACATGGCTGTCACCTCAGCTTTCATGTCTGCGTGCATGCTCATTACTGGCAAATGCACTTGTGATTGCAGCTATTGTTGTGATTCACATTCCTATAGAGCTAATTTATTTCTTGATCACAGCTGTTGTCTCATGAAAGCCTCTAAGTGTGCCTTCTGATTGCCGGCTCATTTATTAACTGCTCAAGCCCCATTTGGCTGGTGCATCTTGTCTTATTGCCTGATATTGATTGTAGCTATTTAGGGTTCCATCGCACTTACAGCAAGACTCTGAAAACAAACTCTTATGAGATTACAGAAGTAACAGTTACAGTGGCTGGTTGTCAGACATACTGTTGGTATAAAAGCTTTAGTTTTAGTCACATTTTAGCCAATCCAGTCAGATTTTTGTAATCCAGTTTTAGTTTTTCTTGGTATTTTGTAATATTTAAAATTCTTAGTGACTTGTCATCACGCAGCCAGGTAGTTTACAAAGTGTGTCTGAGGTTTTACTTGGAGGTAACACTAAAAGACGGAACATGATGCCTATTTTATTCAGAGGGATAATATCCAGGGGGGTGAAATCATTAACGTGAGGCCACGTGAAAACAAATCTTAGTTTCATGCTAGCAGCACTGTGAGGTTGTATTTAGGGACATCAGTGCTTTTTTAATTTTTTTTTATAAAGATTATTTTTGGGGGCTTTTCCGCCTTTAATGGACAGGACAGGTGAGAAAGGGGAGAGAGCGGTGGAAGACGTGCAGGAAATCATCACAAGTCGGAGTCGAACCCTGGACCGCTGCGTCGAGGCATAAACCTCTAAATATATGTGCGCCTGCTCTACCACTGAACCAACCCGGCCACGGGACATCAGTGCTTTTGAGCTAAATGCTAAAATCAGCCTGCTAAGATGCTCCTGGTGGCAACGCTAATATGTGGAGGCTTAGCTGCTATAATACCATCTTGACCATATTACATTAGCGTGTTAGCATGCTGACATTTACTCACTTGAACAAAACACAAACTTCAGCTGAGGCTGTTAGTTTTGGTAGCAGGTTGTGGTCATAAACCAATGTTTGGGATGAACAGAAATTCTGACCTGATGATGGTGCTAGATCAAAAAGTCAAGAGATCAACAAAGTTATGACAATTCATCCTAAGGGGAACATACAATATGGGTACCAATTAGGGCTGTCAAAATGAACGCGATGGTGCGTAGATACAGTATATGTGTGTACGCCTGTCGTGTGTGTGTGTGTGTGTTTCACTGAGAGAGATCATTAGCAGTAATGTGCACTGGCCTGATTCTCTGCCCGTCCTCGGCTTCTTTAGATGTATTAATATTTTGGAGGAGTCACCTGGTGAAACTGAAAGCTTATGCAAGCACAATCACCAATGAGCACGTACATGGATTGTGTACAATGGGCCTCATTATCAGGACAGAGACGGGAGAAATTTGCACACACAGTATTTCAGTATATACATGTTGAAACAAAAGTGGATTTTTAATGTTTTGCACTTTTGAACCAAGGTTTTGTCAAACAGTATTTTCCTTTTTATTGTACTTCGTGTCCACTCATGCACTTCACAGAGGTCCAGAATCATTTGATTAAAACAGTTGAATGATTTTAGCTGTAGAATAAACAACAATTATCATATACATCTATTAAATAAAATAACATGAACTAAATAGGATGGAGTCTGTGAGCCTGTGTGTTTATGCATTAATCCTGCTCTTAACTTGAAATTAGGGCCGCGTCTGACATGAAGATGTATGTTTTAGGTAAGAAGTTAACTGCTGATGGTGTGTTCAATTTCTCATTGCTGACAAAAAGGATTGCATTCACAAACTATGTTGTGTGGAAAATATGGAAGTCATGGAAAGGATGATATGAATGTGATGGTGAGGTTTGTAACGTTCTACATAGTTATCAAGGGTAATTGCAGAATTAAAAGTTTAATTCATCAATATCCCCAAAAAACGCATCCATTTCAAGTTTATCCAAACACAATCAAAAACAATCGCCTGAACACTGACACAAACACAACAGTCCCCTAATCTTGGCAACACTTGACATGCATAGCTCATTTATTAAAGTGTGTCTCAACCGCTGCATCGCTTTCATCTTTATGGTAAACAGCCTCCGTTTCCGCCTGTAGAAATGGTCTCCAAGTCAAATGTAATCTTCAAAGGGGATGCACTGAGGCATCCGCGCGGCTCTGATCAAGTCGTGTATCCAGGATATGCTTTGTTGGAATCTGGAACAGGACCTTTGTCACATGTACTGGAATCCACCTGAAATGTTTTATTTTTTCACCATCTCTTTCATCTTTATACTGATGAAAGAGCAGTGATCAAAAAGGGCATTGATCATCATAATTGAATTATTGGTTTTAAAATCTGACTTAATAAATATTTCCTCTGGCACTTCCCTCAATTTCTGAATATCTTCTGCATATAAAACACTGATACATATATACATCTATACATCTAATGATCCCTATAGGGAATTAGTGCAATGGTGGCTTGTATGCAGTAGCTGTGGTGCTGCATTAAACAGAATTAGTATGAGAAATTATAGCAGCTGGGGGATGCAGTATCCTGGTGGGTTAATGGGGCACTTTCATCTTTCATCACTGACTCGTGTGTGTCTGGATGTCCTCCTTGAACTCTGTGTGCCATTTAGTGGTCTTTGCAGCAAAGGTTACTGCATTACAGCATCAACTTTATTACACATATGAAAAGAAAAAAACATTTCAAACCCTCTGAGGTCTAAGCCATTTTTTCCGATCTTTGTGTCGCCTGGTTTCCTTGTGTAATAATTCTTGTATAATCTCAACCCTGTTATGCACAATCAAGTTCTAGACCTAATTTTTTCAGGACAACCTGGGCTATCAGGATATGTGTGCCGCAGGGATGTCACATGAATGTATAAATTGTTACATGACTATAAATACAAAAGAAAAAACTAAACGGAAATGGAATCTCACAGAGATGTATTGAAATCATACAGAGAACAATAATGACTTTTTGCTTTTGCAAATTGGTGTCCCAAGTCTTGGCAATCAGGGGTTAACAAAAAATAACTAAATATAACAAATCAAACAATTTAGATTTTTTCCCCAAAAACGTCCATAAACTTTTATCCAAAAGGTTAGTTGTGGCATCTCTAATGCATTTCATGTCTGTTATGAGACATCAGGAGGTCAAATCAAACTTATTTCCATTTCGGATTCATATATTTATTTATTTATTTTACAAAGACACTGTAATTCCCTGATGGATTAAAATGCTTCTGGATGGGCTACAATCGCATGGAGGACCTCGTTGATATGGCACATTTCTCTGCTTAGAAAAAAATTTAAGTCTCTGCACTGTATTGATCTGGAGATATTAAATATGACATAAGGTCGCCAGTTTAATGGCTCATAAGAAATGGAGAGACAACTTTGATGTTCTGAGACTATCGCTGACCTTCACCTTGATTGGTTGTCCAGCAAATAAGATGAGCTCAAAGACATTTGTTCTGAATTAAACCTCAGGTTATACCCTGAGCCTGTAAGCCACTCTTGACAAAACATATCTAAATCTACATGAATACATCTCATTCTAAAAATCCAAGTATATTACTACTCTGCCTCTAGTGTTCTTGCTCTGGTCTTGTGATGTTGTATGCATGTATGTAATTTGGATTGTAGCAATGTAGGCAACAATGTAGTCAATATGGATTCACCTTTATGTAATGTAAAGCAATCTCATTTTCATTATGGTGATCTGCGAAAACACAGTATGTGAAAGGCCCACAGAACAAAAACAGAAAATAAACTTGAAAAGTGCTCACAGTCCTGTAAAAACTACTGGCTGCTGCAGCTTGTTGGTAGAAACTTCCCCTTACATAGGCACTATGTGGACTGAGAGTTTCTCTTTTACCAGTGGAATGATGGAATGCTAAGGCATTTTGAGTGTTTTCCATTAGTCTAGAGAAAACCCCAAGAGATGTAATGTACCAGTTGAACACCTCCCCTTGGAGTGTGTGAGACGGCAAGTGTATTACAGTATAAGTGTTCTGGAGAGTTGGAAGAATGAGAGTGAGGCAGCAAGAGAGAGGAGAGGAGAGGAGAGACAAGTCACGAAGAGAGAAAGACAAGAGGGGTTAGAGTGGTAGAAAGATCAAGGGAGGAGAGGAAAGAGAGAGAGCGAGAGGCAGAGGAGGGGTAGAGCCAGCGATGGAGGAATGGTACAAGAGAGAGAAAACATCTCTCAGAGAGCATCTTGGTGTGAGAGTGTTGGATCGGAGCAACAGCCCATCAGGCTCCACAGGGGACCTGGTGAGAGGAGCTTCTTGGCCCGACCATGCCTCCCACATTGATTCCTAACGCAACCTAACCGGTGTATTTGGCCAGCAGGCTGAGGCTCCGAGAGCAGTCGGAGAGGCTCTGGAGATGGAGGCTGCTTGCTGACACTTTATGTAATGTACTGCTTTATTTTTCCCAGAAAAGGTTATCTGGTGGGGTGCACTGACATTTGGCAAACTGATCCATGCAGTTGGACATGAATCAGACTGCAGGGATCGTTTGGCGACGATTAAGTCACTACAATGATTTGTAATGTTGAACAGTTGCTGTTGGATAACATCAGCTCATCAAGCAATTACTCTTTTTGGTGGTGAGTTACATGTTGTTACCCAACATGCCGCTCTTCTATGAGACAAACTGAATGTTCTGATCACAGCACATGGTCTGATCTGCTGTGCTGTCATTGGCCTGTTGGCAGTTTATTAGTTAAAAGATAAGTGTGTCTTAATACAACTCTTACTTGCCATATGTTAAAGGGTTACTGTAATCATTCCTCAACATACACATCTACTAGCTGATGAGCCACAGGTTTAGTGGCAATACACACATCTTTTAGTATATCAACTTCACCAACATTAATCCATTTTAACGCTCCGATGCCTAAAGGCCATTTTTACAGTTCATCGTCCGTCTGGTTTTATTTTCTAAAAAAGCTTGTAAAACATCAGCCCTGTTGTCTACAGCCAATTTCTGAACATCATTTTGTTCAGGACAAACTGGGCTATTAGAATATTTGTGCTGCAGTGAGGTCACTTGAATGTGAAAAAAGGTTGTATGACCTTAAAGACAAATAAATAAATAAAACGGAACATGAATCTCACAGATATGTATTGATATCACACACATATCAATAAAAGTGAAGCCAATCTCCTCTAAATAAGTTCCCATATGTATTAGGAGTCACACTGTGAAGAAATAAACATTATAACTTATACAGTTGACTAAATATATACATTTAAAAAAAAAAAAAAGTCCAGACGCTTTTGCCCTCATGACATTCACTTATGCCAATAATCAAATAATAATCTCATATTTATTGAAATCACACACACAGCAATGATCTGAAACAGTTCTCCTATATATTTGGAGTCATGCAGTGCAAAAATAAACATAATGAACATTATAACTCATGTAAAAGGACAAACTATTTACATTTCTTCAAAAAAGGCCTAAATGTATGCCACATCTCAAAACAGTCTTCTCTGTAGAACGCTAACAGACTGCAGTGATCTATCTTTACACTCTTTAGCCTTTGTTCTCGCTCGGATTCGCTGGAGTGATCCATCTTGTCCTCTCCATACGCTCTTTGTATGACAGACCTGCCTTCCCATTGGTTGAAAGACGTCAACACAAACTCGCAAAGCATTATGGGATATTCAAAATGGCAGCTAGCATCGAGCTAGCGGCAAAAATGACGGAAAATTGATAAATTAAGGACATCAAGTGGATAAATCTTGGATGTAAGCGTTTGGATTTATTGCTGAACAACTCCTAAAAGAGGCACAACTTCCAGGCTGGATAGAAAACCTTCTGTAAAGGCTACAAAGACACCAAAGAACCCCCCCCCCCCCCCTCCCCCCGTGATGGCTAACTCCTTAGCTTTTAGCAGCAAAAATCGGTAAGTGGCTAAATCAAACCGTTATCAAATTATCTAAATATTAATCAGAGGTGCCGTCGTGGACGATGCCGTAGGGCTCTGATCAGACTCCTCTGGTGTCTCAGATGGGTGTTTTATGCCAAGACTTGCCTACACGCTATATTTGGTGATGGCAGTGATTTGAAAGCTGTTCTACAGCGGGCTAGTCCCAGTTTTGCCCTTACACTTCGGAAAGTTAGACAGTTGGACAGAAATAAAACAACTCAAACATTTTTATTATTGTGTATTTAGCCACCCAGCCCTCAGGATATCTGAACTAAGAACTGCCAAGAACTGACAATTTCAATACATTTTCTGGTTTGTTATCAGTGTTGGAGTGAGCAATGTGAAGACAATGTTATTAGAGACTTCAGTGGAAATTATATTTTATAATTAAGATTATAAGGATGTTAATAATTAACTGTTTAACTGTTAACCTGACAATTTTAACCGATTTGAAACTATCAGTGAAAACAAAAAAACAAAACCAATATTAAAAAGTAATTAAAAATAAGTTTGTTGCATGGCAAAAAAAAAAAGATGGGCTAAATCTATTTCTAAACTGCTAGTTAACTTGCTAGTGTAAAACTAACGCAAACTTTGCACTAGCAAGTTGCGTTTTAAGCTCCTTTTTTTTCTGTTAAGTCCGTAGCTCTCTGCTCGACGTGAGTGACACAAATTGGCCGTCCTACACACAGAGTATGCCACGCAGACACAGCTGACAACCTCGCAGGTGGATGCGGTGTAGACAGGCTCAGACATACACTCAGTGGACAGCTGAGGACTTGTGTTAGTTGCGCAACTTTCAAACGTACACGTTCCACCAAAACAAGTTCCTTCCCAAGGCTATTTTGGAGAGGCATCATTGCTGTGTCCAGCGCCTAGCGCCACCCAAGACAATTCAAATTGGTTTAAAGTAATGCCAATAAACCAGAGCACGTTTTTCTCCTATCCAGAAATGTTGTGTGGACTAGCCAGACCTTACTCTGCATCACTGTGGAGATAGGTCTGGCAATGCAAGACTAAAGCTCGGTCAACCTCTTTAAGACACTGTTGTCCGCTTGTTAATTGTACATATGGTCCATAGGATGGAAGTTCACATATTTGAGATGGATTTTAGGTATGTTTTTAGATATGACTGCTTTGATTATTGCGGCTTGTAGGTTTTTACAAAAATCCCTGACAGATGTTCTCATGTTTTCATATTTGATCAAAGAGAGGCTCTGACCTTATTGTATTGAAAGATCATTGTGATCCGTGAATATGGCGTTAATAACCAAGTGTTAAATGACTGATGATAAAGAGTAATGGTTGTGGTGGTTTTGCGCTGCACATTTACATGTCAGTCAATCAGTGGCAGTCTTTCCCACGGAATTAGATTCTATTTGCGGTGGTAGCTGACCCTGGGGTGGGGGGTCCACGCGCGGAAAGAGGTGCAGAATTCTTATATTAATTGTACTGCAAATATTTTTGGCAACTTTGTATATAACAGCTTACATAGACAATCTGCCCACAGTCCCATCCTCAAGGCTATAAGGGTGCAGGGGCAGTTACAGCACGCAATGTAATCTTTCAACAAACATGAATTTGCGCTTTGACAAAACAAGATAATAGAAGTTGTAATTCAGTTTAACAGCCAGATGCTGGTCACCTCTTTGTGACCTTCTGCGTGCAAGACAAAAAAAAACAACTTAAAAGTTACTGTATATGTTGACACTTGAACATGAACAAAATTGAAAACAAAATGTTTGCAACTTACCCAATTACCCTAGTGGGGTTTGTTTTGTGTCTCTTACACATAAGTCGATATTGACTAGCAGGTAACGTTAACGTTACAGCATGGTAACCTCGACAACGCAGCTGATAACATGTGCTAATGTTATATCCTTACTAGCTAACGTTAGGCGTCTTACGTTACTAACAACATGCTAATAACTTCTTTGAATTTCCAAGAGATTAAAAGCGTGTTAAGAACATAATACATTAACCTTAACTTGAATGCATTCGTGTTGGAGAAATTGTTCTGAGGTGTTCATAATACCAGGGGTTTTCCTGGCTCAGAATTGGCCACATATGAAGCGGGGGTCTGTGGGTCCTCCCCCAGGAAATTTTGAGCGTCAAAAAATAAACAAATTTATGGTGAAAACATCTTAATTTACCAAATACAAAAATTCTGCAGGTAACAATTAAAAATTAGAAATGTAATGGTATATAATACAGTAAGGAAAGGGGGCTTTCGCATCTGACAACAAAGTCCAGTTCATTTGATTAGTATGAACAGGGCCTAACCGTATCTTTTTCCCAAGAAGCACATTTTGCTCCTTAGTTGAAAAATGTAGGAGTGACTTATATAAGGTAACTGCTATTACTGTTGTAGCTAATTTGTACATAGTGTTATGATATAGTGTTATGAATACAAAACCTTATGAAAAACCTTTTCTATTTTGAAATATTGTAATGGACCGCCGCTACAGTTCAGCAGGCATGTGAACCGCGAATGAATTGCAAATGTAACCATCATAGTGTGAAATAAAGTTTAACTGCTGCTGTTAGGTGAACGGGGCTCAGCAGAGAGGCGGAGCGAGACGACGTCTCTGCAGCTTATTCAGGGAGTCAGGTCAGTGCCGCTAAAGCACTCAAAACTTTGAGTTTCATGCGTAGGCCACTCCCATAGGGCTCGCACCAGGTGTTAAAATGAACTGTACCAAAACACGGGAAAAAAAGTCTTAATGCAACATACGAGACGTTATTTATTTTTACAGGTTATGAAACTCAATGTAATACTTAAAGACGGCAGCGTAGCCCGCCGTGCAGACAGACAGCAGTCGGAGCTCCCACGGACGGAGAGCTCTGCATCCAACAGCAGTGGTTTCTCGCTGCGCTGCTGGTCCCCAGAGCAGCATGGTCACCTGGAGAGTCCGGTACAGCCTGACTGCAAACAGAGATACCATCAGAAACACTGAGTGGATTCTGCTGTGTTTGTTGGAGTTTAACTCTCTGTCCATTGATCTTCGGAGCTGGTTGCAGCAGCTCTTCTTTAATTCAAACTCCACCTCATTATAATGCAAATCTTTACTTAATGGAGATTTTCATATCACCAAATTTAAAAAGGGTTGCTTCACACAGACAATTTCCTATGTAGAGACTTGTTAATTTTTTTATTTAATAAAGCTAAATGCAAGGCTAGATAATCAACCAGCCAAAGTGGACATCTGCCCCGGGGTCCTCAGACCCTGGACAGCCCCAAAAGCCCAGATTTACTGCCCATTAGTTGTTTTTTGGTAATTTGATTAATTGCAAACAACACCGGATCTTTGCCTCGGGGCCCCCTAGAAGGTCATGACTAACTGCCAGGTGAGAACTGTTGCATAGCTGACTGTCAAATATTATCAAGCTAGTTTTGCTAGCTACATGCATTTATATTTAAATAAAGTCGAGTAATACTTACCTTTGCTAAGGATTGGCTGTTAAATGAAACATATTGCTTACTTCTTGAATTCGTCGTATTTGGAAATGATGTTAAAGCTCCCGATGCTGCAGCAACTTCCTGAATACAAAGTTAATAGCTTTTGAGTGGATGGTGGATGCAGATAGTTCCTAGCAACTAATTCAACACTACTTTTCTTAACCAGCTAAGACATTTCCTTAAGTTTTTATGGTGCAACCCAATTAAGTAAACTAGTTTGTAACTAGCTAGCAGTTCCTAACGTAAGTAGTATACGTTCAAATGTAGAAATGGTGTTATGAATAGCTGGTGCAACCTGATACTGTAGAACACATGGTTTTTTACCTACCAGACCCTGGGTGTTTGGCTCAGCAATGGTGGCACTGTAAAAGATTGAATAAAGTGTATGTAAGATGAAGAGTTGGGGGGGAAAGATAATACTGAAACTGTTGATCTTACACCATTATTTGCTGGTCCAATTTCGGTCGAATGGAAACTGGCTGAATTGGATTCTTTATTCTGGCACCGGTGCCCGTGATCGATGGTGGGCTACATTGCCGCTATAGCTTCTTCTCTTGCTGATCTGATCTCAGCGGACCCATGGGGAGGGAGTTAATGGCAGTGCTGTGGAAGCGGTCCTGTACTGACTCCTGCTCCCGAGGTGTTCGGTCATGAAGGTCATTACTGTAATGGAAAAGGTTTGTTAAGCTCCACTTGCCTGTGTGCACTACATGACTGTTGGCTGGCCCTAGACACAACAGGAGAGGGGCCAGGACAGATCAGAACAGGAAGCCGGGTGAACTTTAAAGCTCTCACTGCCTGAGGGTGACATCATCTGCCCTCTTCATCTTCCCCTCTGTCTCTCCAACTTCATCCATAAACTTATTTTTCTTGCCTGGCTTCCTCAGTCTTTTGTTTGTTTTTATGCATCTCTCTTTGATTTTATTTCCAGTTGATTAGCTATGTTGCTTGCAGTTTACTTAAAACGCAAAACATATCGAACTTCCAGTACAATGTGTGTGTGCAACAGTGTGTGATTCTGTTGGATGCATGTGGATAATCGTTTCCTAAAACGTTTTTCATACACCACATTTATTGCTAAGAAAAGCTCATTGCCATAAAATAACTCTTTGCTAACAGCTAAAAGCATTCTGCCTCCTTAGCTTGTATCTAATGGAAGAGCTACACTAACGCAAAACTATTTTAATACTTGTACGCCTGCAAAGCAATAACCCAAACAGTATTTTTGCGAGACTTAATTTGACAGTCATGAGTCTTCAATCTCCACAGAGCGTGCTCAGGCATCTGTACTCAGCATCTCGCTGAATTCTAATGAGTACATTTCTACCAGTAACAGCAGAAACAATTGCTGTCTCGCTATGCATTTGTACCTACAACATCAGCTCTGCTTCACTCCTAAGATCACTTACACAGACGCATGAATATTCCTTATTGCAGATTATTAGGGTTTCTAATCAGCATTCCATCTGAGACGTGCACTGCCACTGTGATTCATCCACACCCACCTACGGGCGAGAAAGAGGATGGAAATTTCTCAAATCGATGTGGAAATACTTGGGGATGAAAATATATCAGTTCCCTCAATAATGAGAGAATATTCACAGATGCAACAAGAGTCACAATTGTTTTAAATATGTAGCGTGGACGTTTGTAATGTTTGGAATGTATAGCACGGTGGTAAATAGTAAAACATTAATAAGCGCGCCAAAATTTAGATTTACAACAGTCGGAGGAGACTACCTGTGACTTGCTCCTTTGGTTCTGCTCTTTCCTGGCAGTGTTGTTAGCGATGTTAGCCGGCTGGCAGCCAGAGGAAGGACCTGGCACCCAAAGTCCCCCCCGCAGATATTTCACAACCAGCTAAGGAGCTTCATTGGGAGCTGGTGCGAGCAGGACTGGAATATTCTGTCACTAAAGATGCAGTGTTTTGTAGGCATTTCCTATGGCCCCTGTCTGTCTTACTTGCTTGTAGATATGTAAGCCGTGTCGTTTCTAGGAACTAGTCTGTCAGTGCCGAATTTTATTATTCATTTTTTCATTTTTGTTGGTGTGTAGAGCTTTTGAATCATCACGGGTGTTTGTAGTAGCTATATATTTGAAATAGACTTTCAAATGCCACACGTCCGTGACTAGTCTTGTTTTTTTTAAATATATATTTACTACAATTTACATTACCCAACAATACATAATTAACCCCACCAAACAGCCCCAACAAGAATGGATGTGGATTAAAATGAAATCAAAGCTGAAAGTTAGCTCTTCTACTTACTCACAATTACTGTCGCTTCAAATCTGATGTGCAAGAGTGCACAGCCAAAAAACATAATATATCTGTCTCCACTGACTTTAACCACACAATCTTCCAATGCAAGCACTACAACTGTGCATATTTGATGCGGAGAGACCGCTTTCGTCCTTAATCAAAGAGACAGGTCTGTTCAGCCCCTCAAAGAAAACATCAAGGGGTTTTCACTATATCGGGGGACCTTACATTGTTATTGGAGTGCTATGCATGTTTGTCTCTGTAGTCAGCAAGCATGAGTGGCTTTTTAGTTGGTTCACCGCTCCTGATATCCCCAGTACCTGTGCTCCGTGCTCAGACCTTTTCCCCCCGGTAGACGATGGGAAATGACATGAACGGAAAAATGGACAGCATCTTACAAGCATGCACACGCGAGGCTAATTTACATCTGCAGTCCCTAGGCAGTAAAAAACATGACATTAACAAAAATAATGCACATTGTGACACACACACACACACACACGGATGCAGGCACAGCCAGGCAAATGTAAATCATATTTGCATGCTTGATCAGAGACAGTCAACAAGGGACAAACACACACACACACACACACACACACACACACACACACACACACACACACACACACACACACACACACACACACACACACACACACACACACACACCCAGCACTTGATAGACTCATTTATGAAACGTGCGTCCGACCTAAAACAGGCGTAGGACGGGCGTACGCCGATTCCTACGCAAAGCTCGGCATTTATCAATTTGAACGTGAGCGTAGGCTGAGATAAAATCTCACGTCTGGTCTGAACTCGTGTACGCAAGTTTTGGAGTCAGTGTGGCCTTGCGGTGCAGCATATAATCAGTTTAAAAGGAGAAGGAGAAGTCATCAGTTGATCACTTATCAGCAATAGCAGATCTGGCTCTTTTAGAAGACCTCTATATGTGCCGGTACAACAGTCAGTGCACATGTACGCGCAGGTGGAGCGCTCCATCGGATTGATTAACAGGATGTTATTCAACGCTTTTAAAAGGTACAGTGTTATGTTTGGTAATGATATTCAATACAGGAAACCTGACGATGTACAACATTTTTATTTATTCTTCAGGTTTTCGTTTCTCTTTTAAAGGTTAATGATCACAAGTGAACGATTTATTTCTGCCGAGTTATTTCGGCTTGTTTTTCCAGCCCCTCTGCTGTCAGCAGACAGGCTCGGGGTGGGGGTCCAGCACGGGGGGAGGGCGGAGGACACGTGCTCACGGTTGCCTGGCTCTGACTCATGAAAAGAAACATGAGTAAAATAAAAGACACTGCATAAACTCTGTATACTGTGTGTTTATTTAAATATAGTACACCATGTAGGCCTAAGAGATTGCAACATAAGCCTGTATATTACTATTAGGACTATAGCATACATGTGTCAAGGATGTATAAATTAAATAAACTTCAGCTCGAGTCCGATTTACCACGGCAACTGTTAACTGCATCAGTGATCTCTTTTCATTCCACATTATTTCTACAGCCTTTAATCCCAGTTTTCAGGCTGCCAAATACTACACACATTAGTGCAAATGAACCTGAGATCTCAGGGTTTCAATCTCCACCTCCACCAAGTTCCGCTTCTCAGCCGGATTACGACTCTCCACGTGGTAAATTGTAGGGGCGAGGCCTCAAAACCCAGAATATATTGGGGTGTGATATTTAAATTACGATTGTTTCCAGCCGCTGCATTTATCAATGTACGACCATCCTTACACTCTGATTGGTGTGATACCAACGTTTCATGAATCACACGTGAAGCCTGTCATAAGATTATATCTGCGTTCATATCTGCGCTGGTTTCTACGTTAGGTTGATAAATGAGGGCCACTGTCTCTTATTTTGACAATATGTTTACATGTTTTATTTTAGTATTGATATTGTTATGTTATTATTCATTTAACATCTCAATACATGACACAATCGGCAAAACACAGGTCGAATAAGACATTTTCGGATTAATTAAAAAGCTAAATGCAATGTTCCGAGAGTTTTTTGCAAAGTAGGGTGCACAGCAAAACTACTTCAGGAATATATCTAGAACTAATTCCAAAATGAGATACAGTGAATTCAATAGCTAAATACAGCTCTTGCTTCCCGAAAAGCCACACAAAACAATAGTGCTGCTCCAGGTTTTTCAAATAGATTTTTCACATCTTCAAGCTACTTGCTTAAAATTCCTCAAACTATAAGACCAGAATGTATGCTGCCCTCTAACATTTGTGGAAGAAACGTCTTGAAATACATTGGAACTTAAAATATTTTTTTTCATAATGAGTTTCCCTTTCACATGAGCAATCGCTGTAGAAGTGTCATTATTTCCAAACAGGGTGTTATCTCGCTCTCAAGGAATTTGAATCTGCAGCCAGACAATAATAATGAAACCGACATTAAAGAGTCATAAAGTCCCTTGCAGACAATAAAGCATTGATAAAAGAAAAAAAAAACAATAAGATGCGTATTAATAAAAAAATAAAAAATAAAACAAGCAAACACAGGACACCTGAAAGGCAAAACTATATACAAATCTGTGTGGAAAGATATGCTGTAGGAGTAGATTTCCAGACAACTCCCCCATGCAGTTAGAAGAGGGTTTGATTGATAAATTGTATGTAAATATGTGCAGTGTACGTTATTCACGGGTTAATTATGAAACAAAACAAACAATTAGAGCAACAAGATTGTTTAAAAAGCCTGTCTCAAAAAAAGCACGGTTGAACTCCAGAGTCGGCAAACAGCTCCACACTGTGATTGGTATTGCATGCAAATATATGCAAGGTTGTTCATGTGGGTGATGGGGGGGTGGGGCTAACTACTGGACCTATCTACAAACTGATGCTACTCTGCCAGACTTTTATTTTAGTTTTGTTTGTTTGTTTTTACATTTCTGTGTCTTTGGGTTTCATATATGGTGCTCACCTCTATGTATACACAATTTGGCCAATATAAATAATACAAGAGGTTATGATGGTTGCCCTGCTAACTTCATAAGTTGGAATATTAAATCACTTAATCATCCAGTGAAATTTAAAAAAGTATTCTCACACCTAAAACAGCTCGATGCAGATATTGCATTCTTACAAGAGACCCATATACGTTCTTGTGATAGTTCTCGCCTGATTGGGGGTTGGGCTGGCCAGGTGTATCAATCCAATTTCTGCTCAAAGGCTAGGGTGTTGCTATTATGATAAGTAAAAATGTACAATTCACGGCATCTCATGTGCAATCTGACTCTCCAGGGCGATATGTCATTGTGGTAGCAAAATTATACTCGCTCCCAGTTATTTTAATCTGTATTTATGCCCCAAACTGGGATGATTCTACATTCTTTGCCAATTTTTTTTCTTGCTTACCAGACCTGACATCACATCATCTTATACTTGGCGGTGACATTAACTGTGTACTTTCTCCTCTTTTGGATAGGAGTATTTCTAAGAGGGCATCCCTGACGAAGTCAGCTCACACTATTCAGCTCTTCCTGAAGACCTATGGTGTAGCGGATGTGTGGCGGTTTCGCAACCCCACCTCCAGGGCGTATTCTTACTTTTCCCCGGTCCATAAGACGTATTCACGTATTGATTACTTTTTCCTGGATAAAAGAATTATGCATCTCACGAAAGAATGTGATTACAGGGCTATGGTCATCTCGGATCATGGTCCCTTAATCATGAAAATGTACATTCCTAATACACAATCTACATATCATTCATGGCAGTTTAACCCTCTGCTTCTGTCAGAAGATGAGTTTACTAAATTCATATCATTACTGTCAATTGAAATGTTTCTTGACATCAATCAAACCCCAGGGATGTCGTCATCTACTGTTTGGGAGTCGCTAAAGGCGTATTTAAGGGGCCAAATTATTTCATACTGTGCAAATAAAAGAAGGGCGAACACTGAGCGTATTAAAAAAACATAGCAGATGAGATATTAGAGTTAGACAGGCTACATGGCTATTCCCCTTCAGCAGATGTAATTAAGAAATGCTTGTCATTACAGACAGAGTTTGAGCTCCTGTCCACCCGACATGCTGAATACCTTATTTCCAAATCAAGGCATGGTCATTAGGAACATGGGGAAAAGTCCGGCCGATCACTTGCTCACCAGTTGCGCCAAAGAATTGCTAACCAAACCATTCCTGAAATGAATGATGAATGTGGTTTAAAATGCACTGACAATGAGAAAATCAATTCCTGTTTCGGGAAATTCTACCAGTTATTATATTCTTCAGATGGGCCCACCAACCCTGCTGTCCTAGAAGACTTTTTTAAATCCCTGAAAATGCCTTCTGTAGGTGTAGAATTCTCGGCTGAACTGGAAAGGGATTTCTCAGTTAAGGAGAGATAGTATCAGCAATCGGTGCCATGCAAAGTGGCAAATCTCCAGGGCCAGATGGCTTCTCAACCAAATTTTTCAAAAGGTTTTCTGACCAGTTATCTCCTCTGTTATTGTTAGTATTTGAAGAATCCTTAGCCACCAACTCTTTGCCCCCAACCTAGTAGTCTGTCTATTACTTAAGAAGGATAAAAATCCCCTTAATTGCAGTTCATACCGCCCTGTTTCGTTGCTGAATACAGACGCAAAGATTCTTGCCAAGACTTTGGCACGGCGCCTTGAAAACGTTATCCCCTCTATTATTGCGTCTGACCAGACAGGATTTATAAAAAAATTGTCATTCATTTTTCAATGTCAGGCGTCTATTTAATATCCTATATTGTCCCACTCTGCCCAACCCTGGGAATATTGAGGTGATGTTGTCACTCAACGCTGAAAAAGCGTTGTGGAGTGGGACTCCAAGACTTTTCAAGACTTGAGAAGCGTTTAACTTCGGACCTAAATTCATTTTCTGGATCAAACTCCTATATACGCTCCCAGTGGCTGCGATTCGCACCAATAATAACTTATCCACCTACTTTGAGCTGAAGCGGGGCACGAGGCAGGGGTGTCCTCTTTCACCACTTTTGTTTGCCGTTGCACTTGAGCCACTTGCATTAGCCCTGAGGCAGTGCCCCACCATCAAGGGGATACACCGGGCGAGTTTGGAGCATAAAGTGTCACTTTATGCGGATGACATGTTGTTATTCATATCGGACCCCCTCTCAAGTCTTCCTGAATTATCGAGTCTACTCACAAAGTTCAAAAGAATATCTGGTTAACTTTCAGAAAAGTGAACTTATGCCTATTTCTTCTATAGACAGATCATATCTTGGGTCAATCCCTTTTTAAATTTAGTCCTAAAAAAATTAAATATTTAGGTATATGGGTCACACGTAACCACAAGGATCTTTTTAAGGCTAACTATCATCCTTTCTTAAGTAGCCTCAAACAAGACCTTGAGCGCTGGGACCCTCTGCCTCTCTCCTTAGGAGGGAGGATCAACACGTTTAAGATGAATATTCTCCCTAAGTTTTTATATTTATTTCAATGTCTTCCTCTCTATCTAACAAAATCTTTTTTTCCCAGTTTAAATAGTCAGATTTCATCCTTTATATGGCATAAAAGGCAGCCCAGGATTAATATAAATATATTACAGAGGCCCCGCGCAATGGGAGATATGGCACTTCCAAATTTTATGTATTACCATTGGGCTGCTAATATAAGAGCACTGCTGTATTGGTTGAGAAATTATTGCATGGATGTAAATAGTACTGAATGGATGGTGTTAGAGAGGGCATTCCTTGGATCTACCTCCCCAGCAGCTTTATTATGTTCCAAATTACCTTTCAAACGGCCTATCTCAGCCTTCACCACTAATCCAGTTGTTATCCATTCAATTAAAACCTGGAACCAGTTTAGAAGGACCTTTTAATCTCACTGATCTTTCACTTGCTGCACCATTGATAAAGAATCATATGTGTGTCCCATCAATGATGGATGAAGCTTTTAATGATTGGGCAAGAAATGGAATAGGTACATTATCTGACCTCTACATTAGAAATAGGTTTGCCACTTTTATACAATTGCAACAGAAGTATGGTCTACATAAGTCACATTTCTTCAGGTATTTACAGCTTAGAGGTTTTGTGGCTTCTAACTCTGACTGCTTCCCGTTGAGCCCCTCTGAATCTCTGCTTGAAATAATTTTAAAATGTAAAGTTAACATTAAACAAGTCATAGGCAGAATGTATACATTGCTCAATACACATAACATGAATAGTCTCAATAGCCTTAGAATTAAATGGGAAACAGACCTAGATAAAACAATTTCAGAAGAAATCTGACAAAAAATTATACAGTGAATCTACTCTTCCTCTATATGCCTCAGACACGCTGTGGTTCAGTTTAAAACCGTCTTCATTGAACCAAGGATAGATTTTCTAAGATTAAGGCAGGTATTGACCCTACGTGTGATCGTTGCAGGCAGGCTCCTGCCACACTACTGCACATGTTTTGGTTGTGCCCTAAGTTACACAATTTTTGGCAGTCCATCTTTGAGGTATTCTCTGGAATATGTGGAAGAAGAATACACCCATCTCCTCTGATTTCACTGTTCGGTGTGGCTCCGGTGGACGCCACCTTTTCTGGGCACCACCTGGGCATGATGGCCTTCTGCTCTTTGTTGGCTAGGAGGCTTCCTGTTTAGGTGGAAAGATGCTATCCCCCCAACATATGGCCAATGGATTAGGGAGGTCATGAGTTATGTTCACTTAGAAAAAATTAGATACACTGTAAGAGGGTCCACTAGAAAATTCTATATCATTTGGCAGCCATTTATCTCTTTTGTCGAAGGCACGGCAGCTACTAACATTTCTATGTAACCCAATTGTGTGAGCATACTTTTTTTAAATTTTTAATTTGATTTATTATTATTATTATTTTTTTTTTTGTGATCAAATGTTTTATTTTTTTATATTATTAAAAGAAATAAACAACTACAAATTACAAACAATACACCGAGACAGAGAACGTGTCCCAGGGCCAAAAAGAGAGAGGAAAAAAAAAAGAAAAACAAAGAGGAAAGACGGGAGGGAGGGAGGGAGACAAAAACAACAAACAGACACACACAAACACATACACAAACAGACACACACACAGCACATTTCTGAGTTCCAGAGAGTTGAAACGCTGACAGATCATTCAAAATCAAAACATTGACAGTAACAGGCACAGTAACATTAAACAAGGCAGATATTTTGGATGCAATGCTGTTCCAGAACCGACTGACGGGAGAACACTCCCAGATAATGTGAAAATATGTGCCTTATGCTTTTATTGGGCAGAGGGTGCATAGCCTGCTGTTAATTATTTTCATGCGGTGCATTTTCACAGGGGTGAGATATGCCCTATGAATAAAATTGTAGTGAATCTGCTGGTGGTCCGGATTGCGTGATACTTCTGAAATGCTGACCAGTGGTTCCCAACCTGGGGTCCGGGCACCCCTCAGGGGGGCGGCAAAGATCACAGGGGGTGCGCAAGTCTTTATCTGGTTTAAGGTTGTGGTAAAAAAATATATATATATTTGCACATGTACACAAATTATGATAATACACTAGAATATATAATGTATACAAAAGTCGGTATAAAAACTATATATTTTTGTTCTCGCTTAAAATTGTAGGCAGGCTACTTAGTAGGCCAAACCTCCGGGACCTCTTAACCTGTGGCCCTTGCTGTCATCAGGTCAGCTGTTAGCTACTATCATCCTCATTTTTCCTGCCGCCACGGCATCACTATTTTATGAATGAAACATGGCGGAGAATCGTAAAAGTGCTGATAACTGCTCTGTATCAAAAAAGAAAGTAAGGCTCTATCTCGAGAGTTACCTCAACTTCGGTTTCGGGGGGGGGGGGCTCAGCTTTTCTTAGACATAAGTAGGGGGGGCACCAAGGAAAAAAGGTTGGGGACCACTGTGCTAGACCATACATCATGCCAGTCGAGATCGGTACTCAGGCCCGGGCAAACGGGGGTCCAGATCCTCTCAATAGAGAGGGCAGAGCGGCCAGATATCACTAAGAACTGATAAAGCTTAGATACCATACCACAGTCTTTAGGGTGCACAGTAAATAATTTCCGGATAGGATGGATGGGCAAAGGCCTCTGCCAAGAGACACCGTATGCCTTGAGTGCTGATCTTAATTGAAGGTAAAAGAAAAAAAGAGGAAGATTGAATGCGTTCTGCAAGTCAGAAAAAGGCAATAAGCCAACCTCGCTAAAAATGTCTTTTAGACAATGAAGTCCCCTCTGCTCCTATTGTGGGGCTGTTATTGGCCTCCCCCCAATCAGGAGTGCTGTATTATTGAATATAGGGGAATACGTGTGCCACTTACAAGCTATATGGCAGTGTGTTTCAGCCAATCTCCAAGTATTGATAAGATGTGAGACGATGGGGCCAAAGCGTAGCTGACACTGTTTATTAGAAACATTGGCGAAAAGAATTTCATGGAGTGACCAAGGCTCTGTAATAGCACTTTCTAAGGCACGCCAGCAGACAGACACATCTGTGCTAAACCAAGTTAGGAGCGGCCTCAACACGAAGGACCAGAAGTAATGTTTGAAGTTGGGAACAGAAAGGCCACCATCCTCTTTCCTCCTCTGTAAAGTGGACATCTTAAGTCGCGGCCGCTTGCCTTTCCGGATAAATTTAGATACCGCTGATTTTAATTTACGCCATTTTTTATTATTTATTGAAGATGTCCTTTTCCTTTATTTACTTAGATATTTGAATTATATATGTATGAATCTGCAGACTCATATTTGAGCTTGTCGGGATGTATGGAAATATGCTGGGGGTCCAGTACCAGTAGTTGTTTGGGTTGTTTGTATCGACAGGAACTAGACTTGACTATTTCATGTGTGAGTTGTATATCTTTTGTTTGTTATATTTGAAAATAAAAGAGACCTTGATCAAAAAAAATATATATGCGAGGTTCATTATGTGGCTGGTTAATGACGGCCAGCGAACGCATTAACGCCTCACTTCTCGGTCGGGGTAACGTCCATGTTGAAGGTGAAAGGTAACGTCTCTGTGGGGACGAAGGTGAGGGAGAAGGTTATTAGATTAGTGTGAGAGAAGTGTCTCACCAACGGCTCCCGCAGGGCAAAGTGATTGAGCTCCGAAGACAGATTGTGTGCAATTACAGTCCATTTGTTCCAGCCTGGCCTCCCCTCCCGTTACACAGGACCAGGTAGTGGAACTGGCTCACCAGCTTTCGTCTGCCTCCTATTGTCTGTACCTCGCCATCCCTCTCTCTGTCTTATCCTCCCAAGTTTAATGAATACACTAGATCTCTGATTCTTTAATTTCTTCTTCTTTATCCCTTTATCCCCCTTCCTCTGGTCCTCCCACCCTCTCCTCTCTTCCCTGTCTTTTTTTCCTCTCCGTTTTTTCTTCTTTCTGTCTGTCTGATGCAATTATATGCTTCCCAGCCTCTAACTAAAGGCCTTTACTTTTCGGAAGCAAGTAGCCCCTTCCCCCCTTTATCCAACTTGGGTCTTCCAAAGGACCCAGTGGAGTCCCTCGCTTGCAGGATATATCAAGTGGAACTTAATTAAATGAAGCTTGTGACACAAACGATGGCAGAGGGGCTTCACATGCAGTGCAAAGGAACATAGAAAAACATTATTGACATATTCTACAAATGCAATTCCACTCAACAAATTCCATGTGCCAAATGACCATGTGGCCTGTCTTTCTCACACCCTTTTCTCTTCTCCTATATCTTTATGTCTGGCTGAGGCAATTATATGGTTTGCAGCTCTTTCCCTTCAACAGTAACCCTTCCCTTCTTCCTTGTCTTAATTTGCCCCCTTCAAAGCAGTTACACGTTGTGCTTTGCTCAGAAGCTCCTGGTTCTCTCTGAAGGACCCTGAAGAGTCAGTCTCCTGTTTGCTCCCTCGCAGAGAGTCGGAGCACAGTTACTGTATGCCAGGAGAATTGTGAACAAATGCAGTGTGAACTTGCATGCAGTGCAAAGGAGAGTGCAAGACCATGGTTGAGTATGACAGCAATATGTCTGTTCAGTTATTGTTCATTTGCAGCGTGATTGTTATGTGAACAGGCAGTCTGAATATTTTCCCTTCTCTTCTCTTCTTCCTTCCTGTACTAATGCTGACTTCCTTCTTCGTCTTTATTTGCTTCCCTACTCGACACCTCCACTTCCATCTTCATAGCTCTTGGCCCCCTCCAAAGGACCTGAGCGTCCATGTTTTCAGGTCACGCTTGGAATATATTGAGTCAAACCTAATTAGATGATCCTGGTGATAAATTAAGGCTGTTTGCTCCCATAAAAAACAAAGGGTATGTGCAAGACCTTTTGTTAGATGTGTTACTGAAAAAATTGCACATTTCTAACCGTCCATCCACCCACCTATCTATGCCTTCCTCTGCTGCTTCTCTGGGTTGTGGTTTTAGCAAGTTCAGCAAGGTAGGCCACATGCACTTCTCCCTAGCCACTTTCTCTAGCTCTTCCCGCAGGATCCTGAGACTTTCCCCGGCCACATGGAATATATAATCCCGACTGAGTGTTCTGGGTCTGCCCTGGGGTGTCCTCCCAGTTGGACGCGCATGGAATTCCTCCAGGAAGCATTCTGATCAGAGGCCCGACCACCTCCAGCTCCTTCCATTGTGAAAGAACAGCTGTTTTTCTCCAAGCTTTTTCTGGATTTCCTTAAGGCCAGCCATCCTGTGGAGGAAACTCATTTCAGTCCCTTTTATCCATGATGTCCCTGACTCGGTCATTACTCGCCCCCTTTTTCAGTCACCGTTTTTATTAATTTGATAAAATATACAATAATTATCTAAATTACTATGAATCAAGTGGAACAACCACTTCAGCCAGGCATAAAACGTGTTTTGCCATATATTTAAATTCAGTGCTTTAACATTTATTTTATTTTATTGAAGAGTTTTTCATTTAAAAAGAAGTGGAGTCGAAGGAAGCATGCTTTATCAGGAGAGGAGCTCTGCATATTTTCTGTGCTTCCTCGCTCCGTTTCTCTCTTCCTTCCTCGTCTTTATTGGCCCTCCTGCTGTGCACCTCCACTTCGCTCTCCATACCTCTTGGCCTGCTCCAAGGACCTTACAGTGTCCATGTCTTCAGTTCACGCTCGCAAGATATCGAGTGGAACCTAATTACGTGAACTGAGTGACATAAACGAATGCAGTGGGAGCCCACATACGGTGCAGATAGCCAGTGCAAGAGATATATCTCACAGGTCTATATATCTATACATATATCCCTCAGAACATCAACATTTGGTTATGAAATTATTAGTTTTCAGTACTCTATTCACAGATTCTTTTTGGATCTCATGTTCGGTCTGACACTCTTTCTCTTCCTTTAGCTTTCTGTCTGACCACAGCAATTACCTACTATTCTAGCTCTTAGCTAAAGCCCTTTGTTCTCATCACCAATACCACAATTTCCTCTTTCCTCCTCCTTTGAGGCCTCCCAAAGCAGCCCTACTTCTTTCCTCATTCAGTACCTCTTGGCCCCCTCCAAAGGACCCTATGGAGTGTGTCTCCTGGGTGTACTACTGAGTGGAGCACAATTACATGAACTTTACACAGACTTGGCAGATGTCACATTTCCTGTTGCTTCTTCAGTTTTAGGAGGACAGGCGTTGTCAGAGTGGTGCCGTCAGAGCTAATTGGCTTCATGTTTCATGTTTTAACAGAGGCACCGGGTTCCTACGATTGTCTGAACATGGTGATGGAACAGAGGACTGAGGGGAAAAATGTAACCTGTCAGAGATGAACTGTTGCGGATAAACAGCCACTCCCACACCACACACACGCTTCCCAGACACTTATATTTCCAGCCATTAATTATTATTTTTGACAACCTCGTCCATCAAATCAGATGCAATTCTGAGAGTTGCCTGGTGGTTTTCATATTAAAAACCTTTCACTGTAGTCCTCTATGCATAAGTTTGAGGATTCACAACACAACAACACAACTATTCTGTTCTTGGTTTTTCATCATTTCAGAACTGACACGGTGTAGGATTGTTGTTCCGATCGTAATTCGGATTTGTGCATCACAGCTGATTGGAAACTACAAGGGGTATGTCTGCCTTCTGATCTAGTCAAAGCCTATCTTTCACATTAGAATTAGATTTTCTTTATGATTATTATACTGTTGCAGACAACGAAATTCAGGCGCACTGCCTGAGCAGAGTTCAAATATAAAAGAACAAATAATAAAATAATGCTAAGGGAGTTATAAACAACAGTTTTACACTCACGTACACACACTGTGACACAAACACATATTTAAACGTGCATACACAGTATTCCTACGTATGCACCCATCAGGGTGTGCTTTCGGTGCAGAGTTCCGTGTGGTGATGGTCTTAGGGTCGAAACTGTAGCACGTTCTTGAGGGCAGGACAAACTTTAAAAGACTTTTAGAATGCAGGATGCCTTCTGCAGGCAACGGGAGCTAAATATGTCTGCCAGGGATCTTCTGGGCTAGGTTGATGAAGAAGAACTCTTGCCACACCACATCAGAATCCCATGTGTCAGGACACTCTCAATGTAGAAGGACGCTAGCAGCTGTTGTGTTCCAAAAATAATCAATAGCTGCAGCCCTACACTCAACACTGGAGACCTCTGGGCACCATAAATGTCTGTACACCATTTCATTGCAATCCATCCAATAATTGTTGAGTTATTTCAGTTTGGAACAACATGGTCCATCAACAGACCAACATCCCAATCTATAAATCCCTAGAGCCCCCCCGTCCACCACCCTCTTTACCCGTGCTGTCCTCCTGGCAAAAATATCAAACATAATCAAGGGGATTTCTCAAATGTAATTTACAGACTTGTCCAACTACATACATGTAGGCATATGAGCAGTGAGCACTATATTCAAATGTCTCAATTCAAAATGTCAAATTCAAAAAGCACAGCACTCAATTCAAAATGTCAAAATCAATACACATCAGTACATCAGCCCAGCAGACAAGCCAAAAGAACTAACAAAAAACTAAGCATTTTCATTATGCAAAGAGAAACCAACACTTGCTTTCCCTCTGCCAAAAATATCAGACATAATCAAGAGGATTTCTCAAATGTAATTTACTAACTTATCCAACTACATACATGTAGGCATATGAGCAGTGAGCACTATATTCAAACTTTATCAATTCAAAATGTCTATCAATTCAAAAAGCCAAAATCAATACTATGTATTGCAGCATTGTGGGTAAGTCAAATATGTATTTGACTTTATTTCATGGGCCCTGAAAGCAACTCCTCTGGTCAAACACTTTCAAAAGCATCAAGGGAAAGCTAAAACTGCTTTAGCATCACAGCTAACGACAATAAAAGGACCTAAAATGAATAAGATATGGACAAAAGACTATCAATATTAGATCTAAGAATATGCCCCCCCCCCCCCCTCCCCCATCCCCTCAATGATACATTTGTGCGTACCTGTGGACCAACTCAACTCTGACAGATTGGTGAGGGGAGTGATAGTGGTCATGTAATATTGATTTATTTATAATATATTATTATTATTATTATTATTATTATTATTATTATTATTGTGAAATTAGTGTTCATAAACGAGTAATGTATGGTCTTTCAACAATTTCAAGTGAATAATATAACCATTTACGGAAAATATTGTTAAAGCTTGTGTCATGTGGTGCCCCCCCACTGGTTGTGAATGGTTGGTGCCCCTGGGCACTGGCCCAAGTGCCCTTATGGATAATCCGGGCCTGCGTAGATGACTCAGGTCTTGAAGACGTACTACGGTTGGCATGTTCTGACCCGTCTCGTTGCCGTCGAGGGGAACAGCAGCCCCACACACAGCCTGTACCACACGGAGAAAGCAGCCACACTGGAACAGCTGCAAGGTGCTGCAAACACTGTCTCATTAACCGCTGATCACTGGACCTCAGTGAGGAATCAACATGATTTAGAAGTTACTAAACACTATATTGACTCTAGTAAGGATAGGGATTTTTAGCTTTTTAGTTAGGTACTTGGAGGAATTGTGCAATAATGACATATTCCCACATTTTTCTTTTGTTTACAGTAAAAAAATAATTACAAATCTTAAAATTAAGTTCATAAAGTAACTTTTTTTGCATTCATTTGATTCCCAATCAAGAAACACTGGTAAAAATTGCTTTCAATTGTTAATATGTACTTAAAAATTGTTCTGAAATGCAAAATAATCATGTGATAAAACATGCGATTAATCGCGATTAACTATAGAACTTCAGCGATTAATCGCGATAAAAAAAAATTAATCGTTTGACAGCCCTAGTGTTTTTACAACTTAAACGCTACAAATATAATACCTGTTAGCTAATCCCTGGGCTCCAATGTCACAATTTCAATACAATTTCAACAATTTAAATTTCAATACTGCAAATATTTTTTTCATTCTGGCTTTACTAAGAAGAAATCTTTAGATCCAAAGTAAGAACCCGTGTCTGTGCTGTGAACAGCACCCACCTACCATGTATTAACTGTAAAACATTCCCTCCCATTCCCTGTCTAGTG
Organism: Zingel zingel; assembly: GCA_023566125.1. NCBI lineage: Eukaryota > Metazoa > Chordata > Actinopteri > Perciformes > Percidae > Zingel > Zingel zingel. The sequence goes on from CM042333.1 coordinate 1,286,077, forward strand.
TAACCATGGGGCACACAAGGTAAAGCTGAGGCTGTTATAGGCTGCTAATTCTCCTCAGGATGGACCGGTTTGTTTACTGTAATTATACTGACACCTCAAATTATTTTTGCAATGATTTATTGATGTTAAATTGCAACATGTAGCACCTCCCTATTATGCTGTCAATTTCTTTCATTCTCTGCTTCTGTTCTGACACATACATACACACATATACAGTGCCTTGCGAAATTCGGCCCCCTTGAACTTTTCGACCTTTTGCCACATTTCAGGCTTCAAACATAAAGATATAAAACTATTTTTTTGTGAAGAATCAACAACAAGTGGGACACAATCATGAAGTGGAACGAAATTTATTGGATATTTCAAACTGTTTTAACAGATAAAAAACTGAAAAATTGGGCGTGCAAAATTATTCAGCCCCCTTAAGTTAATACTTTGTAGCGCCACCTTTTGCTGCGATTACAGCTGTAAGTCGCTTGGGGTATGTCTCTATCAGTTTTGCACATCGAGAGACTGAAATTTTTGCCCATTTCTCCTTGCAAAACAGCTGGAGCTCAGTGAGGTTGGATGGAGAGCGTTTGTGAACAGCAGTTTTCAGTTCTTTCCACAGATTCTCGATTGGATTCAGGTCTGGACTTTGACTTGGCCATTCTAACACCTGGATATGTTTATTTGTGAACCATTCCATTGTAGATTTTGCTTTATGTTTTGGATCATTGTCTTGTTGGAAGACAAATCTCCGTCCCAGTCTCAGGTCTTTTGCAGACTCCATCAGGTTTTCTTCCAGAATGGTCCTGTATTTGGCTCCATCCATCTTCCCATCAATGTTAACCATCTTCCCTGTCCCTGCTGAAGAAAAGCAGGCCCAAACCATGATGCTGCCACCACCATGTTTGACAGTGGGGATGGTGTGTTCAGGGTGATGAGTTGTGTTGCTTTTACACCAAACATAACGTTTTGCATTGTTGCCAAAAAGTTTGATTTTGGTTTCATCTGACCAGAGCACCTTCTTCCACATGTTTGGTGTGTCTCCCAGGTGGCTTGTGGCAAACTTTAAACGACACTTTTTATGGATATCTTTAAGAAATGGCTTTCTTCTTGCCACTCTTCCATAAAGGCCAGATTTGTGCAGTATACGACTGATTGTTGTCCTATGGACAGAGTCTCCCACCTCAGCTGTAGATCTCTGCAGTTCATCCAGAGTGATCATGGGCCTCTTGGCTGCATCTCTGATCAGTCTTCTCCTTGTATGAGCTGAAAGTTTAGAGGGACGGCCGGGTCTTCGTAGATTTGCAGTGGTCTGATACTCCTTCCATTTCAATATTATCGCTTGCACAGTGCTCCTTGGGATGTTTAAAGCTTGGGAAATCTTTTTGTATCCAAATCCGGCTTTAAACTTCTCCACAACAGTATCTGGGACCTGCCTGGTGTGTTCCTTGTTCTTCATGATGCTCTCTGCTCTTTAAACGGACCTCTGAGACTATCACAGAGCAGGTGCATTTATACGGAGACTTGATTACACACAGGTGGATTCTATTTTTCATCATTAGTCATTTAGGTCAACATTGGATCATTCAGAGATCCTCACTGAACTTCTGGAGAGAGTTTGCTGCACTGAAAGTAAAGGGGCTGAATCATTTTGCACGCCCAATTTTTCAGTTTTTTATCTGTTAAAACAGTTTGAAATATCCAATAAATTTCGTCCCACTTCATGATTGTGTCCCACTTGTTGTTGATTCTTCACAAAAAATTACAGTTTTATATCTTTATGTTTGAAGCCTGAAATGTGGCAAAAGGTCGAAAAGTTCAAGGGGGCCGAATACTTTCGCAAGGCACTGTACACCTTTTCTTTCATTGAAGGATGCTCACTGTTTTCTTTTAATGCTTCAGTTCTTTCTCTCACAAACACATCTGTCTACTCTAAACACATCAATCTACTCTATGCATCTGCACTGTCAATATATGTAATCTATAAACATTTAATTACTTTTTACCTCTGCCGCTGTCCTCTGTCCTCCTCTGACTTCCTGGTGTGTTTTGATCAGACTTTGTTGGGGACAGGAATCTTCTCCCCCACCGGTATAATCGCTCTGGAACAGGGTCCAGGTGCAGCTTGGTGGGAGACCTCTCCTTCCCCCCGGAAAGCTGGTGATTACAGAACAATTGAAGTAAACACTAACAGCCGAGCTTCATCCCAAACACATCCTTTATCAGTCAGCAGCCCGCCTTTCTCTGGGCAACACTGGGAATTTATCTCCATCTAGACCGAGAGACAGACGACCCCTCCGGGCAGCATGCTGCATGGAAATAGCTTGACTGTAAACGCATTCATCTTAAAAGGCTGTTTAATCTGCAATTGAGTAGCATTGTGTCATTTTGTTTAAACGTTGTGGAAATTGTAAACATCACTAATTGAGGCAAGAGCATTTAAATGTTTCCATGGCAAGTACATTACCGGTCAAAAGTTTGGGGTCACTTAGAAATTTCCATTCCAGACAGAATACCAGCTGAGATCAGTTGCATTGTTTTTTTAACCAGGGCAGCAGTTTTCAGATTACATTATGTGTTTACATAATTGCAAAAGGGTTCTCCACTCTTTTCTCAGTTAGCCTTTTAAAATGTAGACCAAATTTTAATTATGCTGAATGAAATTTAATGTTGTTGGTTTCAGCTTCTCAGATGTGAGTTTTTTTGTTTGTTTTTTCTTTCCTTTGTTGTATACACATTGTTTTAGTGAAAACGCCTGTCAGTAATGCTGGGTATCATTTAACAAATTAAAAATACCAGAACCGATACCTGTACCCATAAATGGTACTGACATCATCCCGAGTCTCTTGTTAGCTTTGTTGCCCCTGTTAGGGCAGGACAAACCTATTATTCTTATTGCTAGAAGAGGTCTAATCAGCCAGAATAACTGAAATCTCCTCTGTGGGTGTGCAGAGGCTTTAAAATGATAATGATGCGATGATCGGCTGCAAGGAAAACCATACAAATAGTCCTTATTTACGATACCGTAAAGGCATCGTCTACCAATACTCTCTCCTCTACCAATACTCCCTGTCAGTATAATGCAATACAATTCAACAGTGCCACAAACTATATCCTCCAAAATGATCATGAAGTTGAATTAACACCTCTCTTAAACAAAAAAACTGACATTATGACCTCCATGAAGTTGGATTTCTTGCAGGACTGTTGCTTTAGACTGCATTAGTTTTACTGTAGCTAGGTGTGCCTAATAAACTGGCAACTGAGTGTTTGATAGTAAACTGAATATCTTTGGGTTTTAGACTGTTTGCTGGACAAAACAAGCGATTTCAATATGTCACCTTGGACTCTGGGAAATTATAACAGGCATTTCATACTTTTATAAATGTCACACTGTCAAGGTGTTTTGCCTCATTGGCTGTTGATATAGAGAAGATGCCAGCTAGAGGTCCGCCTTATTCAGGACGCTCTGTTGTTGGGTTAGGAACAAAACACCATACTGAATTGATCCAAAATAGGATTGGGCAATATTTCAATATTATATCGATATCGTGATATGAGACTAGATATCGTCTTCGATTTTGAAGAATTGTAATATCGTTACATGGTAAGTTTAGTCTTTTCCTGGTTTTAAAGGCTGCATTACAGTAAAGTGATGTCATTTTCTGAACTTACCAGACTGTTGCAGCTGTTCTATTATTTGCCTTTAACCACTTGTCAACCTTACAATATCGTTGCAATATTGACATCGAGGTGTTTGGTCAAAAATATCGTGATATTTGATTTTCTCCATTTCGCCCAGCCCTAATCCAAAATGAATTGCTGAAATGAAATCCTTAATTCTACAGCTTCATGCCACCTTCAGACACACTGCAACCCATTATACAGTAGATACCAACTGATTTAGATTAGACCATTAACCATTTAATACGCTAACAACAACAAAAAAGGACATTTTCGGGTTATCTTGTTGTGATGTGATGTAGAGCCAACAACAGCTAAAATGAAAATTAGATTTCAAGACTGAACATTAAGTTCAATATTTTGCTATGGAGTGTATTAATTGCAGGTGTTGGCCTTATTTGTTGTTGCAAATGTAACTAATGTAACTCCTGTGAATCATAAAGGCTCCGCAAGTAAAACTTGAATATAGTAAAAACAGTAAGTATAAAAAAAGTGTTGTATTACCATTGTGAGCCTGCCCTAAGGCTGCAGTTTTCTCACAGGGGAATGCTCTTTTACACTACAGTATTCTGGTGCTTTGCATCTACCAATCAAGTTAACTGCATATACTGTATCCACACACACACACAAATGAACAAAGGACAGATTGACCTGAACAGTGATTTTTATTTTTTTTAAGCAGTATTGTGATGCTTGCTTCAACACTTCTCAACAATAGAGCAAGGCGGCCTTAATGTAACAGTTGATCTGAACACATGTTTAGTATTAGTATTACATTGAGATTCTCAGCGGGTTATTTGGATTTTGACCAGCTGTCTTGCTGCTGGCCAATCATTGTAATTTAGGTTAATGGTGCCTATTCTGTGTGTGTGTGTGTGTGTGTGTGTGTGTGTGTGTGTGTGTGTGTGTGTGTGTGTGTGTGTGTGTGTGTGTGTGTGTGTGTGTGTGTGTGTGTACTGTACATGCCTGGATATACTACATAGCCATGAGGAAAGACAAGCTCAAACAGAAGGACAACGCACATCCATCTGTTCTCTTTCTCCTCGTCTGCAGTCTGTCAACTCTGGAAAACAAGTGTCCTGCAGCAGTGTTTATACTGGTCCTGTGGCAATGTTGTCCGTACAGTGCTCACCGATTGTCACACTGCTGCTTTCTCACAATATGCGATGTTACACACTGTGTGGCCTGCTGGCTCTCTTTTCATTGTAGAAAAAACAGAGCATTAAAGTATGTGATTTACATCCATTCTTTTGTACAAGAAGAATATATCAGAAGGTGTCAGCTTGTGCTGCGGTGCACCTTGTTATCTCTGTTTGTGTTTCTAAAAGGATGAGATCCTTGTTTTCTCTTTTATCTGCAGAAGGAGAGCTGTGTATGATTACGGAAGGCTTGTGTCATGTGGATGCAATAACAGAGATGTTGTCATTACTTAGAATTCCTACGCACTATAGCTTTAAACAGTATACTTTACAGTGGTTTACCTTCTGACCTTGCTGCAGTGATGTACAGGTGGACCCAGTCAGAGGTTTCCCACCACAGAGGGCAGTAACTCTTTAAAGACTCAGTGGTACTGAAATGCTGGACTGCTACACCGTCATACCCTTTTATATCAGTACTCATTATGCAAGCGTTTATTTCATCCTGTCGCAATTATAAACCAATCTGGATCTAATGTCCAGACTGGACTGCTTCCAGAGGAGGCTGTGAGCTCACGATCAGCTGGGCATCAACCTTCTGGTATCAGCATGGCAACAAAACGGTGCAACATATTCCCATGAACGGGTTTGTACGATATTCGTATGATATCCCTAGAAAGAAGCTACAGCTGGCTGGCGCATGACAGTTAAAGGAACACGCCGACTCATTGGGGCTATAGCTTATTCACCGTATCCCCCAGAGTTAGATAAGTCCATACGTACCCTTCTCATCTCCGTGCGTGTCCCAATAAGTCGGCGTGTTCCTTTAAGTTTAGCGGTCTTTACAGTTAAATTTATCTGAGAAATGGTGACTGTGAGTCGGGTACTGGTCAAAGTGAGGTGCCGGTTGTTTCAGAGGCTGTTGCAGTTGAGTTTAGCCGACAAAAGGTGAGCATCATGAGGTGGTGACAGTTAAATTTAGGGATCAAAACAACTAGTTAAGATTAGAATAAAAGATTGTGGTTTGGACACAAACACCAATGGGGTGAAAGTCTTGTGTTTTCCCCGGGACACAAACTCCGCTCCCCCTCTTGAAAGCCCTGAGTTTTATGATCTACCCTGATCTCCTCTCTACGCGGTCCACAGCGCTCTTATACAGCAGCTGTCAATGTGGTACATACGGCAATAAATACGTGGAATATATATTACACAAATTACAGTGCCTTACTTTTCGTAGCTATATGTACGAATGGTTCATGAGAACAGCCTGAGGTGTGTGTGCTCATCCCAAACGGAAACTACAATTTTAATATGCATGAATGAGGTGGCTTTTTAGGCCTCAAGTCAGTTTTTTGTCTCCCCACTTGATTGCTTAACTAAAAAAGTGGCACATGGGGCTGTGAGCTCCATCAAGATGCTTCGGGATGCACAACAGCACTGTGGCTGAACAGGAGGAGTGCTGCTACAATGCTGTTAACACCACACTTAGGGCTGGGCGGTATATCCACCTTTAAGATATATCGATATGTTTTCAATCGAGATATGGGAATGGACAACAGTGTTATACAACACAAACTATATCGCTATAGTTTGATGTTGCATTACACAACCCATAGTCTCGCATCGCCAGACCTTCCTCCACAGTGCTGTGGAGTCTGGCTAGTCCACACAGCATTCCTAGATGGGAGAAAAACGTGCTCTGGTTTATTGGCATTTCTTTCACATCACAATCATCGTTTTAGTCGTGCAACAGAAAACTCAGATTGGACAGATAGTCTAGCTAGCTGTCTGGATTTACCCTGCAGAGATCTGAGGAGCAGTTAACTATAGTCCTCAGAAATCCACCAGAGTTTAGAATTACAACACAAAGAAAGAGGAAGGTGACGGACATCCGGCGGAATTTCTGGCGGCACCTGAACAATCTCGGAAATTAAACGTTGTTGATATAGACTACACAACCCATTTCTTCCGTAAAGCCAGCCCTGTGTCTGCATCTCTCCTCTCACACCCTCCGTGCAGCCTCGTCCCCACTCACTCACTCACTCACTCACTCACTCACTCACTCACTCACTCACTCACTCACTCACTCACTCACTCACAGGCTCTCCTGTAACATGGAAGACTCAGCATCACACGGCCTACAGTTTTGTTATTTGCATAGCTATATACAGTATATTTTGTTAATTTTTGTTAACCCTGTATTTGTACCAGTGTTTCCGTTGTACTAGTGTTTCTGTTGTGGCGGCCTCAACGGCGAAAAACACTGAAGAACAGTAGTTACTATATAAGTTGTTCTATGAGTAATTGCGAGTGAGACAGCGGCTGGATGCTGGCGATGTGAACCGTGACCAGATTATCATACTCCATAAAAATGCAGCACCGTGACAACGCAGTCATGTCATAGCCTACACGAGATGTTTGTAACCCACGCTGGACCCATTCATAGCTCCCTCTGTCTCTCTCTCTCTCTCTCTTTCTCTCTCTCGTTGAATCAGTCTGTTATTGTTGTTGAAAACAACTGAAGGAGCATTCTCAGACAAGGCGTTTTTATTTATTTAATATAAGCTATTTATTTTAGATACATTTTTCATTTACATGTGTTGCAGCTGTACATTTTCAAACTGGGAAGGAAACCCTGTCTTTGCATTTTATTTTGATAATAAAAAAAATGCTTTTGACATCTCACATGCGACTCTTAGGGGCCCTTTGTAGAAAATACCAAGACATTGTGTATCGCCATTCAGCCAAAAAATACACAGATATGGTTTTTGGTCCATATGGCCCAGCCCTACTACATGTCCGGTATAGACAAGGAACAACAACAATAAATGGCACCCCAAATGGAACAAACCTCAAGACGGCTGGTGTCAGAATTCATAGTATATAGAAAGTAAGAAGCACCAGTGTCTTGACACTTGTCATACGGCAGCAGCACATGGTGCACTTTCATCCACCTTTCCCCCGTGGCTTCATGCTCATTAGTCCAGCATGTCTTGACATTTTCCTGACCCCCCTCCTTCCAGTTTAGGAATAACCTCCTGACCTCGGTTTGTGCTCTGGTGTCTGTCCCTACCTATCCTGTCCTCCTCGCTTTCACTGGACATCCATGCTTTACCTGCTCATCATCTTGCTGCTGTCTTGTATAAAATCTCTCCGGGGACAAGAACACTGTATGTAGACCTCTGCTCTCCCAGCTGAGCATTCGGTCTTTTTCTTCACTACTTGTTTGTAATATCAATGATTTTACAACTGAATCTTGTTCCACCGTTAAAGGCCCTCTGGACAACCGCATCAGTCAAATGCTCGGCATGTCAATTGAAAATGTACCAAAGTCCTTGCTGTTTGCTTTGAATACCGCATTGTCTTTCGGGGATCCACTCTGTCTATCTCATTTGCATTTGGTACAAACACAACCCCATAGTGTTTATTTGCTTTTTATTCACAGTCAACTGGCCGGGCAGGAAAGCAATTAGGCTATTTTGAAATTGACACAAACATAACGGTGCAATCAAAGCCATGATCTAAATCATTCTATTTAATGTCAGCCATTCATGTGCTGATTTTAAATTGCTACAGTAACCGCATCACGCTGTGCTAAGTGTCTATAATCACACTGACAATATACAATATTTTGGCCCGTAGGCGAGAGCTCCCTCTCCAATTATGTTTCTCTTGGCCTGAGATTGAATCTATTACCGTGTAATTGCCTCTATATCTCAAACTATCACCCGAAGCAGGTCCACAGATTATTCACACATATGGTGTGTAAATGTTTGAGGGGAATCAATGCTATTTTTAGGATGTTGTTGATGTTGAAGGAGCTACAGTATGTCCTTATGAAGGACCATCTCATCCCAAATTACTGGCAATGGTGACCCAGCCGTTTCTCCGTCTGAGAGGTTATGGGAGTGGAATGAAAAACCGATTTAGAAAAGTACAATTGTGACAAATAATTTTGAACATTTCCTGTAATCTTTTGGTCTCAGGTGGGTGCGGTTCACTGCATCAAGACAAATCAGATAGCATCAGTCAAGCTGTCAGGCACTGCAGAGTAGACTTACTTTTACTTAACTTTCCTGTGATAGTCCAGCAGGATAAAGCATCCAGATCTCAGATTCTCAGCAGACTGAAACACACAGGTATAAAATATGTATTAGTCAACTTAATGCTCTCACCTCTCTTGTCTGTCAAGTAGAGTCAGGTGTATCACCATCAGGGTTTTTAGCTGACTACTTTATTTAGGTAAGTGCTGCTGGTTGGCCCTGAAGGTGGTGATGTTGTCCAGCTGTCCAACACTGTGATCCAAAGCAAAATAAAAAGACATTTGCCACAAATACTTGATGATTCTTAATGAACATCAAATGGCTATTCATAATAAATATTGGTAACTTTGGTGACCCTCTAACCGTTCATCTATGTGGGAGGATTTGGTGCAGGGTTGGTTTTTGTTAGCGTGGGTAAACCTTGACGAACTTCCGGCAAATTTGAGATTTGCTCTGCAAGTCCGTCTGGAGAAGAGCCCATTCAAACCCATTTCCAATGTCCCCAAAATCGAGGCACCAATCACAACCGATGAGGCGGACTTTATGCGACGATGATAGCGTAGCGACGGCGAGCAGCTTTTTGTTTACATTCAACGTGACGGCTACCGAAGCGCAGCGTCACCCGGATCGTTGGTCTGATTGGTTGGACTATCCAATGTGCCCAGAGGCATTTGAGTGGCGTCCGTTGGTGACGCCCCTTTGGAAATGAACTGTCAATGAACCTTTCCCAGACCCTTCTCAGTTGTAATTGAGAAAGGTTTTTGGGGTATCATGCCTGGTTTGACTCTGACATTAAGGAAGTCACCGAATGTGCCTGCACCAAATCACATCGCTTCCTCTTGGTGGTGGCAAATTCTTGGGGGCCTGGTTCTGGTCCATTGGTGTGGTATTGAAAACCACTGAACTTTGGCATCACTGTCAGCTCAAATTTCCCCCTTACCATTTTTACTTATGGGTCAGATTTCCAAAATAGTTTTGCATTGTAACGGTCTCCAGAGGAGGAACCATCGTGTTTTCGTCAACATCTTGCACTTCCCTTTATATGACCATGATCATAGCTGACTGCTGTGGAGTTCCAAGGTTCTGAAATAATGTTCAGTTTAAAGTGGCTATATGTAACTTTCAGTTTGTGTTGATTCTAGGGGCCGCTTTGGACAACATCAGTAGTGATTTTAACACACCTGCTGACGTAAAGCTCTTTTCTTTACGGTGCTGTATTGTCCACTGTAGATTACTGAGTTAGTGTTACCGGGAGGTCATATAGTCACAATGAATATTTTGCTCAGACAGAAAATCATTCATTTACAATAAGAGAATAAGTTACAGATGCATCATTGCATTTCAAGTGTTGCCTACGGTAACTCAGCCTACTTTGGATGTCTTGTGAGCTAAACCAGGTATTACTGTCACTGGGTCACGAGCCAAAGCATTAAGAGATTTTTGTAGCAACCAACGTAATAATAACTTCTATAGCGCATTTCATGAAACCCACGGACACTTTACACAAGTACAGGGGGACAAGGGAAAAGAAAATAGTAGGCCAACACAAACATGGACTAAAAGGAATAACACGTGTGCGCTAAATGGAAGGACGTAATTTAATGTCAGCTACTGACATACAACCACATTGACATTGTAAATTTATTATATGAGTGAAATAGACGTATTATACATACCTGATGGCCAATTCGGGACGTTTAATTTACAATCCCGAAATCGCTCCATCTGTTGAAAGCCTGACCGAGTATGACTCGGTTTTGCCCGTCGTCTTTCACTTTCCCTTTTAGCTTTTAGTTGTTCTTCGTTTAATTTCCTATTCAGCCATAACTACAGGAGATAACTTCTAAAATAACATTAAAATACAATTAGGCCTATAGCTATAAAGAGATCTCCTGCCACCCTTGGCTGGATACACTAACACAGGCTTTTCCGGTGTTAAGCCTGTGTGCTCTGTAGCGCCGTCTACCTGCCGTAAATCATTTTGTGACTTCGCGGTAAAAACCCAGGCAGAGGCCTTAATAAAAACTATGTAAAAATAACGTTCTTTTCACTGTTAGTCTCGTTTGCTGTTACAGGTCATTTATTATCTAGGAACATTACACAGTTTCAGAAACGTGTAAAAGTTACATATAGTCACTGTAATGCTTTACAGTTACTATATGTAACTTTTACTTGGGATTATGGATCGTTGCGAGGTAGCCGCTGAGTAGTGCTGGTGTAAAATAAATTCTGTTGGAGGAGAGAGGGAATTTGCGATTTAGGCGCTGGAGTTATTCTTACAGATTGCTCCAGCGCTCTGCACACTTACCATTTTACCAATTCATGAAAAACATGTTAAGCACAGAAAGAAAGTGACTTACGTGTGGTTTTCTAGTATGCCTTTTCAGATGCCCACACAGAACAGTACTACAATATTAAAGGTGACTTATTATGCACCGAGAGCGCAGATGCGGAAAACCTAGAAACGCTGACCAATTGGAGCAGACTTTTGCAGGGGGCTTTAAGGGCTTTTTCAGGAGGGGTGCTTAAAGAGACAGGCACTAAAGCAAGTCAGATCAAAGTCTCGTCTCACAATTACAATGCTGTAGGTGATCATTTGTTTTAAATATCTAAGGAGAACAGAACAAGCACAAACACTTGTGGCCTAGTAATGACAGTGCAGTGTTTTTTTCCGCTAACAGCTGGGCAAAGACAGACAAGATCTTTGAATGCAGTGGGCACACATCCTAAAAACTGCTTTCATGTCATTTTCTCAACGAAATGTGTAATAAAAAATGACATGAGAATATGTTGCATCCAACACTCACAACACTTGCCCCTTACAGCAGAGAGGACATGCCTCAAAAGACACACACAAACCGCATTTAAATGAAGGACCTATAAGGTGACCAGATGCTTCTACACATGAAATATCAACATGTAAGACCAGATAATCCACAAACAAAGTAGTTTTATAGCCAAAGTTACAAGTGTACATGAAAACCTGAAAAATTGGTTTCAAATCTGAAGCATTTAATTTCAACATTACATTCATTTAGTGGAAGCTTTTATCCAAAGTGACTTATATAAGTGCATTCAACCCAAAAAATGGCAAGAATCATACAAGCACATCAACTCCTACTCCGTGTGGCATCATGTTTCCTACTCAACATATTTGCTGTTGCAAATTAAGATTTGTACCCTTATCTGGGCTGCACGTAGGTGAACGTGCACAGGGATCGCTTGGATACATTTATGTGGGTGTTTCTTTTATACTTTTATGTAGTATGTGTTTGCATTTGTTTTTGTCTTTGTTTCAAAGCGCTACCAACATGCATGAATCAACCAATCAGCTTGCTTGAGGTCCACACATTGCATAGTTGAGATGGATTCCCATAACACCCTTCTCTGAGTGGGTTCACAAAGACATTTAATTGTATTTCTGTAGAAGCACACTTCCATATTTTGTATATAAGCATCATTTCAATATGATTTAAACTTAGATTAGCAACCTGGGAATTGAAAAATTATTATTGGAAACTGCTCAGAAAATGAAACACTTTGTTGTGCGCCAATATAATGACATATAACCTGTCCAATCAGAGTATTTTATGTAATTATGTGCTTAACAAGCTTTAGGCACAGGAGAGGCAAAGATGTTGAAGCAGAAAGAGAGAGAGCATTCTGAGACCAGTAGTTTCTTTGACATATACTGTACATATGTACATTACTTTTTCTTTTCCTGTCTTTTTTGTTAAGTGTATCTCATGGTCATGGTCTTTTAAACCTATTAAAGCACCGCAGGTCACACAATCTGCTAGTCAATAGTTAAAAATATACATACAAATAATTTATTTTCAATTGCAAAACAAGGTTGTCTCATGTGCTGATGGGCATCATCTTACCGCCTCTGTTCTGTTTACAAATCCCTGGAACTAACGTGCTGTGTGGAAATGGAGCTGACTGCCGCTGGATGCATACATGGGCGTTCCACTGACAAGTGTGTGACACCTGATTGATTTTATTATATCTTTGTTGGCTCTGCTCTGCCCAGCAACTACGAACACTGCTGTCTTCATGTGGCATCCAAACAGAGGCCGGGGCCTCGTTGTGACAATCGCTGCTTTTGTAAAGGGGAAACCTCAGAACCTTTGTCCTGGGAATTTTCATGTTTACACAGAAGGTGGAAACTTGAAGTTGTTTTAAAGGATAACAAAGTGTCATGACATGCTTTAAATTCCCAAAAAGTAGAGTGAGATTTCATCTGAGAGCAGTGCACAGCTTGAAGCAGTGCTGCAGATGTGCTCATGACATCATTATTCTGTGCCTTCCAAAACTGTTACACTGTTACTGTTGACCCCATAGACTGTATACATAGTGGACGTAGCCGCTGTGTTTTGAAGCCTCGAAGTTTGGCATTTTGGTTATTTCTGGTTATTTGGAGCCAGAAGGGACCATATTTGGACTAGAGGGTGTAGCTGGGGAGGAGCGAGGGGTGGGTTTGACTGAAAACCCGAGATACCGCCAATAGCCACGCCCTAAAGCGTGGCTTGCTTTATCGTCTATTTCACTCTAAGTGCGACCATAATTAATAAACATCAATATCATCTATTTAAAAATAAATGGGACCATACTTAACAAAATGAACATCATGCTGTATTGAAGAAGACTTGAAAGTAGTGACTGAGGCCATAAACTTATTATGAAATTGTTTACTGACGTAATAAATCAAGTGGGACGTAAAGTCATTTCCTCACAGACGTCTATACAACCGGGCTTCTTTTTGGAGCCGTTGGCGTCGCCCCCTGCTGGAAATCAGATAGCAGGTTTAAGGCACTTCTGGAGTGGCTTCACTTTTCAGGCCCGGTAGCTCCGTCCATTATTCTTAAAAGTCTATGGTCCAAAGCCACGTACAATGAGGTTATAATCTAAGCCACAGCAGTAGTACTCCTCATGCCTAATACACTTATCTGGATGTGTACAGAAACCCCTTTAATCTCTTTCACAAGTCTGTTTTTACATCTGAAGTTTTCCTAATTCAAAGTGTTGAGCTCTCATATGTGAAGCTCCACTCAAAGAAGTTTTGATACCAACCCGTTGAACGTGCTGGCCTGGTTGCCGCTGTGATGAAGTACACGTCTGATCCAATAACAATATTTTTCTAGAACAATAGAAGTGAAAGGTCCTGGTTTACTGTTAATACATGAATGAATTTGCCTCAGCAGCGCTGTGAAGTTGAAGCGACCCACAGCTGTTTGTGCCTAATGAGGTGTCTAATGTATCTGAGAACAGTCAGGCTTGGAGGTTGCCAGCACAATGTTTTCATGAATCTTTGTCTCGGTTGCACAGGAAGTACAGGAAGACGTTGCAAGTAACCGCGTTAATCTTCTGAAGATTACGTGTCAGAGCAATAATCACAAATTGAAAATGGCTGAAAATGAAGATCTTAACATTTTCTGACACAAAGCCAATTGACTAAACATGGTAAAAACAACAGTACGGTTAAGTCGCAGTCAAATTACATGAATGTCTTTGTGTGTATAATCCTACTGGGAATCAAACCCTGTTCCATACTCTCTATAGAACCAGAAAGAAGTCCTGTAGCTGTAGACTATATATCCATATGACAAAAAGTGAGAGAAAAAGTGTTTAATACGACACCCTCTTTTACAATATATGAACGTTTTCTTTTATTCTCCAAGTAATACCCCCAGGAGTATATGTTCAAAGACTCGAGCTATCACTTTGCTCTACAATTTCGACACAAAGGAAGGAAATAAACGGATGAACACTGTCTCAGCTCCTAGTAAAAGCTCTTATTTCATTACAGGGCCTTGGCTGCACTTGTCTGGGCTGCACTGCAGGGATCTGCAGGGCTGGGCAGAGGCCACGTGTCATCTGCAATACAGCATAACTTTAATGTCCACCTTTATGAACCTTTGAGTTTGAATTTTACCAAACAGTGGCAGTACAAAAAACAAACACCTGACACTTCAGTCTGTCAGACTAAAGTAAGCCGATAGGGTGACTATATATACCATAAAGGTCTTTTCAGACGGGGAAGCGATTGATTCACCTAGTAATTCATTTTCAGTGAGAATTGTTGAATTGTGTTTAACTCTTTCCTACGCGAGCCCGACGTGCAGTGCAAATCACTGAACGAGAGCGGTTTGTGAGTTTCCCTAAAATAAACAGCAATTTTCTAAACAGTAATCTGGACATAAAGAGTAACGTTGGGGCTTTTGCATGTGAGAGCATTGGCACAAGACTGGATGTATCGGGTAATGTTATAGTTTGAACTTAAATTAGACAATGAAATTACGACTATGCTAATTTAGCTAACTTTAGCTATCAACAGTAACAGTCTGTGGTCAGCAAAGACTAAGGATTGCCAGTATTTGTTATAAATGGACCAGTGATTTGTCATCTTGTGTATATATATATATATATATATATATATATATATATATATATATATACAAGATGACATACATAAATAGCTCTATTTGGAAATAATAAATCATTCTCGACTACTGGGGTTGACTGCATCTACATAGAAAATAAAAATGAAAAAGGAACTTTTCTTATCTGAACCAGTCTTTGTTGAACTTTAATGCTTTGCAAACACCAAAGCAAGTAAGCGCTGAGATTTTGGAGAGTGAAATTAGGAAGAGATACACTGGTTGACTGACATGGCACCATTGTATTCATGTAATACTATCAATCCAGGCTAAAGTGAATGATATTAATAATGCATGCATTTCAGGTTGTGGTCGACTAGTGGGGCCTGCTTTGGTTGTTTGATAAATTGATCAACATTGATTGTGACTGGTGGTTTCCTGTGCATGTAGAGCCTGCATGTCACACACTAGCAACAAACGGTGTATCCAACAACACTTAAACCAGTGTAAATGATGTTATGTCAGACACAGACTGCTGTCGTAGATTAGTGTTATGTTTCCAGTGTCGTGGCTCCAAACCGTAACGTTAGTTGGGACAGACCCATTGTTTCTTTAGGCTAACTTTATTAGCCTGGCTGGTAGCAGCTTTCTACGGTGAAAATGGCCGGGAGATGTCGTGATTACGTTGCATTAATTAGGTTATTTAGTTTGTCTTTGCAGCAAACCTAAAACACTGACTACTGTATCTTCACTACCTATGGAAAAGCATGTCAGTGCATCACTGTGTCAGCGGCAGCTGCCGCTTACGGTACTTTTCTACACACGGAGAGCCTCACTTCCCATAACAAACGTTAGCTCCCTGACGTGCCCACAGCTCAAAGCACTGCCACAGCTGCTAGCTTGGCTGTAGACTGTTAGTTCGTAAAGTTTATGCCAAGGTTGCTATGCCTTTTAAAGGGAACTTGTTTTGCCACGTATTGCCTTTTTGAGGTTGGCTATTTCCGCCTGTTTTTGATGTCTGTCTGCAATCCACCTCTCTAGAATCGGTGTGTTTTCCTTTAGTTCTTCACTGTGACCACTTAGAACCAAGTAGGACGAGAACAAGTGTGACAATCTTGATGGGTTAATTGATTAACAATTCCTGTTCTGTGTTCTGTAACAAAAAAATGTCTTAAAAAAAAAACGCCCTTTCTGGTCAGTGGTTTGTGTTTGTACAAAAACTCTTGCGCACCTTCCAGTCCTCTTTTAAACATCTATACCCACAAAGTCTGCTACAAGAGAAGCACAAAAATCCTGCTCTCTCCCAAAACTGCTGGGTGGCTAACAACAATATTTCTGTAACACTACGCAGCTCCTAGCTGTGTGTGAGAGTGTATTTGAGAGAGTGTGTGTGCTCCTCCTCCAGGCCATAATGCATTAAATTAAATTGTGTTGTTAGTCAACTTGCCGTACTTAATAACAGTTAAATGTACTGTAAGTCAGCGCTTTTCAGACTCTGCACGGGGGATTTTTGCTGAGAAGTCGCTGCTCCTGTTAGCTGTCAGAGACAGGCTGTTTCCGAGATTAGCTTTGATGTAAACCACTATAAAAGGCTGACTTCAAGTGGGCCCTGGAGGTAGGGATGCCTTTGTTTTTCTGGCCATACAGTACTACTTTTTAGTGTATTTGTTTATAAAGCTCAATAAACAAAGAACTGGTTATTTCTGTGCAGCTGAATGTCTTAATGGAGTCAGTGATGCTTATTGTGAAATTCATGGTGAGTAGCTAATTCACTGCTCAGCAAGTTGTCATAGTATACAGCAACATATTGTCCAGAGAAGTGTTAATTTACACGGCCTGGGACAGATGTAATGCTTCTGCTGTCAATTTGCCAACTAAAACTTTGGCTCATTACAGCGTAACAGCCATATAATCCACTCAATAGTTAATATCCCTTTTCATTGTGAAGTTGTACAAATCCCTTTCTGTTCCACAGGCATGTCAAATGTGGTTTTAACAGGAGTAATGAAAGAAAAGCCCCCCTTGCAAAATGCAATTATAGTGTGTAAATTATGAACAGTCAAACCCCCATAATGATTCCAGTGGGACTATTATTGCATTGGTAGATACCATCATTGCAGATACGTCTTGATTTTGACATTTTTAGGAGGCTTTCACACCTGGTGAACCAAGGTCCGGACCAAGGTTCATGTTTTAGCATTTGATCCGGTAAGTTTTGGTTTCACACTGCAGTTATGCAAGCACATTAAAGATCAATACATGACAAACTACGTCCTGCCGTCATCCCACGCCCAAAGCCAGATACTTATAATTGATTGGTTTGTAGACGGGCTTCCCAGTCCTCTCTGTCAGAGTTTTTTCAGCTAACTGCTGCTCTCTTCGTGCTGCTGCGGCTCCTTTTGTTTTGTTGTGGTGTTGAGAAGCAAGACACGGGAACTTTTGTTCTGCAGAGACAAACGGGAAACCTACACTGTACATTTGCTACCACCTAACAAGTAAACTGCTGATGTATTCTTAGCTCTGATAGCAGACAGCTGTCTGCTCTGAGCGCATTCACCGTCACAGACTCTCTCATGTACGCATTAAGCACCGAGCTATTCCTTAAAGGAGCTTCCCCGGTCTTATACCACGATGATAGCCTGCCAGAGCTTCCTGTATTTGGTCCGACAGTCCGAACCATCTAAAAAATGCTTTCACACTATAAACCAATCAGACCATGGTTCAGTTTGATCAGGACTGAGACTACCTCTTTTGGTCAGACCAAATTTCGGCCGTTTGGTCCAGACCGTGGTCTGGGAGAGGTTTCACACCTGCAATTTTGGTTCGGATCAAACTGGAAAGTCCGACGGTTCGGACCAAACGAGATAGGTGTGAAAGCCCTCTTAAAGGTTGATCAGGAGTTTTTTGTATGAATTCAAAAGGCAGCGAGCAAAGACCTTAATACGCCTCAAAGAGAAAGATAAAGGTGCATTGATAAACCTTTGTATGAAAGAGACGAAACTGAAGGAAACATGCGTCCCTGGGGATTACCATAGCAACAACAGTGACCTTAGCTGTGATTTTAGGCACTTATGGAAACAGTGCTACCAAATCTGCTTTTATTCTCTTTTTTTTAATTGTCAACAAATTCCACGAAAAGTCCAAAGCTTACAATCAATTGGGCCTATTAACAAGTATTGTGTCTGCTCTTTCACCAAATGTGTATCAATCCACGGCTGAAAATAGTCCTCATCAAGAATGTATACCTGTTTACTGTAAGTCCCTTTGTCCCAGTTTTTTTCTTTCTTTTTTTGCTTTAGCGTGGAGCTTTGTTGTTCAGGTTGACTTTGACCATTTTTGAATCTTTTTATGTGTGTCTTAAATTACTGCTCAAAACAAGGAACCTGTCAGGAAAGGGACCTGAGTCCAGTCACACACAACCTAGTCTATATCCACGGCGTTCCACTTCCGGGATTGCTCCGTTGCCGCTGGAAATTCTGCCGGATGTCCTTCTTTTCAGCTGGATGTCCGTCACCTTCCTCTTTCTTTGTGTTGTAATTTTAAACTCCGGTGGATTTGTGAGGACTATGGTTAACTGCTCCTCAGATCTCTGCAGGGTAAATCCAGACAGCTAGCTAGACTATCTGTCCAATCTGAGTTTTTGTTGCACGACTAAAACAACCTTTGAACGTACACGTTCCACCAAAACAAGTTCCTTCCCGAGGCTATTTTGCAGTGGCACCGTGGCTCTGCCTGCCAGTTAGCACCGCCCAAGACGATTGTGATTGGTTTAATGAAATGCCAATAAACCAGAGCATGTTTTTCTCCCATCCCAGAATGCTGTGTGGACTAGCCAGACCTTCCTCCGCAGCACTGTGGACGATTGCCACAGTGTACAATTGCAATCTGAAGATCCCCTACAGGCTCTGCAAAGCCTTTTGACCTTGTGGAGCAGAAGAATTAGTCTTGTTTGTTTCTTTTGCTCTGAGCACTCGCTCCAGCCTGCCATGCACACATATATTTGGCTCTTCTTTTAACTCCCCTCTGTATGTGCTATCAGCTCTCTTTGCACTTTTTCAACCCGCTGGCCAAACTTCAAACCATCAATAAATGAATTAATAAACACTAGCAACTTGTAAAAGGCAAACACTTGAATGAGATATGAAGTTTAGCTCTGTTTTCTTTATCGTTATTTGCTTCAGAGACACGTGAAGAAGCTCCACTTTGGTATGTGGGGGATGAAAGTAAAAAGGGGTCTGCGTGGTTCTTAATTAAGCTTTGGCACTTTATTAGTCTGCAGATTTGCATAATTTATGAAGTGCTCTCAGGAAGTGCCCCCTCATTACAAGGCGTGTTTTTATACTATTATAAGGTTCAGAATCGGGGCCTTTGTGTATGCTGCCTGATAACATAGTTTACACAAAACTGCACTTTAATGTCTTGCATTTAATTCCGAGCAGCTGCGACTCATACAGGTCCTTGGAGCTTTGTTTGCCAAGAAAACTCAGTCACCTATGCTTCAGGACAGAGAGATTCTGTAAAGTCTGCAAACAAAAGTATAGTTTGAAACGGATTAGAATTCGCTTTTTCAATGAATTCTTGTCTCTTTTTTACAATATTACTGTTGCACCTAGGGATGTACCGACCCAATACTGGTATCGGATATCGGGCCGATACGGACTCAAAAAGCTAGATTGGATATTGGTGACAATATGGGGCCGATCTATTGAATTCAGTTCCATGTTTATATACCAGGGGTCTTCAACCTTATTTAAGCCAAGGACTCCTTAACTGAGAGAGACACGGAGCAGGGACCCCCCTACTACATATATTGTATAAACTTAAGTTGCATATTAAACTGGGCCTGCAATAAAGCTATCCTAAAGTGGCCTAAAGCTTAAATACATATATTTTTAATGCTAATACTAAGCTATTAAAATAATAATTGTTGGCATGATATTTTATAAATCATGTTTTAATGGTAAAAACAGTACATGTGGCTCAGTGAATCCTCTACTGTATCTGTGGATGGCTATATTAGTGACTACCTTACCTATAGGCTAGTAAGCCTATAATTAATGTTTGTTTTTCACAAATAGGCTCATTTATGTTTGATAATAATACGTGGGATTTATGTTAAAACATTTTAATGTTTGAAAAAACTAACAATAACTTGCTGGGCCCCCTGTAACTCTGAGGACCCCCTGTTGAAGATCTCTATTATATACTATACTGTATACATTATATACTGGCCTTTTAATTCCAAATTTGTTGCTGCATTTAAAAGGTTTAGACTTGAATTGTGGTGCACAATGTATTATTTTAATAATTCAGTAAATTTCTATCTATATATTGTTACATTTTGTTCAACAAAGTTATGAAAGCAATATGTAAGTCGAGCCTGGTCTTGACTACACATAAAAGAATGATCCCAGTCACTTCCACACAGTGAGGCATACAGCTTATACGTTAAACACTGGTATTGGATCGGTACTCGGCATTGGCCCATACCCACAGCCCAGGAATCGTATCGGGACTAAAAAAGTCTGATCGTCCCCAGTTACATCTGCATTTAGCTGTTTACTTCTCTGCTTAGAGGAGCCAGAAGTACTTTAATTATTAGTGTTTGCTGGCTGATTTTCATGCATACAAGTACACCCTCCCTGTTGTGTTTTGACTGTCCTGGGTGAAAATACCAAAAACACATCTTCATTTGGCTGCTTGTGTTGAGGGGCCCGGTGTTGCGATTCCCCCACATGGTTGTTATTTACACAAGCTAACAAGGTTAGGACAGGATTTAGACTCCTGAATGTCATGGTGGTTTTAAAGAAGCAGAATTTAATAAGCTCCCCTGTCAGGTTGGGTTGCAGCAGGGCATTAATATGCATGAATATGTATAAGCATCTCTTCCTCACATTTAAAGGATTAACAGCTGAGTCTGTTACCTGTTTTAGAATTGCCGGAGAAGGAATATTTTTCGCTCTACTGCGGGGAGAATTATTTATCATCATCATTATTATTATGTGCTGGGGGGCACGCCGTGCTAAGCTAATGTTGATAATTAAGGCAGAACTGGCCTCAAATGCTGTACCTGTACGGCCTACCATTATTACTCGATTTCAATTTACATATTGTGATAATTTGCGAGTCATATGATGCTTTGCTCATTTATGGTTTTAAATTAATAGGCTCTGACTGTCTGCGTGGTTCGGGGTGGAGGTGTGTGCTTTTGACCCACTCCCAGTAGTGTCACTTCAGCTGAGTCAGGTCTGCCCCCCACCACCACCTCCACCACCGTCTCACTCCTCTCTATCCCCTTTTTTTGCCCTCATCATGCCCAGGCCAATATATTCCCATTTACTGTGGCTGACAGTGGCTATGAACAGAGTTACAAATAGCTGTGGGTCATTTAATGAGGGCACCCTAACCCAAGTAACATGAAGGTGAGAACAGTGTGTGTTTTGTTTTTTTGCTAGAAGGTTGCTGGTTCCAATCCCAGAGAAGGTAAAGTAGAGAGAGCACACTACCACATCTCTCAACACCAACTTTTTAAGTTGCATCAATCTTCGTCCGCTTATTCGGGGTCGGGTGGCGGGGGCAACAGCTCCAGCAGGGGACCCCAAACTTCCCTTTCCCGAGCCACATTAACCAGCTCCGACTGTGGGATGCCAAGGCGTTCCCAGGCCAGGTTAGAGATATAATCCCTCCACCTAGTCCTGGGTCTTCCCCGAGGCCTCCTCCCAGCTGGACGTGCCTGGAACACCTCCCTAGGGAGGCGCCCAGGGGGCATCCTTACAAGATGCCCGAACCACCTCAACTGGCTCCTTTCAACGCTAAGGAGCAGCGGCTCTACTCTGAGCTCCTCACGGATGACTGAGCTTCTCACCCTATCTCTAAGGGAGACGCCAGCCACCCTCCTGAGGAAACCCATTTTGGCTTTTAAGTTTTTAAGTTACAGTATAACTTAAATGCAAATGAAGTTTCCAGAGCCCGAGGTGAAATCTTTAAATTGCTTGTTTTTCCCAACCAACATCCCAAAACCTAGATATATTTTGTTTTAAATGATATAAAGTGGAGAGTATCAGCAAACATAGTGTCAGCATATGCTGGAACCAATGACTTCAACAGTTATTCAATTATCAAAATTCTAGTTTCAGCACATTATTCCGTTATGCATTTCTGTAGCCTGTAAAATAATTTGGTACTTGCACCTCTGACGGGCTTCAGGATGCTTACTGTGTAGTAAAGATCTGTAATGATATAATGCATCCATTGATGTCATCAAAGACTGTAAAGATGTGTGGATGTAGAAAAACATCATAATACCTACAGAATTGTATAGATAGTAGTCTGGCATTGCCAGTCTTATCTTCGCAGCGCTGTGGAGTAATGTCTTTCTCCTGCACAGATGCATTCTGGGTTGTTTGCATTTCTTAAAACCAATCACAATCGTCTTGGGCGGCGCTAAGCTCCTTACGCAGCTACGTTGGCTCTTCAAAATAGTCTCGGAAAGGAACTTGTTTTGATGGAATATTTGCACCCGGCAAAAGAAAACACCCTGTGTAATGTTACTTTGTCCACAGCAATCCTGCCACATCGGTTCCAAAACGACCCAGTTGGGTAAATGATATTATGTTAAACATATTCTTTGTAAATCTTTACAGTTATTCCCAGAAAGAACCAAGCAGGCCTGCCTTGTTGTACGATGCAAATTTTCTCCAAAACTTGCTTTTTTCAGAGTGTAGTTTGCTAGCACAAAGTTTGTTGTTGTTTCCTGAAACAAACAAAGTTTTACAAGGCCAGGGATTTCCATTTCCAGTAAATGAACTCTCGTTGATCCAGACTACATCTATAGTAGTCATAGTATCAGGAACATGTGGCTGTAACATTCATTTCTGAGAGTGCATGCAGCAGCTTTTGTGTCTGTTTTTGACCAGGTGGAATACTTGTTTCTTGGCTGGAATGCATTAAAATGCACACATAGCTTAAGTTTAATAGATTCTTATTTAGCACATTTAAATTATACACATTCCATAGCTAACCTGTGTAACTATGGTAACATGCTAAATCAAGGGCTATGCAATAATACCATAATATTGTTTTTGAAGAATGAGATAGTTCTTTATTTAACCCAAGGGAAATTGTTGTGCGGCAGTTGCAGTACAAAGTAGGAAAGCGTGCAAATAAAACAATATAACAATAAAGATGATCAATAAGGTGAAAAAAACAAAGTACACAATGCCACTTATGTAAACAGGTACAGGAACAGCTGATTTCTTCTTCATAAACTTTTAATTTCTAGCCTGACAAGCCAGACCCACATCAAGGGTCTGGGAACCCACCATTGGCAGGGCTCAACCCGAGGGGCGGGAGAAACGCTTGTCAAATTCCTCTGCACTCAATAGGATAGTGCTACGAGCTAGTTGATAGATTAAACTTTTGCCGTATCCGGTCGGCAAAACTTTGAACACATCTTCCTTTTTTAAGAATGACTTCAGTGCCGTTCTTTTCTCAAAGAAAAGCTGAACTCCAAGTCTCCAGAGTCACGGCCAAAGCCGATTCCAAAGACCGCTGTTCGCCAGCAGCAGCAGCAGCCATCTTCTTTGTTTTCAAGTAGCAGGGAATTAATGCGGAACTGCCGCAACTCTGCCGTCCTTATGTTAAGCCTGCCCACCGACTCTATACACGATGTGATTGGCCCGACCAGAGTTTGGTTTTTCCAGCTCACAAGCCAACGGAGAGTTGCTAGACGACCCTGGCTGCAAATTACATTTGCTGCCGCTAGGGTGGTCTAGATTTCTAGGCTATTTAATTTCCCAACATGTTCAACAAAAGTATTTGAAGACACTGCCGTCTGCATTGCCTGAGTTGGTTGTTGCGTCTTTATTGTGCATAACATTTTTGGATTCCAGCTTACATAACATACCGCTCCTGGCCAACTGCTACACATGGTAAAAGCTGCAGAGTGTTCTTTCACTTTATATCTCTGGCTGCGAAAATCAGGAAGGTTCACTGATTGACCCACGCTGTGGCAATGCAGGCACGTCTCGCTGCAGATGAGCTACACAGTGGGCCAGGGCAGAAACCTTCAGCTCTACAGTACTGGCCAATCTACTCCTATGTTGGCTGATGTTATGTAGTTAGACCACCAGGCCTTTGATGTAAAAGAGTGTGTTCATCATCACAGTTCCAATGAAAAAAGAGCCTTATTTTAAAACTGATCAAATGTCACCGTGGACTATTTTTGTCAACAGTTGTTTCATGCCTTTTGGTTAGATTAATGTTATGCTACAGAAGATGTAGGCGAGGGGTTAATGTCATATGGCACAGCTTCATGTGAACAAGAGCCTTTTGTCATATCCTAATATGGATGTTTAGACATTTTTATGTTGGCTGCTGTACCTGTTGAGCAAGCAGATTTCATTTCACTGTGGAGAATTCACGTCAGACTCGAGTTGAAATTTGACTGAACTGTCATGTTGTATAAAAACTAAAGTTAATTAAGAGGAAGAACAGTGTACAAAGCAAAACCCCAGCGGGCCGGGGCTGTGACAGAGACAGTTGACAAATCCACACAAAAAAAAGGGGTTGGGAGGGGTGGAACAAAAGCCTTGTCTGAAATCAAATGAGCAAGTCACATTTTTATGCGTACAGCTCACCTGATGTATCCTTGCTCACAGAAGTGTCAGTACGAGTTTTAACACGTCTCGCCGCCTTATGTCAGCCTGCTGGAGTTGGCTAAAGTTTCGCTTTTGCTGATGGTCAAGCCCCTTTGATCATGAGACACGGTGCGAGGTACTGCGGCCAGTGACTCAGCAGATTTGACTCAATGAGGCAGAGAGTAACCTGAGTCAGCTAAAATCAAAAAACCCCACTGTCACAATAATAAGAGCAGGATGGAAAATGAAGCATTTTAGCTGACCGAACCGAGGAGAGAGAAAGAGAGAGCGAGAGAGATGACAGCAATGATCACGCATTCCGGATGAAATGCTCAGTGCTCCTAGGAGATTGAGTGTATTTCCCCCTGTGGCCTTATACAGCAACATTATCGGATGTGCCACATGTTGGTAAAATACATCAAACCTAGGAAGCTAATATGTGGCTACAGCCTGAAGACACACACTACCTACATGGTTAATGTGGCTACTGGATTCACACTCTCTTCATTACCAGCAAATATAATATATTACCAAATAAGGATACAGCTATAAATGTTCAATATGCAGTGCCATAAACGGACCTTTATGGGGGATACAAAAAGATCCGCTGTCTGCCCAGAAGCCATCGGAGGGAATCGAGGGATGAACTGAGTACGTGAGACAGAGAGGAGGAATGAGAAGAGAGCGGTGGCTAAAACAACAAAAGCTTCACAAGCAAAAGAATTGAGACAGCTGTGCCTCAGGATATCCACTAATGAGCTGGGAATGTCTTTCTTTTCAAGAATCTAAGAGCCCGTGATATGACGACGAGGCATCTGGAGCCTACGCTTGATGGTCTGTGGCAAATGATCCTTCATCATCGGTAAAGAAAAAAACAACCTGAAGGAAAATCAAATAATTCTGGAATATTTAGTGTCCTAAAATGCATGAATCTTTTCTTCTTAAAGTACAAATGACTATTGAAAAGCAGTTTCTAAAGTTAAAGTAATGCCTAATGCACCTCACTTCCATGCCAGTATTTATCTCATCTCCTTGGAATTTGAAGTTTGTAACAGCAAATAACTTTTCTTTCATTGCATTGACATCAGCACAAGCAGCAAACATTTAAACAATTTAATTTAGATTCTCGTGGTCACAAATCGACTAGACTATATACACGTTCGGGAATTGCTCCGGTGCCGCTGGAAATTCCACCGGATTTCACTCTTTACGGCTGGAAGTCCGGGACCTTCCGCTTTCTTTTTCTTGGCGTTCTAAACTCGGTGGATTTGTGAGGACTATAGTCAACTGCTCCTCAGATCTCTGCAGGGTAAATCCAGACAGCTAGCTAGACTATCTGTCCAATCTGAGTTTTCTGTTGCACGACTAAAACTACTTTGGAACGTACACGTTCCACCAAAACAAGTTCCTTCCTCCTTCCTCCATCCGGCGCTAAGCACCGCCCAAGATGATTGTGATTGGTTTAAAGAAATGCCAGTAAACCAGAGCACGTTTTTGTCCCATCCCAGAATGCTGTGTGGACTAGCCAGACCCTCCTCCGCAGCGATGTGGAGGAAGGTCTGGCAAAGCTAGACTACAAATCAACTGCAGCGCACATTAGTTTAAAGGTGGTGTTAGTCTCTGTTTGTTTGTTTTTTAATTACTGTCAAGAAATCCCATGAATAAAGACCAAAAACATCAATGTGTTTTACCGCCTCTTAATACTTTTTAACCTATCCTGTCTGTGGCTCTCAGCCCCAAGCCCATTGGTTTCAACTTTGTATATCGATACATTTCTCTGTCAGGGAAATGTAGTAATACAATGTTTTCCTCTAAAGTAGAAGTACACACTAAGTCAGTAGTATACAGTGGGGTTGCATATTAAGTCCTTTGGGATCCTTCTGTAAGTAATTTTGGGGTACAATGGTTCTGGAGAAAGCAACAAGCAGCAATACCACAGGCCAAGCAATCGTTTATGAACGAGCACTGCACTAGTATCTTTAAAAACGGGTCACAAATGTATATTTTCATATTAAAAAGGCTCATTAATTTCCCAAAACACACACTGTAGTTGTTAGCAGACATCACTCAAATAGAGGTAAATGGTGGAATTTGTTGGGGACTATTTTCAGCTGCAGATTAATCCACATTAGGGCTGTCAGCGATGCAATTCATTTTTATTTTTTTAATCGCATGCCGGCATTTATTAATTTATTTTACACTTCACTCGGCTTTGCGTGGTGCCTAACAGGCTACTATTTTGACCCTTTGCAGCACCGTTACTTCTCATCAAGCTGCCACTTCCTCCTAACACATCCTGCTGCTGCAGGCATGACGGAGAAAGACAGCAAACATGAAATCCTGAATGGAGCTTTTTATTTTCCAAAACTCCCGGACGGCTCAGTAGACAAGTCGAACGCCATATGCACATTGTGTAAAGCTGAATTAAAATATCACCGAAGCACGTTAAGCTTGAGCTACCACCTTCGGAGCTAATTAACGTCACTCAGGTTGATGCTACCAACTAGCATGCTACCCACTCAGACAAAGCAGTATTTTGGAGAGTGCTACTTGCCGATCTGTGGATGAAACCAAATCCAAAAAATTACTACAGCTCTTTGCGAAACGGGTGGCAACTAACTGCAGACCTGTCAGCATCATAGAGGACTCAGGTCTTAAAGACGTACTACGGTTGGCATGTTCTGACCCATCTCATTGCTGTCGAGGGGGACAGTAGTTTTCACGGATACACAACCTGTACCACACGGAGATAAATTCCAATCAACTATGTTGACATGGCAATAAAGTTTTGAATTGAATTGAGAAAGCAGCCCAAATGAAACAGCTGCAAGGTGCTGCAAACGCTGTCTCATTAACCGCTGATCACTGGACCTCAGTGAGGAATCAACATGATTTAGAAGTTACTAAACACTATATTGACTCTAGTAAGGATAGTGATTTTTAGTTTTTTAGTTAGGTACATGGAGGAATTGTGCAATAATGACAGATTCACACATTTTTCTTTTGTTTACAGTAAATAAATAATTACAAATCTTAAAATCAAGTTCATAAAATAACTTTCTTTGCATTCATTTGATTCCCAATCAAGATACACTGGTAAAAATTGTTTTCAATTGTTAATATGTACTTAAAAACTGTTCTGAAATGCAAAATAATAGAATTTTAATCATGTAATAAAATATGCGATTAATCATGATTAACTATAGAAATTCAGTGATTAATCGCCATTAAAAAAAATTAATCGTTTGACAGCCCTAATCCACATCTGTTGCACTAGTGAGTTTTTGGGGCAGCAGGACTGTGTGTGTGGGATTGAGTCTAAATAAACTACAGTGTGTGTTTATGGTAATGAAGAAACATGTCACCCAGTGCAACAGTGTTGCTCATTGATGTGTTTTAATAGTTTTTGGACAACGATGGAGCGCTAGGGCATAGAGGAAGAAGATATAGGCTATAAGACTGTGATACACAGACAATACTAGTTAGTAGCAACCCGTTCTCATTCCCAAATCGTAAAATACTGACGCTTTGTTCAGTGGCTCTCAACGTCAGATACAGACGCAAAAATCACCCTTCAGCGTGTGCATGGGACGCCCCGGGCATAGCAGCAGCTCGACCACGGTGCTGTAAGATGATGTTAACAGCGACAACAGTAGCGAGTAGTATGATAGACCGAATATCCACGTAAGGAGGAAGGTTGGGGTGATGGATGAGTCAAAACAACACAGGACTTTCACCCAAGAGACCTTGGTTTGTGTCCCGTTCTTGTCTGGCGTGTCACAGAAACGTACATTTTGTAACCCCACCCACCATCTTTTCCTAAACTTATCTGTCCCGTTCTTGTGCCGCATGTCAGTTAAGCGTACGTCCCGACGCAGAGCGCCAAAAAAATCTACGCCAAGAGTCCCAACCAAGCGCTTCTAAATATGACACCAAAGGGCTAGATTCTAAAGGAGACTTTATGCGTCAGAAACAAGCGCCAAAGGCACCTGACCAAGCGTCGCTGTTAGTAGATACATTCACTGTTGGTTTTTGTCTTTTCATGAATCAGAAAAATATTGCATGCTACCAGATTTGTTCTTGAATCAATTAAAGCTTAACTGTCATTTATATTCAATCAAAAATATCAGTAAGCACTGTATTTATCTCATAAACTGCAGAAAAAACCTGAATATTGTTTTAGTCTAAAAATTGCTACACTTGTTTTATCTCCTTCATTTCAACCTCTTTATCAAGGAGAAACCATAGCACTGTGTATATAGAAGAATCGATTTTGGGAAATGTTAATCAAGTTAGATCATAGAATGAGAGAGCTTTGATTCACACATGAATTGTTTTCATGCAATCCTCTAACAAACATTCCTTATTTCACTTTACAAGCTCCAACAAAAGATGAAAAGGTATTACTTTATCATTATCTTTGCATTTTTCAAAATGGAATTCATTTTTTATGTATTGGACTGTATGCTCTAATAGCATTAGCAGAGGCTAATTCTA
The DNA here is from genome assembly GCA_023566125.1 of Zingel zingel. Lineage (NCBI taxonomy): Eukaryota > Metazoa > Chordata > Actinopteri > Perciformes > Percidae > Zingel > Zingel zingel. The sequence goes on from CM042333.1 coordinate 1,315,443, forward strand.
TTGGTCTAGTAGCTGTAATTAGGTAATTGCACCGTCATAAAGATGGCATTTATTTATACTGCAGATAACATGAGGGGAAGCTTGAAATTGTATAATGATTTATGTGTTTACCAGTGTTATAGATGTCCGGATGTGAAACCAGTTAAAGCTATATTGTTTTATGAAATAAGTGGTAAAAAAGAACAGTGGTGATTACATACTGGTAACGTTTTACATTCTGTGACACACTGTGATACGAGTCATAACTTGAGAATTCATGAAAAATGTGAATGATCGTTTGCACTGCGTAAATAAATAACGCCATTGCGTAATACAGCGGGACCATTTCTCCTACAGTATGTGTACTGGCAAATTGATTAAGACTCTGCTGTAAGCTTTATGAATTGCACCCTTGAGAAACTTGAGTGAACTGCTGTACACCACAGTAACACCAGTTGTCTCTTTGCTGCAGGTTATTTTACACATTTGCAAATAAATGTATGCAGCACCATTTGTGCTGTGTCTGAACGACATCCTCGGGGGTAGAAATTAATAGTGTGAACACAATGAATTGTCTTGTTGTGCGGCCCTTTGCACTCTGTTGTGTAACTAGGTAGGCTGCACACACAATGCCACCAGTTCTCATAAATTCCCCGCCGAGGGTGAAAGCCACCGTTGACGAGGACCGAGCCTTTATCTGAGACTGATAAATCCCCTCCCGCTGCCACACAGAGGATCACTGAGGAACCTTGAGCTGATTTATTGAGCTCAGAAAAACAGGGAGAGTGAGGAAGCTGTCCTCTGGCTGGATATCACTGCCATTCTTCATTTGGGTGACGTTTCACTCAACCCTTAAAGAGCGTCCCAGGGAATACTGCTCTTTCTGTTTTTAAGACCATTTTTATGGCATTTCTGCTTCATGAGATGGTGTTTAGTGACAAAAACAGGAAAAGAAAAGAGGTATGGAAGACATTGCAGAGGATGAGACATTGCTCATCCATTGTACTATATATTTTTTGTTGATAACATATCATGCCAAAATATTTCCAGCCAACTCTTCAATAAATCTATAGCATATATCATGAGTTTTGTTTAAATCCTCCACACCAAGTCAAAATACCACGGCCTGGCTGCAACTGTGGGCCCTATGAATTATTAAGACTTCCCCTATCAATATGGCACCCCAGACAAAAGATCCAGCATTTAAAAACATTTCTCTGTGAGATATTGCACAATTCTTTTTTGTGCCATCGCCAAATAATCATCCTGCCATAGAGCCCAAACTGGAGGAACTTCCTGTGACACAGTATAAACTGCTCCACAAAAAAGACATTGGACAGTTGTGAGACAAGAGTTGACGGTCATCGGCCCCTATTTTATTTCATTTTATACAAGTTTACTTGGTAACACTTTACTTGAAGGTATCGACATAATCGTTATTTAATCAATTAATCCTGGTTCATGTCAAGTTGTCATTACAAAGACATCCCAAACTAATTTAATGTCATCTTGTCATGACCAAGACAGCTTCTGGTAATGTCACTTTGATTCATGTCAAGTTGTCATAATCAAAACAACCCAAACATTGTCAACTTGTCATGACAAAAACCGAATGACACTTAATGACGAAGTCATAAACGTTTATGACTTGTTTATAACGTTTATGACACGTTCATGACAGTGTCATGTCATAGTTATGACAGTGTCATGTCACGATTATGTCGATACCTTCAAGTAAAGTGTTACCGTTTACTTTAGTATTCAAACAAACAACTGAATGTGAACACATGTCAAGTCCTAAATGAAAAGGAGCAGAAAGAAGATTAATCTTCTATAATCTGCCCCTCTTTCACAAAACATGCATTAACAAAACACATAATTCAATAAAAAACTCTTCCCTTCCCCCTCTCCCCCTTACCACTCACAAAACAACTAGTCCACTTCCAGAATTGCTCCGGTCACCTTCTACTTTCTTTGTGTTGGAATTGTAATGGCTTTCTCTTTTTTCAAACCTCTGGATGTTGGCAGACAAATGTTGTTATGCTGTCTGGAATAGCATTCCATTGAGTGATGGCTTTAAATGAAAATGTTGACTGTCCAAAGGTTGTATGACGGAAGGGTACAGTGCAGTTATGTATGGAGGCTGTTCTGGCGGATCTTACAGAGCTAACAGAGAGGAGATCATGTAAACAAGTGGGAGCCAAGCCATGTAGAATTTTGTACACTGTGCACAGATTTGAAAAAAATCTTATGTTTCTCCAGAATCTTACAATGGCTTTTTGTCAAATACTGTTTTTTTTTTTTACAAATACTACTGCTTTTTGTCAAATACTACAAGCACTTCCCCAGACTTCAATACAGTAGGTCATCATTTGTGTGTTATTTGTCCACAATATACCAGCGGGGAGTAAACGGCACACCACAGAGTAAATAGAAAGAAGCTGGGAGAGCTATTTTGACTGACTAGCGCTAGCATGTTCCTGGTTTGTTAGCATGTAAGTTAGGGCTGCACAATATATATATATATATATATATACAGTGAGGAAAATAAGTATTTGAACACCCTGCTATTTTGCAGGTTCTCCCACTTGGAAATCATGGAGGGGTCTGAAATTGTCATCGTAGGTGCATGTCCACTGTGAGAGACATAATCTAAAAACAAAAATCCAGAAATCACAATGTATGATTTTTTAACTATTTATTTGTATGATACAGCTGCAAATAAGTATTTGAACACCTGTCTATCAGCTAGAATTCTGACCCTCAAAGACCTGTTAGTCTGCCTTTAAAATGTCCACCTCCACTCCATTTATTATCCTAAATTAGATGCACTTGTTTGAGGTCGTTAGCTGCATAAAGACACATGTCCACCCCATACAATCAGTAAGAATCCAACTACTAACATGGCCAAGACCAAAGAGCTGTCCAAAGACACTAGAGTCAAAATTGTACACCTCCACAAGGCTGGAAAGGGCTACGGGGAAATTGCCAAGCAGCTTGGTGAAAAAAGGTCCACTGTTGGAGCAATCATTAGAAAATGAAAGAAGCTAAACATGACTGTCAATCTCCCTCGGACTGGGGCTCCATGCAAGATCTCACCTCGTGGGGTCTCAATGATCCTAAGAAAGGTGAGAAATCAGCCCAGGACTACACGGGAGGAGCTGGTCAATGACCTGAAAAGAGCTGGGACCACCGTTTCCAAGGTTACTGTTGGTAATACACTAAGACGTCATGGTTTGAAATCATGCATGGCACGGAAGGTTCCCCTGCTTAAACCAGCACATGTCAAGGCCCGTCTTAAGTTTGCCAATGACCATTTGGATGATCCAGAGGAGTCATGGGAGAAAGTCTTGTGGTCAGATGAGACCAAAATAGAACTTTTTGGTCATAATTCCACTAACCGAGTTTGGAGGAAGAAGAATGATGAGTACCATCCCAAGAACACCATCCCTACTGTGAAGCATGGGGGTGGTAGCATCATGCTTTGGGGGTGTTTTTCTGCACATGGGACAGGGCGACTGCACTGTATTAAGGAGAGGATGACCGGGGCCATGTATTGCGAGATTTTGGGGAACTACCTGCTTCCCTCAGTTAGAGCATTGAAGATGGGTCGAGGATGGGTCTTCCAACATGACAATGACCCGAAGCACACAGCCAGGATAACCAAGGAGTGGCTCTGTAAGAAGCATATCAAGGTTCTGGCGTGGCCTAGCCAGTCTTCAGACCTAAACCCAATAGAGAATCTTTGGAGGGAGCTCAAACTCTGTGTTTCTCAGCGACAGCCCAGAAACCTGACTGATCTAGAGAAGATCTGTGTGGAGGAGTGGGCCAAACTCCCTCCTGCAGTGTGTGTAAACCTGGTGAAAAACTACAGGAAATGTTTGACCTCTGTAATTGCAAACAAAGGCTACTGTACCAAATATTAACATTGATTTTCTCAGGTGTTCAAATACTTATTTGCAGCTGTATCATACAAATAAATAGTTAAAAAATCATACATTGTGATTTCTGGATTTTTGTTTTTAGATTATGTCTCTCACAGTGGACATGCACCTATGATGACAATTTCAGACCCCTCCATGATTTCCAAGTGGGAGAACCTGCAAAATAGCAGGGTGTTCAAATACTTATTTTCCTCACTGTATATATATATTTTTTATTTTTTTATTGTCAACGCAATATCAACTGGCGCAGTAAATACATTGTGAAAGGCTGCGACATATTGCGAAAGACACTTTTTGTGTTAGTTGGAAGAAAATATCAGCAGAAAACTGCACTTTGAAATGTCATTTATTTTTTAGCGCTGCCTTTTATATTCAATTCAATGTTCAATTTGTTCAATAAAAGAATGTTGGAAATGATTTCCTTTTGTTTGTTTAAAATTCAACAAGCTATATGTTGAAAGCAGCAGAAATGCAGAACTCGGCACACTTTAATATGTGTTTATTTATCGCAAGTCATATCGGTATCTACAAAACGAGCAGTTTGCCTCATAATCTTGACGTTTCTGGCCGAATCACAACGGAAAATCGCTAAACTGTTTTTCATTTCCGCACTTCTATCGCGGCTCGCTCTTCTCCCGAGGCTCCCACATGTTCGATGTGGGCGTCACTGTATTCTCTGAGTTCTAAGGTTTCCATAGATACCTGGTATAAGCCAATCGGTTCAGGTTTGCCTGTGACATCCCAATGGGAATCCGAAGATGCCTCTGACGCGATGTGAGCCCCACACGCACTCGAGCGACATTTGCTCGGACCAGTTAGATTTAAATGCTATAAGAACCGTCTACATGTTTAGCCAATGAGCAGACAAGAAGATAGATACCAAATTTGCCCCTGAAATTTTAACCCTGTTATGGCTGGAGCTGTGTCAAAGCAAAAACAGGGCCTCCTATAAGCATTTCACACCCTGTACAATTTATAATGACTTATTTCTATATATTTATGTACTGTATATAGTTATATATAGTTAGTCAAGTATGTGTATGATTGATGTGGGTGTGTTTGTGTATTTGAGAAGTGTTTTATTTTGTACTTTATTGGCTTTTTTCTTTGTACTTTTCAAATTGAAATAAGAAAAACAGACAGACATATCTGTAGAAAAAAATCATATAAAATCCATTTTTGAGTCTTTTGGCTTCAGAATTTTTTTCTGTAGTAAACTGAGACATGTGGCTATGGCATTGGTGTATCTGTATCTTACCTGATGTGTTTACAGCAGTGTATTCTAATCATTTTACAGTTTTATGACTTGGATGGAAATAAAAACCCTCCATTCTAGCCTCTGTAACTCTGTCAGTAAGGCCTAGAATCACCCTGACACTGGGAACAACAACTTGAGTGTTTCCTTCCCAATGATATCAGGCACATCCCAGAGTGTCAAAGTATATGGGAGCTGTACCACTTTTAATTTGGGTATGACATTTAGACCAAAAAGCATGGAATTTCAAGCGTTTCTTAAGAGGTTAAGCAGCATAGACACCAATTTCAGCTCCCACTGTAGCCCCAGTAAACGGTGATGCAATGCAACCACAAAACATTTGAGAAACAATCTTGCTTTCAATTTTCTTTTGTTTTTTAGCTCTCGCTTTCTCCGCCTCCACATGCAACCCACAGCAGAGCGAAACAAGTTCACACCCGTTCCCTGGAGGCTGTCAGACTAAAGCAGGCAAGGCAGGTACACGGCAAGACTCGACTAAAACACTTCATTACAAAATCAGTGCATCCCAGAAGGCCCTGAACATCTCACATCTAACAACGTGGGAGGACTTGAGGTCAGATATTCTTTTAAAAGGCAGTGAAGTTTTGCAAAGCCCTGCTCTGCACTCATTTAAACCTGAGCTGCCAACCCAGACCTTTGACTAAATAATTCATGTTCTGTTCAATTTCCCCTATGCACTGTGTACTGCACAGTAACATGGTTTGAGTGAGTCCTCTATTTTTGGTTGGCTGGAAGTCCATTGAAACTGTTTTTTTTTACCATGGCCATTGCAAATACTTTAAGTCTGAAGTTCTGATTGGAGTAAATCATTTTACAGACAACCGCACAGTCTCCTCAGCATTGTAAATTAATAATTTTAGCTGGGAGGCTTTGGCTTCCGCTAATTGTTAAAGTCACAACATAATGTTTTTTTTTTTTCAGGTTACAAAGATGTTTCTGTCAATTACTTTTTGTTGAAATATCTGTTACTGTATGTTGCGATTGCTGCAAGGTGGTTGTGGTAGAGGATAATCCACACCAAACTTGTTGTGGATTATCCTTTGAAATTTCTTTCTGTTCTGAATTGATATGCTTACCTAAAAGTTGCTAAGCAACCTGCGTAACCTTAGCAACATGCTAAACATTAGCAGGCACAGTAAGCTTTATACAGTAACCTTTAACATGTTCAACAAAAAAATGTAAATGCTCTTATTTGCAATTTATTTTAAAAGCATGATAATTCATTCTGGGCTGTGTGTTTGAGGATGGTTGCTTTGTGTCAGATTGTTCTTTGTTTTCCAGCTCACGCATACTGCAATCCAACACAGTGCTTGTTTTGGATTATCCTGTACATCTCATAAGTTGATTATACTGCAGAGTTGTTTTACGTTGATTATACTGCAGAGAATGCATGAATTACCATGATTATTCTGTTGCTATGCACTTTAGGCTATGAAATGGTTGGTGCCAATTTGCCAGATTTTGCTCTGCCGCACAGTGAACTGTGTTGTGCTGAACTCCTGACGATAACTGCCTGGCTTTGGCAGCCGCCGCTTTTAAAAACACTTTTTTTGGGGAACGCTCTTGCAGGTTGTCTGAGCGGTTGCCACGTGGCGGTGTGAAAGCAGCTTTAATCATACAAAACATGACATCTCTTCCTTTCTGTTGTGGTATAGAGAAGGTAAGGTGGTGACCATGATATGTTACTGAAGAGACAGGAAGCTTGCTGTTTGCCTGACAGCTCATGGTCCCTGATCGGCCTCAACTGAGGAGGTGTTGACAATATCTGCCTAGAATGTTCTTTAGGGCTGGATACCGAATTCGATACTTTTTAGGAACTGACCGACTGACTTGCCTCTAATGTATCGAGGATCGAAAAATGCCTCGTCATTCAGTACCCAATTTCAATACCTAAGGATTAAATCTGATCAGTGTCAGTGAGCCAATAAGCATGCAGCATGCTTCTACTAAGATCTAAATATGTTTGTGATTGGCTGTCTAACATTTCACGTCGCAGAGACACGCAGGAAAAACTCTACGTTACTCACAGAGACGGCGCTTAAAAATAAAGTAAAAAAGATTTGCGTTGCTTTCTTTTTGTTCTTTAAAATTATATTGGTATTGAATTAATTTGTTTAGGAACCGGTATCGAAGTCACGGTATTGGTAGTATTGAACATTTGTTAACGATACCCAGCCCTAATGTTCTTTAACCTGACAAAGGACAGAAACATTGTATTTCTCAATCAAGTTTCAGTCCCTCCAGAAAAACGCGATTATGCGATCGCATAATTCAATGTATAATCAGCCAAAGTCCGCATATTTATGCAGGGGCCGCATTTTTTTAAATACGCCACACTTTCGCCGCATAAATTGCCGATTTCCGCGCAAAATATGCGGGGCTTGCATGATTTCATAATCCCATAACATTTTCGTTGCAAAAAAGTCACATATATCTTAGCAGAAAGTTGAAAAATGTTGCGTTTACTTTACACAAGAGCAGCCATTTTCCCCTGTTGCCATGGGAACGTTATGAAGTGACGTAATTACGCGACGTGAACATCATCGAAAAGCTGCAGACCCGCGATGAAGCCACGATGAAACCGCAGTTTTTTCAAGTTCCCGCAATTTCATCACATAAAATTGAATAAATATCCCACATATTCCATCGCATTTTTTAAGAAAACGTGTCGCATAATCAAGGATTTTTGCCCGCAACAATCACAAAAAAACTCTGCATTTTTCTGCAAGGACTGACTATCAGCTCCACAAAACTCTCTCTGTATTTCTCAGTATGGTGATGTATACAAAATGGCGTTGTCAGGCGACTTTCTCACGTCACTGCTGAGAAAGGAAACAGCAGCGTTCAGCTCTGGAGACGAGGAGAACATACAAATAACAAGATTATTACCTCTTCTTAAGAGTCCATCATGTTTCTAAATCCTCTGTGTTAGCAACTGCATGGAGAAGGCATGGGGTGGTGCATTTCCTCGTTCCTATATATACACACCTGTCTACAAGGAATTGAAGGTGTGCATGAGCTTTCACAGTCAAAATACATCAACCATCTGCTGCCAGCTACAACAGCCGCCAGTCATGTAGCAGTGTAGCTGTCCTGCCAATCATTGCCGAACATAACAATCATCTGTCTCAAAGTGGCCTTCGGACGGTATTAGAGTGATGTGGTTACAAGCAGTGTGAAGGCAGTGAACTGGTTGAATTGACATGGACAGATAGAACCTTAACTAATGTATTTCACATATCCTTGTAGGAATCACGCCTTTTTATAGGTTATTTCATTCATGTATTCATTGGAGCTAAGAACAAGTCTGCTATTTGAAATGCTCAGCCACTGAATTCCCTTTTCATGTGTGTCCCTGAAACATCTAGGTCATTCCCCCGAGGTGATCTGCACTGAGCCAAGGTAGTGATCTGAGCTCTCAAGTTAGGGAAGGATTGATTTATTTGGCCTTACATGGTTTTCACTGCTCTTTACACTGTAGCCATGTCTAATTTCTATTGAATAAGGTGTTGGAGGGTAAGTGAGATGGTGAGCTTTTTTGAGCCACATACAATGTTCCTGCTGTCATAAAAGCAACCACGTAGCAGCAGTTTTTACACAGTAAATTAAGCGTTGAGTGAGGTTTTTGCTTCAGGGAGCTGTTATAAAATCTATTGGGTATTCTAAAATATAGTTCATACAGCAGGTGCCAATGGACAAATGGGCATTCTTTGAAAAGCATTCTGTTTGTAAATGTGTGGTTTTTGCCCTTAACACCAATTTAGTCAGTTTCAGCTACACATAATTCCTAATGCATTCGGTGGGCAGGTTGATCAAGAAGGAGGGAAGGAATGGGGAGAGACGGGCAAAACGAGGCAACTCATTAACAGTTTTGTTTTGTGGCATTTCAGTTGAATTTACCTGCACCATTGGGTCAAGCCGGAGCGTCCAGGCATGCCTTGGGATGATCTTCAGTGCTAAACATATCTGACACCTTAATAGTTGCGACAGACAGGGATGTTTGTTTAGTCTCCGTAAGGAAGAGAATTGTTTTCAAATGATTTCTGTACCTGCCTGCTGCTTTGCTCCAGTCAGCTGATTGCTCTGCCATGTGACTGCTCTGCTTATGCTTTGGGGGGGCGTGGCTACACGCCAACCTGTCAATTACGGTAGAGGTTTAACAATGCTAACTATGGCATTGTGGACATTAAAATAGACCTGAACTTGTTTTTGGGTGATGCCTAAGTTTTCATCTTAAACTTTGACCCTCTCACTGTGTGTTTTCACTTCATCAAAGTGAATTGGAACACTTTGTCGCCTAGAAATGTCTTATTCAGCGGTCTGCCAACCAAGCTAGATAGCTAGCGCTAGCGTTAATTGGTAACTTAAGTGAAAGTCTGGCGATTTTCAACCAGCTCTGTGTACTGCCGTACATGCTGACCAGAGGTGTAGTGGTAAAAAAGATGTGGGTAAACTATAAATTCTGTGATCAGGTGGACCACGACGCGGTCACCCGGTAAGGTGGCCACTGCCTACCGGTGTATGTGTATCCTGATGACATCGCTATAGGCTATCATTTGATGGTACTACCAAGGGTATCACTGGTTGTTCCCTCATCATAGGTCACACAATCACTATTCAATTCATACATTAATCTAAGTTATTTTTAAAAGGGACTCAAGAAAGAATAATATGGTTGAAATCTATAAAGTTTACTAAATGACAAAACAGAGAGAACAAAAATCTTTAAGAGAGATAGAGAGGGAGGCTTATATCCAGGGCTTCCAATGCAATGCACTTGTACATAATGATTAGGGTTTAGGGATTTGGGATTATTTTCATAGTCGATTAATCTGTTGAATATTTTCTCGATTAATCGATTAGTTGTTTGGTCTATAAAATGTCAGAAAATATTGATCAGTGTTTCCCAAAAGCCCAAGATGACGTCCTCAAATGTCTTGTTTTGTCCACAACTCAAATATATTCAGTTTACTGTCACAGAGGAGAGACGCTAGAACATATTCACATTTAACAAGCTGGAATCAAAGAATTTTTTTACTTTTGTCTTAAAAAATGACTCAAACCGACTAATCGATTATCAAAATAGTTGTCGATTACAGTTTTTTCCAATTGCTAATGTAGCAGGTGCAGATTGACGACAGAAGGATGAATCCGGTGCCACATATTTTAATTTAAAGAAAACTCAGTTTCTGTAATTAACAGAAGAAAAACAATATAAGTTGCACTGTAGTTTCCACAAGCGTAGTGGCTGCCGACATTAACAGACGCTTTCTTACTCTATAGTAAGTCTGTCTCACCTCTGTCTGTAAAATGAAGTTAAAATGGAGAAAAAACAGCTTATAGCACACCACATCCTGTCAAGTAGCCGGTCATATTATGAGGCCTATAGATTAACCCTTTCAGACAAACCATTAAAATGAATTATTTAGTATGCATTCAATGTTTAGGTATCCAGTCTGAATGCTATAGCCTATCTACACCTTAAAGTTAATTGACTTAATACTGTCTCTGTGCGAGTGCAGTACCATTTTGAGAAGGTCAAGGGGGAGGGGGGACTCCCCTGTCAATCATTTCAAATGGTAGTCACAGTAAACTAGCCCAGTTATTTCTCCAAAGACTTCAACTGTCCTGCCCACAGCCGGTTCCGGAAGTAAAAATCCCATTGATTTTTCTCCATAAGGATTTAGACAGATTATCAGCCATAATGTCTGAACCATCCAAGGTAGACTGACCCCGAGCTACGTGGTTGTGAAACAAAGGTTTCTGCTCTTGTAGAAGCTAGAAGTCCGTATGAAATCAACTTTGTTATAAGAAAAACATGTGTTTATCCGCAATCTTATGGAGAAAAACTACACTACCCACAATCCTAAACTTAACAGCAACGTCTCTGATTGGTCCAACTCGCTGTAACCATAGAAACGTTTACCGTACCCGGAAAACCGCGAACGGCTAGAGCAATAACATTAACTAGCTGACAAGCAAAGGGAGCTTGTTGTCACGAACTTTCAGTGGCATAAATGCCAGAGAATGCATGAAATTACATCATTATTTATCTGACAATATATCCTGAATTTTACTTGTAACATGGGCTAATGGGAAAAGGTAGAGGTGACTTGTTGAGTCAGTGGCATGAATCTACCGTGAACCAAATTAACCTCAAAAACATTAAGTTTAGTACTGTTTTCCGAGCTCACTCACTTTGGGCTTGTAAGTAGTATAGAACTGACAGGTTTGCGCGTGCACGTGAGGTCACGTGATGTCGTCACGTGCACACGCGTGCACGTGTCCCCCGAAGCGTTGTGATTGGTCGGGCGCTCGAGCGGCGCGCGCAGCAAGGGAAAAAATAAAAAAATAAAAAAATATATTTTTTTTAAAACGCCTAAAAATAAATGAAACTGATATCGTCCGGTTTGTAGTGCCCCCTGAGGGTGAAGGGAAGTCCGTGAGAACCGTAGCCATAACTGCACAGAGTGTCCTGTCGTTGTATGGTGGAGTTTGTATTGTGTATTCCTTAAAGCGTTAGGGTTAGGCTATGTCTCAACATGTCTGAAAAAGTCATGCCGTCTCTCTAGCGGTCGAACCTGGGATCGCCTCTAGCGTTCGTAATGCCGGGAGTACATCTCGCGGGCCGGCTGTCTGCGTGTGTGTGTGAGGACCTCTGGTGACCGAGGGAGCTGTGGCGTCTAGCAGACGGATCGACCGTGCTCACTCGTTCGTACTGTTTGGGTAGTTTGCTCACTTGTTAACAAACCATTTTTAACTAGTCTGTTAGCTATCTTGCTAGCTTGTTACCACGTTTTTTTTCTCAACCTTCCACATTTTGCTCTTTTTTTAACAAACCATTTTAGCTAGGCTGTTAGCTGGCTTGTCTGTTAGCTAGCTAACTTGTTACTACGTTTTTTCTTGACCTTCCACACCCATACCAGCTGGTGTTCTTTTTTTTGATTTTTTAATTATTCTTGTGAAAGCAAAGATGATTCGTTTTTCAGCACACTTGTTCACTTTTTTCAACAAACCATTTAAGCTGTGTTGATAGCTACCTTGCTATCACGTTTTTCCTCTAACAAAGCCCTCCCGGAATGTACTTTTAATTCTATTTTTGTGAAAGCAAAGAGGAATCGTTTTTTCAGCAACATCTACAATTGGTAAGTACATTTTAAAGCAGATCTTGTGTTTAAGCATGTTGTAAGATATTTAATTTATTCAGCCATTCGTAAATTAAAAAAACGTTGACCTCGTGGTCGTCTGTTACGAAGGGGGGTTTGCTATTGTTGGTTTGTAAAAGCTTCATCCTGGGTGTGTCTTGTAGGTTTAAAACGGGGTGTTTCAAGGTGGGGTGCTCACTTTCGTACCTGCTGTTCTAGCTCGTCTGCTAGCTAACTTTTACCTTGTTTTTCCCAGCCTTCCTCAACAAAAGACCTCTGAAGTGTTTTTCTTTTTTAATTCTTTTTGTTGAAAGAAAAGAGACTTCGTTGTTTTTTGCAGCTATGCCTACAACTGGTGAGTAAATATAAAAAGCGTATCTCGTGTTTAAGCACGCTGTAAGATATTTAATTCATTCAGACATTCGTGTATTAAAACGTTTAAGCGGCATATACTTTATGTAGTTTGCATCATTAGGTGATTCTACCAAAGAGCCAGGACAATGTTGCTACGGTAGCTGTTGATTATCATCCTGAAAGCAATAAGAAAGCTGTAAACAGGTATTTAGTGGTGTATTTATCTCTTTTACTATGTGATTTTTATTACTATTTAATTTATCACGGTGTTTTTAGACTACTAATATATATATATATATATATATATATATATATATATATATATATATATATATATATATATATATATATATATATATATATATATATATATATTCTCTGTCTGTGTCTAGACACCCCACCCCGGAACAAAGGATTCAGAGTGGAGATAGCTACTCAATAGGACATTCTGTTGAAATCAACAGTGTTAGAGGGCCATGTGCTTCGCTAGGCGTATCTGTGAAAGCAGTTAGGTCTAAGAAGGATCTCTGGTTTAAACATAAGAAGAGTTCTATTGAGGTGGGTTGAAAAAGAAAAACAGTAAAATAGTGTATTGTTTTTTTTTTAAAAAAAAGTCTGTTCTAATAACGTAATGTTGTGTTTCAGGCTAAGAAAATCCCTGAAGGTTTACCACCGAAAAGATCCCGCTCATCCTTTGTTCAAGGCTCTCCTTCTCTGAGCACTGATGCAGAGGTAAGAAAAACCATTTGTATCTAACAGACTATATTTATATAGTGTTATAAAATATTGTTATAGAATGTATATATTGTTAAAATGGATTTTCCTTTGTGACAGCAACTAAAGGCTGTTTCAGACTTGGTGTCTCTACATTTGACACCGAAGGAGAATTTCACACATAGTACCCAGGCGCCAATACGACCACTGGGTGTCTCTATTGAGAGGGGACAAAGGGCCACACCTTTACCAAAAACAACAGTTGAGGTTTGTGTTTTGTTTGAAGTGTGTGTGTGTGTGTGTGTGTGTGTGTGTGTGTGTTTGTGTGTGTGTGTGTGTCTTTATTTAACTAAAATATGTTATCATCCCTAGACGATCATATCCGTAGAAGACTTAGAAGGGCGTGAAGACACACACCTATCGGAGCCGTCTCATACAACACACCAGACGAATGGGGGAGCTTCGCCGCCGGTCCCTGAATATGATGTAGGTGTTTTACAGAGTTCTGCTGTACTCCTTGACACCGTTTGTAGAGAGGAATGTGACTATAATGACGAAGACGACTGTATACCAGACACTCCTGTCATACATAGACAAAGACCAACATACAAGCCCCCGTTAACTGTGTCAGATAATTGGTGTAGCATTAGTAATACCCCTGTAACTATTCCTATAAATATACTCGAGGGTGTCGATCCATTCCTGGGTAATCAACCAGAGCGTAGTTATATTACTAACAATCTTTTCGAGCCCTGCTCAACCCAAGGGTTTTCCGACCGTACCACCTTGTTTCAAGGTGAAGAGCTTTTTGAATATTGTGCGAACACGTCATTCCGGCAAACTGTGTCTACAAACCGCTCATGTGCAGATTCTTATGCCAGTCCACAACCGTCCACGAGTACGTTCCGCGCACAGGCGCCGCCCTCAGACAATCCTCAGGAGCGTGGGCAGTCATCAAAACGTCCCAGCCCCCGTGACCGCTCCAGTCCACAACCGTCCACGAGTACGTTCCGCGCACAGGCGCCGCCCTCAGACAATCCTCAGGAGCGTGGGCAGTCATCAAAACGTCCCAGCCCCCGTGACCGCTCCAGTCCACAACCGTCCACGAGTACGTTTCGCGCACAGACGCTGCCCTCAGAAAATCCTCACGGGGGTGTGCAGCATGGGGAGGGTCGTGTTTCTAAGGCGACGTCTGACATAGCATCCCGACAGTTTCCCCTTTTTAATGCTACTGAATTTCGTCAAGATGTCGACCTACGAAATATTGATTTGACAGATATTGGCAGTGTGCCTGAAAGGGTTTATAACACTCTAACAGGTTTAATAGAGAGGGCTTTGGACAATGCTACACAGGACAGTGTTTTAAATGTTGAGTTAAGGGGCCCTGCCGTGAATGTCCCTATTCAAACAATGTTGAACTCGGACGACGGCTACAACACAGATACATTTCTGGAGCAAGTCTCACAAGCTATGCAAAGTAACGATAATTCTCTGACCGATGACGCTTTGGAATTAATTGTGACTATAGCTCGTAATATGTCAGGCGGTAATCCCGGGGGCCGTCGAAAACTAGGAAGCATCGGTTACGATCAAATATTGTCAGTAAAAGGTAATGCTTTATACAATCCCAAGAATAACGATGGTAATGACAATCTCTGCTTTGCTCTCTGTCTGGCACATTATGTAAACAGTAGATTGTCCCCGTGTGAAAAGATAAATTATGCAAAGCAGCTACATAGGGATTTGGATTTTGACGATACGCATATGGTTTCATTCTCTGATGTTGACAGATTTCAGAAACATCTGAAAATGAAAATTGTAATATTCCATCATGTTGGCAGTTGTAAAAAACCACAGATCTTCAAAACACACGACGAGCCACATGTGAAAACAGCATGGTTGTATTTGCATAACGAGCATTACTATCTCATTGTAAATAAGACGTCTTTCTTCGGTGCACCGTACATTTGCGACGGTTGTTACAAGACCTACAGCACTGCCCTGGAGCACCGGTGTGGTTTTCTTTGTAATGTATGTTACACTGCTTGTACCCCTAATAAAACTATTAAATGTGCAGACTGTAGACGCATATGCAAATCGCAACAGTGTTTTGAAAACCATAAAAAACCCGATGCGAAACACCGTCTCATACCCTGCGAGCGGATCAAATATTGTGAGTCCTGTCACACGACGTACCGGACGGCTAAAAAACCACACGTCTGTAGAGTCCCAAAATGCCTACATTGTAGAGAGCCTGTAGTCGGCACAACGCACGAATGCTTTATACAGCCCCTCAAACGCGAAGAAAGTAGTGATAAGTATCTCTTTTACGATTTTGAGACACGTTGTACTGAGGGTCGCCATGAAGCTAATTTTGTGTGCATTATGGATATGAATGGCACCAAAAACTGTTACGAAACCTCCAACTGTGTCGCTTCATTCATTCAGAACTACAGACGGGAGAAATACAAAGGCTATACTTTTATAGCACACAATGCCTCCGGTTTTGACAGTTACATAGTTTTAGAGTATATGGTGAGCCAGAAACTTTGTCCAACTATTACTATGCGGGGTTCTAGGGTGCTTCTGATGTACGATTCTACTTACAAACAACGCTGGATAGACTCATTCAGTTTCATAACAATGCCTCTGTCTAAAACCCCGTCTGCCATGGGATTCTCAGATCTTCTGAAGGGGTTCTTCCCCCACGCCTTCAACACACGTGAGAATGAGAATTATATCGGTCCCCATCCGCCTCCTGCTCTATATGGTTATGATGCCATGACTGACGAGTGTAAGAAAACGTTCACCGAGTGGTACGCCACGGTCTGTGACACACCCTTTGACTTTCGAAAAGAGCTGCGCACCTATTGTGTTAACGATGTGACAGTTTTGCGCAAAGCATGCCAGATATACAGAGAAGCCTTCCATGAGTGCACCGGTCTAGATCCGTTTGCATATACGACAATGGCCTCCTCCTGTATGGGAGTGTTTAAAACTCTGTTCCTACCCAAAGACACAGTTGCTCTGACGTACGAGGGTGCTTACATTAGGCAAAACAAGACGTATTCTGACATTTCAATACAGTGGTTAGAGTATGTTGCAAACAGCGAGGGTATTGACATACAGCACGCTCTGAACAGAGGTGAAAAGTCATTTGGCCCGTTCTTTGTAGATGGCTATTGTGAAGCCACAAACACATGTTATGAATTTAACGGATGCTTCTTTCATGGCTGTGATAAGTGCTACGCACAAGCGGAAATCAACCCTCTCACCAAAAACAAAACACAGGGTGAGCTGCGCATAGAGTTCCATAACAGAGTGACGGCTCTAAAAAATGTGTACGGCCTAACTGTTGTGGTGAAGTGGGAGTGTGATTGGCGACAGGATGTGTGCAATAACCCGGCCGTTAAGGAGTTCATGTTAACGTATGAAAAGCCAGCGCGTCTCAATCCTCGAGAAGCCCTCTTTGGAGGCCGAACGAATGCTATGAAGCTGTACCACAAGGTAGAAAATGGTGAGAAAATTCGCTACTACGATTTCACAAGTTTGTACCCAGCTGTTCAGGCCAAAAGAGATTATCCAATAGGCCATCCTCAGATAATACACAAGGATTTTGATGACATAAACACATACTTTGGTATTGTGAAATGCACAGTGGTGCCCCCCAGAGGACTGTACCACCCTGTACTGCCGTATCACTGTAACGGGAAACTGATGTTCCCTCTATGTGCTGTGTGTGCCGTTCAGATGAATCAGACAACCCAGTGTGCGCATAGCGACCAAGAGCGACAGCTGTCTGGGGTGTGGGTGTCGTTTGAATTACAAAAAGCCGTAGCGAAAGGGTATAAGATAGTTGCAATCGACGAGGTTTGGCATTTCCCAGAAAAAACGGACCAGCTTTTTAAAGCCTATGTTAAGACATTTCTTAAACGCAAGCAAGAGGCTTCAGGATATCCCGGGCATATCAAAACGGAAGACGAAAAAAAAAAATACATAGATGGCTACTATGTACGCGAAGGCATACGTCTGGATCCCGCCAAGATATGTGTTAACAAAGCAGTCAGAAATACCAATAAATCAATTTTGAACAACTTGTGGGGACGCTTTGCTATGCGTAACAATATGACGACTGCTGAACTCATAACAGATCCGTCCCGGTTCACACAGCTCATGTTCAGCGATACTTTTGATGTTCGACAGTTCTCATTTATCTCGCCAGAGGTAGCTATTGTCCAGTGGCGATACACAGATGGTCAAGTATCCAGAGTAAACGATGTGAATGTTTTTATAGGAGCTATGACCACCGCCTATGCACGCATGGAACTATATGATTCGCTGGATACGCTTCAGGAACGTGTTTTGTACTGTGACACAGACAGCATTGTCTTCACAACCCGAGGCGATGAGTGGATCCCCCCGCTCGGCCCTTACCTTGGTGAATTAACTGATGAACTCAACAGTGCGCAAGTCTGCGGGGCCCCTACAGAGGACTATATAACAGAGTTTGTTTCGGGGGGTCCTAAATGCTATGCTTATAGGACGGCACAAGGCCACACAGGTTAAATGCAAGGGTGTGACCCTTAATGCCGAAAATGCCAAAGTGGTGACACATGAATCTTTAATTGGTCTTGTTCAAGCATTTGTGACCAATCAGCAGCCTCCTAACCGTCTGACCACAAATGCATTCACAATAAAACGCGACAAAAAACAGTTTCATCTCAAAAACGACACGCTGACGCGGAAAGTACAGGTTGTTTACAACAAGCGACGCGTGTTCCGCGACTATACAACGGTTCCTTATGGCTACTAGTAATAACATCAGGCATGTTGCAGAATTTGATGGCAGGCTACAACACCCTTTCAGCGTCATTATTAGTGGGCCCTCTAATTGCGGGAAAACATGTTTTGTCAAAGACATTATTGAAAACATGGCCTCTGTTATTTCACAAAAAATAGATAACATTATATACATCTATTCATGCTGGCAGTCAATATACGATCAATTGCTTAAAACGGTGAATATAAATTTTGTGGAAGGACTTCCTGAATCGTTCTGTGACGATGCGCTTCTTCCACCTGCTAAGAATAATCTGTTAGTGATTGATGATTTAATGGATCGAGCCAGTGATAATTTGGAAGTTCAAAATATTTTTACACAGTATGTCCATCACAGAAATATTAGTTGTATATATCTAGTGCAGAATCTGTTCATTCAAGGTAAAGCGAGTCGTACAATCAGTTTGAACACAAATTATATAATTCTTTTCAAAAATGCTAGAGATCAGCATCAGATAAGCTTACTGGCACAACAAATGTTCCCCGGAAATACTAAATATTTTTTAGAGGCTTTCGACGATGCCACAAGTTCCCCATACGGATATCTGTTGATAGATTATAAAGCCACAACCCCCGAAATTTTAAGACTCAGATCCGCGCTGCTATCGCCTCAGCAGGTTGTATACATTCCGAGGAAAAAAAAAGTGTAATAATGTCAAACCGAATGGAACGGAATTTTACAATGTTAGACATGCTACATAAGGCATCACCCAGAGCAAGAGGTGTTATTGTGAGCAATGCCAGTCCAGACTTTATTAATGCGCTTTGTGAAATAGCTTTGAATGTGTTAAGAGGTAACATACCACTGTCTAATATTCAGTACAAGCTGTTAAAGAAGAAGAAGAAAGTGATTAGACTAATAGCTGATAAAAAAATCAAACATTTAAAAAAAAAAAAGACAATCAACCAAACAGGTGGGTTTCTATTGCCTCTACTTGGCGCCGCAATCCCGTTCATAGCAAGTCTTATCAACAGGAATTGAAATGGAACACACTCAGAAAATGTTTCTGGTTCCTCAAAATCAATTAGCGACATTACAGCCGCCTCAAACAACTGACTCCTCAAATGTATCTCTGCGACAGTCTGTACAAAGTGAATTGGATCGAGCCATGAGTGAAATATTGAAACAACCTGACATCAATGTATATGAAAAAGCTAAAAAATATTCAAGTATTCTGCAGCGATACCTAGCCTTGGCGAGACAGGGGGAGCGTGAGAAAAGTGTGATTACATTATCACTGCCTGACGAATCCTCAAAGGATGACGCCTCAATGTCTGAGTCACAAGACGCTATCGCACAAGACGATATGATAAGAGCAGAAGTATTGGCACATATGCCCTCCAGGAATAAACGCAACGCTGAATACATAATCACTTCGTTATCCCGTAATAATAAGATTGCGTGGTCAAACAACGGAGAAATCGTTGTTGAAGATAAGCCTGTGCCAGGTAGTCATCTGTATGATCTACTGAAAAGTGTAACAACGCATAATAATGTTTCAGATCGTTCAAGACCAAAAGGGTGGAACATATTTTTAAAAATGTTAGCCAGCTTAAATGTGCCACTATCTGTAATCCCAAACACGATGGTACGCCGCTCTATTGAGGCATTTAAAACAGGGGAACGGGATGAAACTAATACACAATCGTCAATGTCTGATTTACGTACCCCGCGCATGCGTAGAGAAATAAGAATGGCCCCTTCCTTTATACATAGCACATCGTCTGATTTACGAGCAACTAGTACTCCTAGACCCATTAGTATTACACCCGCCATTACTAAGACTCGTTGGGCCAGTTTTTAATCTATTTTTATATTTTCTATTATTATTACAATAATTTTATATTTTCCTTTTTAACCTATTTTTATTATTTTTCTATTGAGGGGTATTTTCTTTATTCAAGAATGTGACAAAACCAAGAAAAGACAGTGTTGAATGTAACCTGTAACAGTAATGACTGTGATTTACAATAATTTTATATTTTCCTTTTTAACCTATTTTTATTATTTTTCTATTGAGGGGTATTTTCTTTATTCAAGAATGTGAAAAGACAGTGTTGAATGTAACCTGTAACATTAAATGAATGTGTTTTTTTATATTAATTTTATCTGATGAATGCATTTTTTCTGTATAGCTCTACAAAGTAATAAAAGGAATAAAACAGTAAGACATTGTAAGATCAATATATTCCACATTCTTTATTGAAAAACATTACACAATACTTTTTTTATCTGTAGGTAGCGCATGAACATTGTACACATTTAAAATTCTGATCGTGACACACGTATGGATGTATTCTGCTAACAAAATGGGTGACCATCGTGTCGTTGCATACAAGATTAGGACCATACATGTTCAAAACTTTTGAATAAGGAATTTTTTTCTGGATATGCCATAAAAAGAAAACGCAGTGCTGACCACATGTTGTAGAATGATTATTTTGCACTTGGATAGCTGAATGGTACATCTCCACGCAGTTTTTTAAGAGGAAATGGTTGATTTCTTGAGGAAAAAAGCTAGGGGGGTGTCCGAAACTATCAAAAAACAAACCATGCTTGTTCTCTGTAATGTAAATACCGAGCCAATGTGGGCCCGGTTTATCGCTAGGGTCAGTATTTACAACTAGCATAGCAGGTAATTTACAAACGACGGTTTTTGGCAGTTGATCACACGGCCTTACTCCTAAGAAATTTGTGTCTCTAGTCGTTCTTTTTCTAAGAACACTAGTGAGTTCTATTGTATTCATCTTTAGTAGTGGTCCAATAGGACTTGCCTTTGGTTAGATATTTCAATTACAGAATCAAAAACGGAATAGCAGATAAGGGTCACCGTACGTGGTAGTGGGTTTCTGAAGCGTGCTTCCAAGCGAACGTTGCCGTTCTTAATCAGCGAGACGTTTCCTGACCCACCACCATCCGGTTCCAAATTGAAACAAAAGAGTGTATATCCAGCCCCGAAATCGGAGCGTGTTATGGACAGTGATCGATCTTTTAAATGACGACCTGTTGATTCCACCAGCTGATAATATTCTCGTACATATTGTCCTCTTTGAAAAAGGGGTTGAAAAGGCCGTGCAGGGTGAGGCTGTCCGTCTGCGTATAGGCCTATAAACTCAGTGTCATAGTGCCCGAAATTAAAAGGGTTACGAGCATATGAGCCTGTGTATGCTTCGTTATCAACAAAAGCCAAGACTACGAATTTTGGTATCTGCCCAATAAATAAATTCTCTTGGCTACAGACCCTCGTACCTGCCGGAATGGAAAATGTTTTATGGCTACCCTGTCAATAGAATATTTGGCATTAGTATGCTGTAGAGCTCTACTATGAGCTAGTCTCACAGTAGGAGACACTGATATCTTCTTTACAAACAGACTAGCAGACATTATTTTCACTGTGAATTGAACATTTCCTGGGGTCATTAGTACAAAGTCATCTTTTGACCTGATGAATTTTAGCGAGATGTCCAAACCATTTATCAAAAGTTTTTCTTGAAAAAACAAGTCAGCATGTATTGGTGATATTAATTCCACAATACGGCTTTCACCAGTGTATGCACCCCGTTGCTCTAACCCCAAATTATCTCCTGTAATAGTAATTTTTCCACCGGTGTCTTTACAGAACAGGCCAGTGCTGAACTGTGTATCCAGTGTTTCTTTTCCATAGTTTAGCAAACATTCAATAATCCCTCTGTACGGATACGTATTTGAAGATTGGCTAATCAACCTATCCCCTAACATTATATCTACTTGGGAAAAAAGACTGCACCCAGGATAGTTTATAAAACCCACATCAGCGGCATTAGCCAGCAATGTGCCGTCAGGATTTGTAATCCTCACACGTGTGTACAGATACGAATCGTTCAGATCTAGATAGTCTTCTCCACTAGCAGATATGAAAAACTCTATAGGCCCGCTGTCTGTTAGAGAGGACATGGGCGGTACTTCTAGAAATGTTGATTTTTCGATAGATGTCTGGGTGTACGGGACTGTAAATAGGTCCAGTTCTGTCTTCACACACTCTTCCGACTGATTATGAATGAATGACATGATTAATTTCTTAAAGTTAATCTAAAATATGTCTTTTGTCAGGAACAATGATCGTCGGTTCGGAGCTCTGCGCCTACGGGCAGATGTCTTCTTTTTGAGGACCCTTCGTTTTTTGCGTGTGTTTTTATGTTTTTTTTTCACACCCTGGTTACGCCCACATCCTGAAGGGCTTCTTTTTAATGCTTTGCGCCTGTGCACCATGAGACCTTTTCCCTGCTGCCTGGATGCTACGGCATTCCTGACATTAGACACAACATCTCCTATAATACCTGTGGCGGCTGTTTTCAGGTGAGGTTTGGCTAGATTAAAACCCTTTTTTAAAAGAGGGACAGCCATTCGAAATAGGGTTCGGAACACGCCCCCTAAACCAGACCCGTATTGCGTGGGGGTTCCTATGAAACCGGGCAGGTCTCCACCGGTTTGGTTCATATAGTAGGACATATACCTTCCATCATCAGCTGTGTACGCTTTCCGCATCATTTTTTAATGTTGTTTCACAGGTCTAAAATGTAGTTTGACAATTACTTTTCCGTATGAGAAAGGTATGTGCTGGTTCTGGTCGTCTCGTAGATCTATTTGAATGTCTGTAATAGCGGAGCGTGACAACGATGTGTAGTGAGGGTTGTCGTAACTCAGAGTGGGCATACGTTTGACCTCATCGGAGATATTTATACATCGCAGCAGTGGTACATGACTATCGCCGACTAGCTGGTAGTCCACAATGTCACTATAAATAAATATATTATAACGGCCGCCGTGAATGTCGGCAGGGTGCGGGGCTATACATTTTAAATGGGGTCCAACGTGGATTTCGAACACAGTGTCTGGAATGAACCCTAGAATTTCGGCCAGACGTCCCTTAAACACAATATGCCATCCGTCTCCTCCCGTGAAAAATATCTTATTAGTGATATGGTTGTGACTCATCGTTATGTGTGCAAGGATTGGGTTGGACGCACATTTCATATTATATTCTTTAACAAGGCTGTCGACTGTGTTATAAGAGCCAACTGTTAGCCTCAGCTTATTGAGCAGTTTCGTTTTTGTGTCGAAGAATTCAATCTTGGCATCGCTCTCACTGAAACTATTCCAGACCCGGGGATATTGTATTTCGATAAGGCCGACTTCATACGCCTGATGTAATATGAGCGATTTTGCTAGTTTTGTTCTGAACTGCCAAATCTTATTATTTGGATACACTGCGGACGATGCATTACTAGGCAGCGTAACAAAAAACCTGTTCTTATTCATAGCTCCGTCACCTTTCGCTAACAAATCACAATGACTAGTTTTAAGAGCATGTCCGGCTCTATTATCTTACATCAATTATGTCTTTTTCAGAGACCCATGAATTGAATTTCTCGGGCCATCCTAACCATTTCACAAGTACTAGATTTGTACGACCCGTTTTCTTTCTATCCAGCACTTTCTCAATTTTAAACACTTTGTTTTTGTCTATAATTACAGCCTGTAACTCTGCTTCGTAAAAAGTCCCTGTCAAGGTCTCTCCGCTATTGTCTTTTAGTATATAAACGGGAGGAGTCCTGCCTATACGTTTTGATATTGTAAAAAACTCATCTGTAAAGGATTGTTCGTAACCTTTGCGAAACACACCTCTGTGCTTTGATATCCTAACGGTGTCGCCCGTCTGAAATTTAAACAGTACCATTCCCTGCGGTTTCAGTTTGTACAGAGTGTTAAAGACTGTTTTCTCATTGTCTTTACACACAGCGGTTGGAGCCATTTTTATTGAACTATGGTATGCAGAGTTGTAAGCAGTGACCATGTCTTGTACCACATCAATATAGCGACGTGAGTTAACAGCCGTTAAGTATCTCCACATTCTGGTTTTGAAAGTCCGGTTGAAACGCTCAACAACACTTGCTTTTGTTTCGTTCGTTGTGGAAAAATGGTGAATTTTATATAGAGTCATCAATTTTTGAAAAACCTTATTATAAAACTCTTTTCCGGCATCTGTTTGAAGTTTCAGAGGTACGCGTCCTTGTTCCAATATTTATTTAAAGGCACTTGTGACAACGGGACCCGTTTTGTTTTTAAGACATATTACCCATGCATATTTAGAAAACACATCAATGCATGTCAATAAATATTGCACATTATCGTTTTCCGTAGAATATTCCGTCATATCGACCAAATCAGCCTGAAATTGTTTATCGATACCGTTAACAATCACCCTGTTTCTGGGGAAATGTTTCAAGACAGGTGCATGTAGAGTGTACGCATCCTGCCGCAAGAGAAACTTTTTAACAGCGGGGATCGATGGAGACAACCCAGTACATTCTTTGACGGAATCACGAAGTTTGTGTACACCTCCTAGAGCCCCTGGGTGGGCAGGATCGTAGTATATTTTTTGCATAACCTTCTCCATGATTCGTTAAAACACAAGTGATCACGATAGTGTTATGTCATCCTTTTTTTTATTTCACAAAACAACCAAACGCATTCATACATACGAAAGTCATGAAGACGGCGAAACCGCTTCTATCATAGATAGCATCTTGACTAATACGGATACATTGCTTTTACTGATTATGAATATATGTAGTTTTTGCAAATCCTGTAAGACGTCGGTATAGTGTTTTTCTTTCACATACAAACTCACTGTATCTACAAGCATTGTATACATAGTAAGCAGGTGATAAACTTTTAACATCTTAAAATCGTGTGTAATGTTAGCTATGACATCACAAAATGTTTCCACTATACTCTCTCGTGTCATTAACATTGATAACAACATCTGTAACAGATCCTCCCAAGGAGTGGCGCTATGTTGTCTTCTTACAAGCACCATCAATTTTTCTAACCTACACACATCTGTACGATCTACAGCATCACTCTTACATTGGTATTTTGTAACATCATTCACGTTATTAGCAATGGCTTGATCTAAAATATCAGATATACGTGATATGTGATATCGCTCACTGATATGATTATACATCACGCATAAACAATTCCCCATATTTTCACCCTGTTAGTTCTTTCTACCATATAAATCCCTCCAATAGTCACTAATCTCTCTAATTTCGGCTATTTTAACCACATCATCACCTATCATAGAGTCATACATAGCACTGATTTTAGTCGTGACATCTTCAACCGTTTTCAACTCGTGCAAAACTGTTTCTGATACTCCGAGGATTCTACCCTCACCGGCCTTGAGATGTTTAAAGGACAGAAAACGCTGCACAACTCCGATGAATTTATCAGTCAATAGTCTTTTCATAATCTGTTCAAAGTGGACAGCGTAGAAGTGTTCTGGTAGCCCTTCTATACAGTCATGCTGTTTCTGGCTCGGATGATTGATCTGACAGCCATAACACCGCTCCTCCAAATACTGGTAAAGAACAATGTTAAGAAGATGTAGAGACGCTGTTTTAACGCTATCTATAAACAACGATGACACCACGCCGTCCGGCTGATCATGCGTCACAGTGTCTGAACAAGCCCCGACATCATCCTGTTGTAATACAGCATACGTTGAGGGGGTAGATGGATATGCATGTGTTTGACGCGGCGGGGAGCATATCAATAGAGAGGGAGGCAGAGGAGGGGTCATAGGCGGCGGTGCCAGGAAGTGTTCCGGGCTTAGAGTGGGGGTTGTTGATGATGATGATGATGAAAGGGATTGAGGAGAGCCGAAGACCGTCAGGGGGTCAAATAACACAGGGGTGTTAGGTGTCTTTCTGCCGGACGAATGACACATCTCTAGATCCTCTGGGAAGAAAAAAAGCACACATTACAATCACAGTAGCAAACAAAATAATATAAAAGCATTTTAACTATTTTTGCCAAATAATTAGCACCTACAAATTAGACCCACCATTTTGTTAGTCTTTGTGTCTGACGATTTTAGGTCTATAGAGGGTCTTGGGGAGGGGCTGAGACTGTTGATCATCGTCCTCAAATATCAATCTTTTTCTTATGTTCTCATAAGAATTCCTTATTTTGTCTCTTCTGATGACATAGTCAATGGTATCAAACTGTGTCTTCAATATCTCCCAGTCACACCATTGTATAAAGAACCCGTTTTTAAACCATTTCTCATATTCTTCGTTAGATACAGGGTAGGGCTTTAACTTCCATTCTTCACGTCCTCTGGCTGCAACTAACTTCTCCCTTTCGGAGCATACGCGAAGGAAGATAAAATCCTCTGCAGTTCTGGTGAAGCGGTCTGCTTCAACACGATAGATACTGGACCCAATGCAGGTGTCCCATTGAGACACATACACTAGCTCAGGAAAGCCAGGATTGTCAAGATCGGGGCAGACAACGTCACGAAAAAGACTCCAGTCTTTCACCGCCATTGTGCAGGCTGTTTTAGCATTGCTAGATAAATCGGCCACAACACTAGTATACACAGCTAATGTCACTTATCCGGAACTGTAGCTAATTGAATAACAGTAACCATTGTCCCCCGCATATTCCATATCAGCTGTACACGACTCTGACATGCTTGACGTAAAGATATCGGGTCGGAATCTCTTTTTTCTGGGGGCCTGGCTCAGACCGAATGTTGCTCCAGTATTAGTCTCACCTTCTCCCCATAACTCTTTACGGGGTGCACGGATCATCTTCAACGTACTGGGTCTCAATTCAAATGCACTGGGAGCGTGTGTATCAACCGTACCTTCTTCTTCAAACGTTGATCCAACTTGATATTCAAATCGATGTGTAGACATGGCTGTAAGATGTTTTTTTTTTCCTCTTGCTTTCTCCCAGGAGTTAAAAAGAAATATACACCGCTGGTCTGCTTGAGATGATCGAAGGCACAAAACGAACTGGCTAGCTAGCTAACTAAAAACAGTAGGTAAAAAGAGGCGAGACAGGTCGAGACATAGCCCTTTATACTCCTCCATAACCCTCCCCTATAACAGCATCACCGTCATAGGGGGCACATGACTTTTTCAGACATGTTGAGACATAGCCTAACCCTAACGCTTTTAGGAATACACAATACAAACTCCACCATACAACGACAGGACACTCTGTCCTACAAGACACACCCAGGATGACGCTTTTACAAACCAACAATAGCAAACCCCCCTTCGTAACAGACGACCACGAGGTCAACGTTTTTTTAATTTACGAATGGCTGAATAAATTAAATATCTTACAACATGCTTAAACACAAGATCTGCTTTAAAATGTACTTACCAATTGTAGATGTTGCTGAAAAAACGATTCCTCTTTGCTTTCACAAAAATAGAATTAAAAGTACATTCCGGGAGGGTTTTGTTAGAGGAAAAACGTGATAGCAAGGTAAGCTATCAACACAGCTTAAATGGTTTGTTGAAAAAAGTGAACAAGCTAGCATGCAAAAAGGGGTGCTATTAAAACGATGTAATGTGCTTTGCTGAAAAACGAATCATCTTTGCTTTCACAAGAATAATTAAAAAATCAAAAAAAAGAACACCAGCTGGTATGGGTGTGGAAGGTCAAGAAAAAACGTAGTAACAAGTTAGCTAGCTAACAGACAAGCCAGCTAACAGCCTAGCTAAAATGGTTTGTTAAAAAAAGAGCAAAATGTGGAAGGTTGAGAAAAAAAACGTGGTAACAAGCTAGCGAGATAGCTAACAGACTAGTTAAAAATGGTTTGTTAACAAGTGAGCAAACTACCCAAACAGTACGAACGAGTGAGCACGGTCGATCCGTCTGCTAGACGCCACAGCTCCCTCGGTCACCAGAGGTCCTCACACTCACACGCAGACAGCCGGCCCGCGAGATGTACTCCCGGCATTACGAACGCTAGAGGCGATCCCAGGTTCGACCGCTAGAGAGACGGCATGACTTTTTCAGACATGTTGAGACATAGCCTAACCCTAACGCTTTAAGGAATACACAATACAAACTCCACCATACAACGACAGGACACTCTGTGCAGTTATGGCTACGGTTCTCACGGACTTCCCTTCACCCTCAGGGGGCACTACAAACCGGACGATATCAGTTTCATTTATTTTTAGGCGTTTTAAAAAAAAAATATTTTTTTATTTTTTTATTTTTTTTATATTTTTATTTTTTCCCTTGCTGCGCGCGCCGCTCGAGCGCCCGACCAATCACAACGCTTCGGGGGACACGTGCACGCGTGTGCACGTGACGACATCACGTGACCTCACGTGCACGCGCAAACCTGTACCCTATACGTGCACGCGCAAACCTGTCAGTTCTATACTACTCTTGTAGCCGAGGCCGTTTGCTTCAGGCATCAGGAGGAGGGCTGCTGTCTTGACGGCGCTTAAAAAATTGCCGGATTTTACAATTCATTCATCATTACATGAGACATGTAGGCTAGTTTGGGCTAGTGACTGACGTATCTTGGTGCTGTCTGCTGCTTCCTGCTGGCTACGCAAGAGGTGCTCGATGGTGCTTTAAGCCCCCATCGTCGACTTCAAGGCAGCGCTGCGACCATTGACTTCAAGGCACCTAACCATTGCCTAATCCTAGTGCCTCCCAGGCATCCCTGCCTGGAAGGCGACGTTGGGGGCTTAAAACACAAAACACCGCAAGAGATTGGTCAACACTGAAAGTAATGCAGCGCATTATGATAGACTTCGTCTTAGGTTTAACAACCTATGAAAATAATAATGAACAATATGAAACTAAAACGACATAAGCTTAATTTAAAATGGCTTAGGAGCTATAGGCTATTTGGAGGTGGATAAACGCACTTTGGAGCTGGGTAAATGCTATTTCCGAATTTTGGGAGGTGCGTAAACGGCGTTTACGTGCGTTTAGCCTCCACTACATCCCTGATGCTGACGAACAGCACCAGTACCCGGAGGCCTGCGTTTACCCGCCAGCTGATAACGAGTTATCCAACTCTGCTGGATAACTTACGTCATTTTGTTTATAGCATTTAGCTTAGAGCAGCATCATTGAAACCATACATATCACTAGCTTAGACACGTCATTCTCCCTACCTAACTGCTGCTAATTCCTGGCTTCAAAACGGCAGTCCACAAACCAATGGGTGACGTCAAGGATGCTATGTCCATTATTATTACAGTCTATGATCTGTACACCTCCCTTTGTAACTGGGACTTGGACTTTCTCACATAGAAACCCCAGACAGTGTGCATCGGGAACATCATCTCCACTACACTCAGCACCGGTGCCCCCCAGGGATGTGTGCTTAGCCCGCTGCTTTTCACAATAATGACCCAAGACTGTTCCGCCAAATATGACTCCAATCAAATTATCAAGTTTGCTGATGACACAACACAGGTGGGCCTCATCAGCAATGATGATGAGACAGCATACAGAGGTGAGGTGGAGCAGCTGGCCAACTGGTGTAAAAATAGCATGTCTCTCAACATTGATAAGACGAAAGAGATGAAAATTGACTTCAGAAAGACCCATGCTGCCCACCTCCCTCTTCTCGCCAATAGATCCTGTGTGTAACAAATCAGGAGCACCAAGTTTCTTGGTGTGCACATCGCTGATGACCTGGCATCGAAATGGCACAACAGCGTCTCCACATAGAGTTTCCTGACAGCTGCATCACTGTCTGGTATAGGAACTGCAACAACTCAGACCACAAGTCCCTACAGAGGATAATGAAGTCAGCAGAGTCCATCATATGGGCCTCTCTTCCCTCCATTCATGACATCTACACCAAACGCTGCACAAACAGGGCCTCCAAGATCATTAGGAACCCTCCCACAGACTTTACACCCCGCTGCTGTCTGGAAAACAGGATTGGAGCATCCGGGCAAGAATCTCAAGACTCAGCAGAAGCTTCTTCCCCAATCCTCAGACTCCTTAACACCCTGCTGCCCCAAGCTGAACATAACAGGCACACCCCTGTCTTCTACACAAATACGCACACATCCACACCCACACCCACACAAACACCCATAGTGTCATTGCACTATATGTCACACGTTGTATGTAACCTTGTTCTGGACCAGTTTTTGTATTTTGTAGTTTGCACCTTATCTTCATTCGTTCATTCTTTTGTTTTCCCCTAGTGCGGTACTGCACTGTATATAGGTGGATGACAATAAAGTCTCTCTTGACTTATTAAGCCCCCTCCCCCTGTAATTAATGTTATGTGTGTCAAGCTTTCATTCTCACGTGGCACATGTAAAGTTAACAATGATAGCAGTGGCAGATTTACTACTCAAAATTCAAAGTCATTTTTGAAACAATGGGTCCTTCGTTCCAGACAGGTAGACAAAAGCAGCTTCTCATTTCTAGCAGATAGCTAGCTAACTAATTAACATCAACACTAACGATCTGTGGTCTCTGTTGACCACTTTAGAAAACAGCTGAAGACTCACTTATTTAAACTGGCCTGTTTCATGATGTTGTAATGTTGTGTGTTTTCAAGTTATATATTAATTGTTTTATAGCTTGTTTCTTTTTACTGTTTTATGGTCTATATTTTTTATTATTTCTATTGTGAAGCCCTTTGTGACGTTGTTCTGTAAAAGGTGCTATATTAAATAAACATTTATTATTAATATAAAGTTAGCTTTATGGGTTGGTTGAAAACACTCTCCAGCTGACTTTTTTTTTTTACACTAGAAACCTGTAAAAGTGTTCCTCACCTGTTGATTATCCATGCATTGGACGTAAAGTATTGCAGATTAAATATGTTTTCAAACAACTATGTTTAATTTTTTCAAGAGAAAAGGCTTTGAGGATGATAAATCTCTGTAGGTTTATCACTACAGGTGACCCTTTTCACATTGTCATTTGATACGTTGTTCTTATAAATACATCAATTACAGCTGCTTAAAATGCTGTTTTGGGTAACAAGTTTGGCTCGAGTGTAAATTTCCCAAAACCAAATTAAAAGCAGAATGGAGCCGTAAATGTTACTCTAAACTTAGTAGAAACATAGTAGCTTGCCGTGCCTATCTACGTTTGCTAAGCTGCTATTGGGTGAGGGGTTTAGCAAACAGTCAGTTGGTGAGGAAACGTGTATTTGTGTTTTGAGGTAAAAAGGGGTTGCAAGCACTTGCTGCAGGCAATTACTTTGCTTTCAAATGCTTTATTGTTCAGTTCCTGTTGCAGCCATGTAGTATCCCTCCTATGCTGCTGCTTCTCTGAATGCAGTTACATAAAGATCAATATTTTCCAAAGACCCTTTCAGTCCCATCTTTTCTCTCAGATTGCATGGACATCGGAGAATCGCATTGTTTTTCTACACGTCAGAATTCAACCAAGGTCATCCTTGACCTTGCCAGTCTGCTGTACGTAGCTCTTTCGCAACGTGAACATGCATTCTGTCGTTGGAATGGAAGGGGTTCCAGGTGGAGGGAATATTTGCCGAAACCGGTGCCATGTGTCACAGTGCCGTTCAGGGTCTGACAAATGTCATTCAGTCTGTCTGACTGTTTTCACAGCCTGAATGCCAGCTGAATCAACTTTAATTTTTCTTTAGTTCCCCTAACTGCCTGTAGCACAAATGCTCATAGCGTGTCAGTGGGGGTTTGATTAGGTTATTCATCGATACTGAGTCACTACTTCATCAGGGGCCAGATGTATAAATTGCACACATTAGTGATTATAAAAAAACACATGCAGTGAGATGAATATTTTACCCCAGGAACTCACCTTTATGAATCAACCAAGAGAGTGAATTAGCAATGAGGCGTGAACATCAAATGGTAGTTAATATTTTATAATAACATTTACAGCTGCATTTTTTCTACAAAATGGATCTTAATTCTAGCATATTGGTACATATATGACTACTGAAACACTTGTACACTTGTATTCATAAATCAGTAAATAATGAAGTGCAATCAATTTAAATCCGTGTACATGTAGTAGCTTTGTGTAAAAATACAGTGGCGGCTTCGGCACAGTTTCTGTGTCCCAACAGTGAGTGTAACGTGTAATGTCCCGAGTGTCGGAGCCTCAATCTCATCTCTAATATTTGACTTTTATTGTTTAGATTTAAATCCGTATTACTAAAATATCCCCATCTGTCTCACTGTTATTTGCCTAACTCTAATTTCTCTCTCCTTCTATCTCGAAGTCACAGTTTGCAAGCAGCCCCATCTGGCAAGGAGTCGTGGTGTGTCCCTAAGTGAACAGACGTCAAGTCGCAGTGAGTATACAGATATTTGCTCGCAGCACTCTGTTTGAAACCAGTTCAACAGCAGTTTAATTTTGGGCATGCTCAATTTCATTTATAGTATATTGCTGCCTTCAGGAGAGAGTAATGCTGTTGACTTGGCTTTTACTGTATGCATGTCCAAACCAGGTTGAACAGGAGTGGTTGATGCTAGTTGTGTGACTGGCTCAGAATGAAAGCCTATGAGAATATCAGCACACGTCATATCTCCCAGTTTTACTATGTAATAATCACATCCGGGATGAATCAGAAACCAGCATCTGAAAGTATTTCAGGTACAATGAAAACAAATGTCTTTTCTTTTTTTAGTGCCAAAAAGCAAATTAAGTAATTGTTTTTCATCTCCATCATGTGTTCAGTGCACATCATGAGACACATTCAATCTAAAGACATGAAGTCATAAGCTTGTTTTGCACCGCCGCCCGCTGAGCTCTTCAATTCATTTTGCCATCTTTTGCGAAATCACATCACTAAAATTAAATGTGAACAGATATGCAGTGAGTCCACACAGTGTTGAGCCGGACTCCATTTCCTTCATGTTACACACACACACACACACACACACACACACACACACACACACACACACACACACACACACACACACACAATGGCCCCCCTATGAAACGTGCGTACGACCTAAAACAGGCGTAGGACGGGCGTACGCCGATTCCTACGCAAAGCTCGGCATTTATCAATTTGAACGTGAGCGTAGGCTGAGATAAAATCTCACGTCTGGTCTGAACTCGTGGACACATGCTCACGGTTGCCTGGCTCTACGATTACGACTCTCCACGTGGTAAATTGTAGGGCCGAGGCCTCAAAACCCAGAATATATTGGGGTGTGATATTTAAATTACGATTGTTTCCAGCCGCTGCATTTATCAATGTATGACCATCCTTGCGCTCTGATTGGTGTGATACCAACGTTTCATGAAACACACGTGAAGCCTGTCGTAAGAGGATTTCTGCGCTCATATCTGCGCTGGTTTCTACGATAGGTTGATAAATGAGGGCCAATGAATCCAGCACAAAGAATTACCTACAGTGTCATTTTCTCTGCATGATCACACTGATTTTACTATTGCGTGTTTCTGCAGAAACTGTATAGGTTTATCTTTAACATGTAGTGGAACTTCTTCAGCAGTAATGCCATTGTCAGCAGTGCAAACTAAAAGCTGATTACAGGGCAGAATTATCTAGATTGCCTGTCTCTCTTAGCATCCAGAGAGATCATAGCACCAAAGAACACAGAAAGGTACTTGCCTTGCAGACACTTGTTTATAAGATAATATCTTTTAACGATAAGTTGCCATTCCCAAGCTCTGCCCAAACAATATAAATGTATATGAGGGAAAACTAGGGCAAGCCTGAATCAGAATTTCAATAGACCACATTTTTGTTTAGACTTGCAATTTTGGCAGTAAGCACCATCACACCCAGAATATCAATCAAAGGCTGTTATTCTTATGTCTCTGAGATATGTTTTGAGCAAGACACCACTCTGCTCAGTGGAAGTGGCAGTGGTGAAAATATTGACAATAATCACTACCAGCAGCAGATGTCACACATTGTTATTTCTTTCCCCTCTATATGAATTATTCCTCTCATATGAAACAACGGAAACTCTGCCACCTTTCTCTCCCCCACACTACTATCAATACCACAACATTTCTGAGACCTCTGCGACCCCTCCATACATTATACAGCTACATTAACTGCTGTTCTGCTTGCTGATTCCCTTGCACAGTTTTACTGGACTGATGCTCAGAGATATTTGGCTGCAGAGTCCAAAAATAGAAAGAGGGTGGTGATGGATCGTAAAGTACTTCGTTTATTGGACTTAATGGAGCTCAGTTTATAGGTAGAATGGTGAACCATTGAAATGGGAGTGTCAAAGGCGTATTATAGTCGCCATAAAGCCCCCTGCTTCCTTCAGACCACTGTATGAATGCAGGCCGGAAACTGAGTCATATTTTGGTAAAGAATAATTAATTGTGAAACATGGGGTCGGCAGAGTGAGGCCAGGAATGAACCACACGCGAAGCGAAGCACTGCAATGCATAGATTCGTGCCTGATCGGGCGCCTGATAAGCCTGTCTCGCTCTAGACACAGCTGAGAAGTCAAGACAGCCAAAATCACCATAAACGTGGGTGCTTTTTTTATGGTTTTTATTTTGCAAAGTATTCGGTTGCGCTGTGGCCTTCCTGTGTTTGATTACTAGAGCCCGACCGATATATCAGCGGGCCGATATTAGGCATTTATAATATTCGGTATCTGCATTTATAATGGCCAATAAATGAATATTTAAAAAATTAAATACAATCGGACGAAACACCCTTCAACCATGTTATGAGTGTTGCCGTTGCATAGTTTGTCTACCAGAGGGCGCTCTACAACGTCCCTGTCGGCAACACTCGTGTTTAACCCTTTACTTTTCATATCTTAAGTTTGTATTTTTATACATTTTATTTATCAGAACTTTAATATATTTTGATGCTCCTCTGTTCTGTTGTGGCAATAAAACAATTTGATTTTATTATTTTTAAACTACATTATCATATTATTTTAGTGAGGACTCATAAATAACTACAAATAACTAATGTTAGGGAAATCTGTTTTGTTATGTGTTTCTGGATTTTTTTTAAAAATATATATCGGCCGATATATCCACTTGCCCGTACAGAACTGGGAAAAAGGGCTTTTGTTCATTCAGCCCCCCACACATGGAACATGTTGCAAAAAGACTGGAAATGGACTGAATTACTTTCATTGATTTAAGTCCAGATTGAAAGCACTTGAGTCGATCTTTTGTAATTGTTTTTCATAATGTATATGTAATTCTATTGTATGTTTGTAACTTTTTTGCTGCTTCTTGGCCAGGACTCCCTTGAAAAAGAGATTCTTAATCTCAATGGGATTTTCCTGGTTAAATAAAGGTAAAATAAAAAAAAAATATCGGAATATCATATTTTTAAATCGCCAAATCTTTGTATCGATATCGGCCTTAAAAATTCTTCAGCGGAAAGCATTCGACAGGGTTGAATGGTATTATCTTAAGGCTGTTCTTAGAAGATTTAATTTTGGTCTTAAGTTCTGTCATTGGATACATATTTTGTACAGTGCTCCTATGGCAGTGGTTAAAACTAATGCTAACTACTCTAAACCGTTTGTACTTTCAAGAGGCACGAGACAGGGTTGCCCACTGTCACCTGCATTGTTCGCTATTGTTATTGAACCTTTAGCTGCATTAATTAGAGCTCATGGTCATATCAAGGGTGTGGAAATTGGGATGGAGGAGCACCTCATATCTTTGTATGCAGATGACATTTTGTTGTATATTCATGACCCAATGAAGTCAATTCCATTTTTGTTATTATTGTTTGAAAACTTTGGAAAGTTATCAGGCTACAAACTGGGATAAAACTGAGATAATGCCAATTTCCAATTTTGATTGCACTTTTCTTAAGAATCAATTCAATTGGAATTGGTCTAAACAGTTTATTAAATATTTGGGTTTTTTCATCCCTAGAACATTTAGTTTGAATTATCTTCCAGTAATTAATAAAGTATCGGAGGAGTTAAAAAGAATTGGCCAACTACCCATTTCACTTTTGGGGAAATATAGTTAAAATGTCTGTTTTGCCTAAATTTTTATATTTATTTAAAAATCTCCCGATTACCCCACCACAAAATTTTTTTAAAAGACTACAAAGTCTTATCTCTTCCTTTATTTGGAATAACAAATCCCCACGTGTCCGGGTGTCTGTTTTGCACCTACCATATGACTCTGGTGGCCTGAAGCTTCCCAATTTTTATTATTATTTTTTGTCATCTCAGCTTAAACAGATAAAATCATGGTTTTTAGATACAACATGTTCGTGGAAAAGAATAGAATCCTTGCATATTGGTCCATATAACTTGAAATGTTTACCATATATGGATCTTAAAGAAGTGGTTAAAATCACTAGAAATCCTGTTATACTAAATAGCCTCCATATTTGGAAACGGTCTCATAAATTCTTAGGCTATAAAAATACTATCTCCCCGTTTTCCCCAATTTGGAGAAATCCAGGTATTTCTTGTTGTGGGGATGATACTTTTAAATTTTGGTATGATAAAGGTATAAGAGAAATTTCACATTTGTTTGAAACAGGGGGTTTTCTTTCATTTATTGAGCTTCAGCAGAAATATGGAATTCCTTCTTCCCATTTGTTTAGATAATTTCAAATAAGGCATGTAGTCAACTTGGAGCATGGGTCTTTGCAAGAACCTGAACCATCAAAAATTGATTTTATAATGAACAATATGGAGAAAAATAAGGATAAACTTATTTCAAAGATTTATAGTGTTCTTTACTACAAGCTCAAGGGTAAATACAGACTATTTAGGACAAAAGTGGGAACAAGACCTTCAGATTGAAATACAGCAAGAAGATTGGTCCTTTATTTGCAAGAGAGTACATAAATGCTCTTATAATTTAAGGCATAAATTAGCATTATTTAAGATAATGCACAGGGTCTATTATACCCCAGAGAAATTAAATAAAATTAACAGTGAAATATCATTCCTTTGTTGGCGTTGTAAGAAATACAAAGGTACTTTTTTTCATATGCTTTGATCATGTGAACAACTTTCGTTATT